>CM076569.1:780329517-780925913 GCA_034641835.2 Pinus albicaulis | reverse complement strand
GCGGAGGACTGTTTGTTTCTCAGGGCAAGTATGCCCGGGAGATTCTGGAGAGGTTCAACATGCAAGGCTGCAAGCCTGTTGATACCCCTCTTCCTGGAGGTTGGAGGAAGGGAGATGCTACTCCGGAGGAGGTAGTGGATGCCACTGTCTATCGACAGTTGGTGGGGTCGTTGATGTGTCACAGTCGTACTCGGCCAGAATGTATACTTTATGCGATTAACCGGCTTTTCGCAAGCTATGGTTAAGCCTACCAAGCTCTTTTGGAAGGCGGGCAAGCATGTGTTGCGGTATATCGAGCACCGGCAGGATGATCTATAGTGGGAACGGGGAGGATGGGTGAGCGCCTGCATTTCAACGATGCGGATTGGCGAGAGCCCAACGGACGGGAAGAGCACTTCCCGGAGGAGTTTTCGACATTGGGTCGACAGCAGGTTCACAGTACGGCGGGGGAAGCGGTCCGTGGCACTCGATTCGACGGAGAGCGCGGTACATGGCGGCAGAAAGTTTAGGCACCGCATGTGAGGCTATTTGGATGAGGAAGATCCTCGCAGGTTTGTTCAGGTTGCATTTGGAGCCTACAGTGATCTACTGTGATAACCAGAGCTGCATCAAGCTCTCGGCTAATCCGGTTTTTCATGATAGGTCCAAACATATCGACATCAGGTACCATCACATCAGAGATTGTGTTCAGCGGAGGATCATGATGCTTTCATATGTTCCCACGGAGGATCGGGATGCCGACATCCTGACGAAGGCGCTCACCAGGAGCAAGTTCGAATTCCACAGAGGCAGGATAGGGATTGCAGATAATCCATATCTTGCTGAGAGGGAGTGTTGAGAATGCGGCAAGATGATGGAGCTTAGTGAAATGAAGTCGCCTTCACTAAGTGGGCCCGCAGGCAAATTCTGGCGCAAAGTCTATTTTTAGACTATGTCTATTTTTAGACATACGGAGCATAATTTGAGAATTCTACTTGGAGATTCTTGATGGATGCGACATGTCGGTAAAAATAGATGAGACCCTATTTTTTAGGACCCAGACTATTTTTAGACTGATCTCCTAAAAATATGGAAGTCAAATATTATTTACCCTTAATAATATTTTGACTATAAACGGCAGTTTACTCTCTTGGCGCACTTCAGTTTGAGTCATGGAGGTGGCTCATGCAACTGACACAAGGAATCACGTGGTTCCTAGGGTTTGATGGCATCTTGCATGGTTGGCTTCAGTTAGACTTCAGTGGCAGAAGTTTTGGAGGAGTTAACGGGACAAATAGTGGAGTTGTGTTCTGTTTATTTCAGTTGAACTAGTTGGGATTAGGGATATGGTCTATGGTACAGACAGGAGGATGGAGTGAAGCTTTCTGGTTTCACTGATGCAGATTGGGCAGGGAGCCCAACAGACCAGAAGAGCACTTCTGGAGGAGTTTTCAGCATTGGGTCGACAGCAGTTTCCTGGTACAGCAGGAAGCAGAGATCCGTGGCACTCAGTTCAGCAGAGGCCGAGTACATGGCAGCAAGCTTGGCTGCATGTGAGGCTATTTGGATGAGGAAGATCCTCGCGGGTTTGTTCAGGTTGCATTTGGAGCCTACAGTGATCTACTGTGATAACCAGAGCTGCATCAAGCTCTCGGCTAATCCAGTATTTCATGATAGGTCCAAACATATCGACATCGGGTACCATCACATCAGAGATTGTGTTCAGCGGAGGATCATGATGCTTTCATATGTTCCCACGGAGGATCAGGATGCCGACATCCTGACGAAGGCGCTCACCAGGAGCAAGTTCGAATTCCACAGAGGCAGGATAGGGATTGCGGATAATCCATATCTTGCTGAGAGGGAGTGTTGAGAATGCAGCAAGATGATGGAGCTTAGTGAAATGAAGTCGCCTTCACTAAGTGGGCCCGCAGGCAAATTCTGGCGCAAAGTCTATTTTTAGACTATGTCTATTTTTAGACATACGGAGCATAATTTGGGAATTATACTTGGAGATTCTTGATGGATGCGACATATCGGTAAAAATAGATGAGACCCTATTTTTTAGGACCCAGACTATTTTTAGACTGATCTCCTAAAAATATGGAAGTCAAATATTATTTACCCTTAATAATATTTTGACTATAAACAGCAGTTTACTCTCTTGGCGCACTTCAGTTTGAGTCATGGAGGTGACTCATGCAACTGACTCAAGGAATCACGTGGTTCCTAGGGTTTGATGGCATCTTGCATGGTTGGCTTCAGTTAGACTTCAGTGGCAGGAGTTTTGGAGGAGTTAACGGGACAAGTAGTGGAGTTGTGTTCTGTTTGTTTTAGTTGAACTAGTTGGGATTAGTTAACTAACTAATCAACTAGATATTAGTGGAGTAAATTAAATAATATTTAATTTACTAAATATTAACTCATTAGTCAACTCAAGAACACTTCAGTTCACTACAGTGCATGATCAGTTCAGTGAAGACCGGTGAAAGAGATAGATGAAAGGGTAGAGTTAGCTATCAGTTGTAACTATACTGTTGCTATTTGCAACACATAGATAGGTGGAGTAAGCTATGAGTATTGCAAAGACAAGGCTGGTGGTTTATCTATATAAAGAGGCCATACCATAGCTTTGAAATACGCAATCAAGGTTGGCTATCAAGTGGCTAAGGATTGGAGCAAGTGATTTGCTAGATCTAGCTTGATAGTGTGTAGCATGGGAGGTAGTGCATGAGAGCTTGTGAAGAGTTTTTGTACTATGATTGTTACATGATTTCTCCATTATAATATACACAATAGCTGCAGGGTTTTCAGCTATAGGCTTTCCCCATACATACTGAGTTAATGTGTGATTGATTTGATGTGCGATTGCTTCTATATTATTTCCGCATGTGACAATTAATTGTAGAAGAGGGTTATGTGTTATGCATGCAATTCGAAATTGATGTATGATCGGGTTAATCTTCATTGGATAAGTGATTTATTCAGCTAATTTCTACATGGTCGACCTGGGCAGTCTGATGAAATGCCCTTGAACCCTCAACTAGTGATTGAACCCTTCGAACATTGGGCCCTTGACTTCGTTGGTCCTATTAGCCCTCCATCGAACCAGAAAACATATATCCTAGTTGCCACTGAATACGTTACTAAATGGGTTGAAGCAGAGCCTCTTTCAAAAGCTACAGAGGATTCCGTGATACATTTTCTTTTCCAAATTTTCGTGCGGTATAGCCTCCCACGAGACATAATCATAGATGGGGGACCATAGTTTATAGGTAACAAATTGGCTGAAACATTACAGAATTACCATATTCAGCGTAAAATTACAACTCCCTACCACCCACAGGCCAACGACCAAGTCGAAAGCACGAATAAGGTAGTCAAATATATACTGACAAAAACGGTTGCTTCACATAGGCGAGATTGGGCCTACAGACTACCAGAGGCATTGTGGGCGTACCGAACGACATGGAGACCTACCACAGGACATTCGCCATACCAGTTGGTATTTGGAAAAGAACCCATCTTTCCTATCGAATTTGAAATTCAGACATTACGAACAGCTCAAACGATAGGTCTAAATTTAGATGAAGCACAACAAAAAAGACTGCAGCAACTGAATGAATTGGATGAAATCAGACTCTCTCCTCTTTAGCACACCGCATTAATCCAGCAACAGAGAGAAAAATGGCATGACGCCCACATTAAACAAAGGATCTTCCACGAAGGAGATTGGGCACTTCTATATGATTCTCGGTTTCAGGATTTCCCTGGAAAACTCCAGACTAGGTGGCTTGGACCCTACGAAATTTAGAAAGTGCATGATAACGACACTCTCACACTAGTCACCATTGATGGATATGGGCATTCCTTTAAGGTTAATGGCCATCGAGTTCGATTATATCGTAACCCGCTTACCCATGAATCCTTTTGCCAGCAGTGAAGGGAAGACTCCACCATTGAAATTCTTGCTGAAGGGGAGAATCCCTCTCCCGTGCCAGTTTGATAAATTGGTTTTTTTAATTTTTGTACATAATGCATTCTTTTTTTTCTGTTTTTGGTTTCTGTTTTTGAAATTCGTTTCCTTGTTAATACTTCTTTATTTCGTTTGAATTTAGTTTCTTTAAAAACGAAAAATAATAAAAATTTTGGGTTTTTTTCGCGTTGTTGCTCCTTTCTAACGGAACAACACTTCTGTTGTTCCTTTTGAAAGGAACAGCAGTTTCGCAGAGTGTTTTTTCTATTCCTTTTAAAAGGAACAGCACCTTCATAGGATTTTTTTGCCGTTCCTTTCGAATGGAACAGCAGTTTCGTGCAGTGTTTTTGCTGTTCCTTTCAAACGGAATAGCATGTCCGCAGAGCATTTCCTTGTTGTTCCTTTTGAAAGGAACAATAGTTTCGCAGATTATCTTTGCTGTTCCTTTTGAAAGGAACAGTAGTTTCGCAGATTATCTTTGTTGTTCCTTTTAAAGGAACAACACTTTTTGAACGATTGTTTTAAGTTTGTATTTAAAGCACGATTGTTTTGAACGATTGTTTTAAGTTTGTATTTAAAGCACGATTGTTTTGAACGATTGTTTTAAGTTTTCAATACAAAAATACAAAGAAAAAATAAAGCACTTCCTCAAGTATGTATGAAGGACAATGGTTCCATGGGTTACAAAACAACTCTGTCAAGGTTATGGACACTTGTGGGCAGCAGAGCTCTGTTAATGGTATTGAAGTCATACTTATACAAATCAATAGTTATTTAACCCTCTTTCCTATAATTTTTATTGAATATCAAACAAAATGCATAAAATTCCTTAAGTTCTATCCCCGAACCATCACACATGAAAAATATTATAAATCGGTCATATTACTTTAATGTGGTAAATAGCACAATTACATTAATCTTTTGCTATCCCTTCACCTCATACTTGAATTATTACAACGTGATTCCCTCATTATTACCGATTTATCTTACGCATCGATTTCAGTAATTACTTAATTTGATTGAGTTTATCATGATTACGCCTGTTTTTTCACTACCGTCCTATTGTTGTTCCACACATGCCACCTTAATCGACGGTCGAGGTCGACCTTTCATTCGTTTGTGGGGCAGAAATATCTGCATGCAGATCAGAGAATTGGAAAAACTCTCGGACGAGAGATTTTCCATCTCTCGTCTGAGAGTTTCTCCAACTCCCGTCCGAGAGTTTGCCCGAGAGTTTTGTGACCACAACTCTCGGACGAGAAAATGAAAAACTCTCGTCCGAGAGAATTTTAACTCAGGTTAAACCCGACCAAACTCTCGTCCGAAATATTTAAAATTTCTCGGATGAGAACTTTGAAAACTCTCGGCCGAGAAATTTAGTTGACTTTTTTCTCGGCCGAGAAATTAAAAATTTCTCCCGAATTCTAACCATCCGCCAAAAAATGTTTCCCAACTTCGCGATTTGACCCTAGTGTTTTTTTACCGTTGTTTCTGATGACAACCTTCCTGGAGTTTACCAACCAAGGAATCCCCTCCGAAGGGAAACCTAGCCCTTTTCCTGCTTTTGGGAATGTTGGTGCTCCTTACATGGAAATATTCTCTTCCAGGGTTAACTGTTGGTTTTCCTGTGCGGTTGTTTTCGACCTTGGTGGTCCCGAATGCCCCGATCTCTGTTCGACCATCACCTCCACCTGAACAGCATCATGTTGATTCTAAAGTGGACCTCTCCCCTTCTTCCCCTGTTTCTTCGGCCTCCTCTTCTACTTCACCTGGTGAAATTTTGGATTCCAGTAACCAGGTGGATAAGAAGAAGAAGAAGAAGACAAAGAAGAATAAGTCAAATAAGTGAGAGGCTAATGCAACAACTATTGTGCCTAGGAAACCTTCCATCGAGAAGTCATCCAACCTTCCACGGAAGGTCAAATTCCCTTGCATGTTGTGCAAAAGTGACCACCTTCTTTGAGATTGCCTTGGCATTCCCAAGGTATTTGGAGTATGGTCCAATGGCCATCCGCCATTGCCTATGGCTTCTGGAAGTCATATTGGTAGTACATCTTCGACTAGTGCTAATAATACTTATAAGAAACAGGGTAAAATTACAAATCCCTGCAAGTTGTGTGAAGGGCATGATCCCATTCACCTTTGTCTATACATAGATGAAGCCAAGAGAGTGTTGGAAAACTCTACTGTTTCTACACCATGCCTTTTGGCTAGTTACCAAAAACTTTCTTTGAGTCCTCCACTAGTTGATTCCACGATTGGTCAAGAGTCATCCTTGGTCGATCCCACTCCCCTGTAATTTCAAATTTAAGATTCCATTCCCGACCAACCATTGGACATGGAATCGGTTGACTTGATCCCGCCTATGGTTCATTAGGTCTTTTCTGTTGAGAGTGCATCCCATCCCCCCTAGGTTCTTCTTGTTTCATCAGATTTTCCAGTCTTGGAGAAAGATTATTCCGTCCCCATAGTTCAAGAAGTTGCTCCTCCTACTCCCGTGATGGAAGTTCGGGAGGGTGCTCCTCTTGCTTCGGTAACACCAGGGGAAAACCATCTCGGTTTGATGGTATGACCTCCAAGTAGTTTGGTCGCTTCCTTTACTTGGAGACGATTTGCACGATACCGCCTTCCGTCTTATGTGCCTTTGGAGATAACAGTACAAACCTTTGATCTGGTCATACCCAACACTATTATAGATGAGGGCGCGTTTGTTAGTATTCTGTCTTCCACTACTTGGCAAACTTTTGTTTCTCCACCACTTATGCCTATTACACAGAAACTGTTGGCTTTTAACAAAGGAATCGGTCAACTGTTAGGAATCCTTCCGAAGTTACATATTACTTTGGGAAGGAAAACCATCTATACAGACATGATGGTTGTTCCAGACCCATTAGAATTTAATTTACTCTTGGGCCATGACTATAATTATGTTATGGGAGCGGTTGTCTCTTCCCTCTTTCGTGTGATTTATTTTCCACACAAAGGTCAAATCGTGACCATTGATCAACTTTTGTTCTTTGGTCCTAACGTGAAATCTAGTCCACCATCATCCTTTCTGGGTATCTAGTCGTCGGTTGTATCTTCCCCGTCATAGGTTAATTATGTGGCTACCTGTCCCATGCTCGCATTCAGTGATAGTGTCATTGTGCATCGTGTGCTGGGGGCATTGGGTCCTGATTTCCAAGATGTTTTTCTCCCATCGGATGATAACCTCTTGGAAGCCATGAATTCTTATTCAACATGATGAGATCGTCGAAGCATAGTTCGTTTTATTGTGCCAAGCTCCTTTAAAAATGAAACAAGCTTGTCCGAGGATAGTTCGTCTTCTATGTCAACCTCGTTAAAAAATGAATTAGGTCCCAAAGATAGTTCATCTTCTATGTCAACCTCGTTAAAAAATGAATTAGGTCCTGAGGATAGTTCGTCTTCTATGTCAACCTCGTTAAAAAATGAATTAGGTCTCGAGGATAGTTCGTCTTCTATGTCAACCTCGTTAAAAAATGAATTAGGTCCCAAGGATAGTTCGTCTTCTATGTCAAACTCATTTAAAAAATGAATTATTTATGAGGCTGGTTCTTTCAATGTGTCAACCTCGTTAAAATAATGAAACACATTCCTGTTCAATTCGAGTCTTTTCTCAGATCTCGTAAAATCCTAGTCGAGTCTTTCTCTGATCTCGTAACTTGAAACTTCACTCCATCTGCTTTTCGTTCATTACATATGGACTGAAGCTTGGGGGGCATGTACCTCGAATTGAGTCACCATGTTGGGGGAATGCCCATTTTTCAAGCATAGTTTACTTTTGTTTCAAGCTTGTGTAAACATGAAACCAATATCAAGCATAGTTTACTTTTGTTTTCGAGCTTGCATAAAAATGAAATCTTTTTACTTTTATGTGCTTTGTGAATGTTTTCCTTTGGGTCATTACTTATTATTTGGATTGTTGATACATTAGATAACATTTTATTAAATAGACATTTGCATAATTTGTAAAAACATCATCATATGTAAAAATATCCATGTAAGGAAATATATATAAATATATATATATATATATCACATGTTTGCAATTGTGTGCATCATAACATCAAAAAATATATGTGTATGTTTCAGTTACATTTCGGGACAACATGTCTCTCAAAATATGCGGAAATGGAAAGCCTAGGTGCCTAATAAGCGTGGTGCTCATGATAGCACGTCACCGCCCGTACCAACAGCCACAGCAAGTAGTGGATACGACTCGGCACCCCTATGGTATGCCTCTGGTAGGCCTGAGGTACATCATCAAAGCGAGCATAGTCCAGAATCCCACGGGTGAGTCCCTCCAAATTTTGTACTATCTCCTCCTCGCCGCCCTCACCATGAGGATCAAAATCGCGAGGAGTTCGCCTCACTATTGGTGACATACCTGCAAGTCGCTCTAGGCCAACATCTACATACATGTAATATTAATTGTCAGAACATGCATATATACCAAAAAATCATAAACTCATGAAAATAAAAAATGAGTCTCACCTAGCTCTTTGTCCCAATCCTCTCCCTCTAGGAGCGGGAGGTTTGGATCGTCGGTGAAGTCTATACCAGAGTAAGGCCAATCCTCCACGATAATCAGTTGTCGTTGGAGCCAATAAAAAAATTCTAGGCTCCAAGACATTTATTGGCCACCCCCTTCTCTAGGCATTAGCTCAGCCCATCGGGCCATCTGTGTTTTCTAGGAGGTGGCATCGGGACAATGACCTCCTGACGCTGGAATATGGGTAGTCATTCCAAGAAGAACGATACCAAAATGGATCCATACCCAAACTATTTCAGTTTGGCCTTCTTGAAATTGGTTAGCTACCACTTGATGTTAATGGTCAAGGCCTCTACCTAGTTGAAGAGAGTCAGGTTCATGCACTCTGAGGTAAGAAGCAGTTGTGTCTTTGTGGCCTCATGCGGTGCTTGCGATCCTGCATCCCTCATGATAGTGTGCAGCACTACTTTTAGTGCCATATCAAGGATGGTTTGGATGTCAAATTTTCCACTCCCTGTTCCTTTTTGTGCCCCTCAGCACACCCTGTCGATCACCATTCCCATGCTTTCCCCTGAAGGATGGGTACCGGTCAAGATAGGGACTGCACCCCTACGCGAAAATCTAGTGATAAAATACACATCAGAGACTTCCAGTTCAAGTTCCTGATCCTAAAGCACAAACTTTTCTTAATCTTCGTCCCAAATGCTTATCAAATATTGAAGCAATTTCAGCTAAGCCTGGAGGCACGGTGTTAGGAATAATTTATTTAGCCCAAACTCTCTGAGGACATTCATGCATCATTCATTCTCCATGGCCAATTCATCCTCTTCACTGTGTTCTCTCTCTTTCCACTCAATCACCATTTTTTCTTCTTGGTACCTGAACACATTGTTCATATAAACATTGTTAGTGTACTTGGGCATTGAAATTTGCAAACAAATGGTTGCATTTTTCTTAAATTTAGGCATATTTTTGGGTTTTTCGATTGGCATGACTGTTTCTCTAACATTCGCGCCAATGGGCGCGACTCCTATGTAAAAAGTGAGCGAATGGCACAGGTCCATGCCTGAAACCCACGCCAACCGCGATGCCCTAGATTTTGCAAATCCCCCTCATTGGAAATAAAAATGAAAAATAAAGGTAATGAAATATAGCTTAAAATATGGCAAATGGTGTCAGCTCTTACCTAAGACTGACGGAATCAAGATTGGTTCACTGGATCACTCGCAATCGTCGCTACAAGATCACAAGGCAAATGGACCACTATTGCTCCACAAAGAGGTAAAAGCGAAAAGTAAATAATTTTTTACCACTTCTGGCATTTATAACTTTTCAAAATCTTAAATTAGGTTTTAAAACATATTTTTCGATTATTTCATCATATTTTTTTCGAGGAATACGTTTTACACATGTTTTTTTGTGCAGCGACAGGTTTTCACATGGTTATGACAAAGAAATGAGTTGTATTTTATACTTTTTCGGACTCGGTAAAAACATGAAAGAGTCACTACTAGAGTCACCTTTCATCTCTTTTCTGACTCTCTAAAACTAAAAATATTGCCGAGATTCTTGTCGTTTTGAACTTATTAAATGGCTGCGAAACAATATCTACCCAGTATACGTTTACCGCTTTTTTGGCTGGGATAGATTATTTACAAAAAAGGAATGCCTTAGCCTACCGCGACTAAGAGGTTCTCTTGGATATTGTTTTCTACCTTTTCGGATCTAAGGGACTATTTACGAAAAGGGATTGCTGGAGTTTTCTTTTCTGCTTTCTTTTCAAACTCTCTAAACATGAAAAGACATTGAGTTCTCCCTTTGTCAGACTCGTTAAAACTGATGACATCAGACTCCCTTGTTATGACGTTACTCGAGTTCCTCCTTCCTGGGGCTCGTAAAATGTACTAGGTTGGATTTGTCTGAAGGAAAAAATTACATCACAAGCATATGCTATCCCCTTCAAGCTTGTTTTAAAAATAATTGGGGTACTCACCAGAAATGGTGGGGGAAAATGGAACCAGATTGTAGTCGTGTTGGCAGTATGTCGCTCTTGAACATGGCACTTGTCTGCATTCTTGTCAGGTTGGGAACATCTCACCTTGTCATTTGTTTGCCTCCATGGGTTTGGGAGATATATTTTGACCTCTCATCTACTCTTTTCCACGTCACCATGACCTCAGATCCCTTGATGTCAAATACTACCAAATACAATGTCGTGCCGTCGATATGTTTAAGAGAAGTTTTCCTCTGAAGTTTTCAACCTCCCTCTGATTCTCTGTTGGTCTCGATTCAAAAATATCATATTCCTTTTGTCTTGTATTGATGATGTGGGAAACATTATGGCCCACCTTCGATTAGGTCACCTCCTGTCAACTTCAACTCATTATCCAAGAAACCAATCTCAAGACTCCCTTCAGGTACCTTGGAGCCTGCATGCCTCAATGGCGGGTTCTTCGCATTCGATGCAAGGTTTACATCATTAGCCTTCGATCAGATGATTCTGCGAGTGTTTGACGCTAGATCATTGTTCACATTCCGTGGATTGTACCTCTTGTTCCTAGAGGACCATTGTCATCATTGGTGTTTTCTCTCGCGTCTGTTAACAACTCTCATTATCGGCTGGTAATAAAACGATTTTCTTGCATGTTTGACTTCAGATCACATATTCGCATGCTCGAATTTGTACTTTGTTCGGGTCGAAATGGAGTGCAAGACCCTGGGTTTTGTCTGATGAAATCCAGGCTGCAGATTCTTTGTGGATTACTATGACTTATTGCATGACTCTTCTGAGTGGATGGCTGCGACCATACTTGAGTCTATTTGTTGATCCCTACTGTTGGATGCTATGTCCATACCTCGGATCTCACTTTTTATATACTCTATTATGGATGGTTGCGCCCATACCACATGTCATGTATCATAAATATCAATTGTATTTGTACTTGTAGGCCTTCCGACAGCAGTTTTTGGGTCGAATGTGTTCTCATAAAGCATTTCACCCCTCCCTATCTCTTGGACCTCATGCTTTAGGGGGCATCTGTTACACAGCATTTTGTCACCGTCCCTGCAATCCCTCGTCTCGCATATTGGAGGATCATTCTCATGACCTATGAGCAGTGTCATACTCTGCAAACACCTTCTTTGCATCCTTTTGCATAAGGACATCATTTCTCCTGTTGAACATTTCCTCAAAAAGCACACAAAAACCTATGTTTTGGCCTTGGCTCGGGTAGCTAGTTCACCCCTTGCACCAATGTGGTAAGATTACACTATATCCCGCGCCACCTAGTACACTGTCTCAGTGTTGTGCCCGTGCTAGCTTTTTTAGGAATGTCTTTTAACAAATAGAGGCAGAAGTTTCCGTTTAACCACCTCAGGGATGAGTCACTGTAAGTGGTTAAGTTGATAAGCCACGGATCTCTCTCTTTAGGTAATGGTTTTTTACCTCCCATGGAACACTCCTTGAAGATAGGACTCCCTTCCATGATTATAGGGATCTTAACATCTCCCTCTCCCTCTATATAAAAAGGCCTTCTCCCTTTATGAAAGCTAGCTGAACATGTAGCCAAGAAGCTGAACTTGGAGAAGAGATACTGTAGTTGAGTAATTACTATTGAGAAGGTAGAACCAAGGAGAATTCTGTAGAGAGAGCCCCGTCCAAATTCCCGACAAGCCTTTGTGAGACGTGCTCCACTAGAACCCTGTTGGAGGAGACCACAATGTCGAAGCTTGGTTGTACTCTTCCTTTCTTTCATTAATATACTTGACTATGGTGTTGGTTCCATCATTGTGTTATGTTGACTATTGATGCAATTGATTTTGTCTTCTTTGACCGACTGATATTTACGAATGTGAAATAGTATGTTGTATATCGTCGTTGTTTCTTGTGTGTGTGCAGGTATCCGAGAATGAAAGCGAGTGGATCGTGATCTATCAAACCAGGAGCGAGAGGTAGCCACTCTTTCTGATAACAACAACAGCGTAGGATCTCCAGTAAGTCATATATAGAATCTCCGTCCATTCATTAACTAGGAATCAATATTATAGCTTGTCTCGTTTGTGGCTAGACCCAATCTAGGGCTAGTGGGATTGCCTCTGTCCGCAGAGGGGATTTACCTCACCAACAAGGATGGATAGATGGTTTTAGGAGTAAGGGGAAAGAGAAAAATCCCTAAACACCTCGAGTGTGTGACTGTAGAAATTCTCTCTGAAGTTTATAATTTCATGATGTAATTTTATTTTTTTGATATAATAGAATTTAATTTACCAAAAAAAAAATTGGTAACTCATTGAAGAAATATGGTTTGTGTGATCCCATTATGACAACCACTCGATCATGCTACTAGGATATACTATTCAAATCATATTAATCACTTAAATATCATTTATTAGATTGCTACTAATAAACCAACCTAGATCCATCTTAACTCCATATCTAGTAAGCGTCAATAGGGATGATATCTCTTTTCACTCTAAAAGACATTTTCATCTCAAGAGATTTAATCTCTCTATACACTTGGTAGATCTAGAGTTAAAATGGATCTAAGGTGGTTAAATTTAAATATGGTCACAAAAACAACGTTTTTATTTATATGGTAAAATGAATCTTAATTTATAACTACTATTTATATGTTATATATTTTAATGTGATATGTATATTATGATTTCTTTTATGTAAAAAATATATATATATTCATAATTTTAATAATAAAAAGAAAATTACAATATTGCAAATTGAATTTTCTTATTTTTAGTAATTTTAATTTAGCCAACATATAAATCTTTACACTCATTTATAAACACTAAAACATCTCACCCCATACTAGGCTCTATATTACTTTTAACTTTTAAATGTTTACAAACAAACATTTACACCACTACAACATCAACTCCATACTAAGCTACTTTTAACCTTTTATTTTTTTTTAATTGAGACAACATGTAAATGTACACCACTATAACATCACTGCCATACTAGGTTGTAGAGTGCCTCTCGGCATAGTGACATAAATAATGAACTTTGAATAAATAACATAATTCTTTCATAAAAATGATAAATGAATAAACAAATTATAACATGCTAGGAGTTAGTCGTGTAACGAAAGACTCAAGGCTTCAACAATTGAAATCCTTCATAAGAATTTTGTCATTATTTTTAATGAGCTCGTCTTTAAGTGTAGTGGCCATGTCGATATGGAAGATAACTCATAAACACTTTCTTTTAATGGTAATTTAATAGATTATATGCTCAACAATGATATTGATGTAAGTGTATCCTTAGCGTTTTGGCAATCATGCATTGCCCAAAAATATTGCCAATTTTGTTTTGTATTGTATTTAAAGTTTTTTCAAACATTCAACACATAAACAATGGTTTGGTGATTTGATTCATGTGGTCACATTTCTTGGAATTAGAAGCCAAATATTGGATATTTTATAGAGGACATCTTCTTCTACCTTCACACCAAATCTCAAAAGTAGATAGTGAATTTAGACACTGCACTCAAGCCCAAAACCAATGTGCAAAAAATTCCTCACATAGATAGTGGTTTAGTATTTTGATAAATGCATGCTCATATTTTGAAATAAAGGTTTAAATTTTGAATAAGGTGTCAATAACAAATATTTATACATGTCCACCAATTTTCAACAAAAGTTGATACTTTGCAGTGGTCCAAAAATTATGTGCAATAATTTCTAGATTTTATCTCTATGTTAACAAAGGCCTAGTATTTTGATTGATGAACTCTCATACTTTTGAGTTAAGTCCTAAAATTTTGATATGTTGCATAGGACACACTATTCTATCTTCTAAAGAAATATCATTAAAAAATATTGAGCTTATGTAATATATGTTGGAGTTAATGCTTACATTCCATATTTGAGAAGGTGGTTTGTGATGGTTGAGAAATTCTCTCAACCTCTCTGTCTAATTTAGGAATAAGTTGGATCTCAGAAGCTCTATTTAATAGAGTAATTTGACTGTGATCCATGTATGTGAGTGTGCGTGCACATACACCATTTATGCATAACATAATTGTGTTTTTGTAATTGTGTGATTTTTTAGCTATTTTCATCATGGTATCAGAGCTAGATCGACTCGCTGCCTGTTAATGTAGTCATTTTTTGTTGCACGAGCCGATGCCTGTTGCAGTTATAACACTCATGTTGACAATGATCTTATTAAAGCAATCTTATCTAGAGAACCGCAGTTCGATAGCCGATTGTTGTATCCCCTCCTGGTGATGCGTCCCACCGTGTACTTCTTCGCTCGACAAAGGTGTGCGTTGATACCCAAAAAAAAAAATTCTGGTGCGTTGATTAAAACCAGACAACGTCACCATGACTGTTGTGTAGCAACTGGAGGCCGCGAAGGTGGGCACAAAAATCAATGATTGTAGTCGTTGAAGAATGATGTTCATGAAATTTGAAATAAATGCAAGCGAGACCGAGGAGATTGCCCATCGGATGTGTGGAGATTCAGATCAGGCGGAGGAGATCCCAGATTCAAAATAGGCATGCTCAAACTGGATAGATCAGATAATATATGATTGAGCTTTGTTGAGTGATTGTGACCTGTTGGTGAGTCTGGCATGTGTTGGTGTGTAGAATTCGTGATATTGCCGAGAGAAGCGGCCGAGGAGAAGCAGAAAGCCAAGGATAAATTTTTTTGTTGTTGAGTTGGAAATTATCGGGAGTTCGCTCCGTCCCAAGACTCTTTACTGTCTGGCGCGTGTCTTTCAGGGTTTTGGTGTTGTCTTTGCCAGCTGCCTTTGAATATATAAACGTTGAGGCAGAGAGAAAGTATTTTTTATTTTCTCAGACCCATCGGATCTGGCATCATGGCTAGAGAGGAAGCTAATCTCGGTCAGCAAATTTTTCTTTCAATTCTTCTTTCAATTCTAGGTACTAAACATCTCGGTCAGCAAATTTGACAATCTGAAGTGAAAACGGTCATGGGCGACAATTGTGGTGGGGGTTTCTGTAGCAGGCGAAAACCCATTTCGCGAAGAGGGCAGGTTAAGGCTGCCATTTCCACAGCTCTTGTGCGCTCCATGTCTACCATAAGATAGTAAACCGGATGGCGAGTGTGTTGATGCTCTTCCTCGTAGAAAAGGGCGTAGCTTGATTTTTAAATAAAAGCAAATGACAAAACTTGCGAAATTGGTGGTTTTTTTATTTGGTTCCATCGACGGATTCTATGAGGGAAAACAAAATCTTCTTTCAATGGATTCCTCACACTTTCTCTTGTAGGTAATCGTGGTAAATTTATTTATTTTGTGTGAAAAATTACAGTTTATGAAGATCAATTATTGAATATATTAGTATAATTTAAGAAGGGCATGATGTAATAGTTAAATTTAGATACATTTCGTATTTAGAGTTCTCTTCTATACAACTAGCAAATACAGTGGTTGGCACCCATGTATCTCGATAGATGGGAGCTCGTCCATAAAATGACTAGAAGTTCAGCTATGTGTCTGAAGCCAATACTTAAAAGATCAAGTGGCAGTGAGGTTCAATATGGATGGTTGTCTAGATAGCATGGCAGTTGCGGATCTAGGGAAGGATCCCTCATTAGTGGTAGACATGGAAGTGGTCTCCTAATGAGGTTATGCGACAGATTGGGATGTTGTCCAGTAATTGACTTCGGGAGGTCCTTGATTCGGGAGTTGAGGAAGCGAACTCGGGAATCCAACTTGCCAACTACACCTTTCCGAGGGTTATGAGGCAACTTGATGGAGCATCTACTGATAAGCTTGATTATTTTTTTATTTATGAGTGAATTCAATAAATTCATGTAATGTAATCATTAAGGGGGGATGCTGGAGTTAATGCTTACATTCCATATTTGAGAAGGTTGTTTGTGATGGTTGAGAAATTCTCTCAACCTCTCTGTATAATTTAGGAATAAGTTGGATCTCAGAAACTCTATTTAATAGAGTAATTTGACTGTAATCCGTGTGATTGAGTGTGTGTGCACATACACCATTTGTGCATAATATAATTTTTTTTATGTAATTGTGTGATTTTTTAGCTATTTTCATCAATATCCCTGGTGAAAATTCCATGTTATAAAGTTAAAAATAATGACCACGGTTGATGGGACACTTATTCCTAGCTGAATGATGGGAAAAACATCCTAGTGGGTGTTTATTTCGATTAATATTTCTAAGGAAATTGGCAAAGGCTTTGGAAAGGAAAAATGACATATTTGGCACATTTATTTATGAGAAATAATGGAAATTAGGAGAAAAGGGAGATGAAAGGTCACAGGTTGCATGTGAGGAGGAAAATGAAATTAGGAGAAAATGGAGATGAAAGGTCACAAGTTTCATGTGAGGAGGAAAGTGAAGGAAAATAATGGGAAATTAAGAAAATAGGTGCATCCTCTATAAAAAGTCTTATGAGGATCGGTTGGTACCTTTTGTCGGTTCATTTTTGGATCTCTCTTCCTCTCTCACTTTTGGACACTTATAGTTTCTTGGAGCATTTTGGCATTAGACCAAGAAAGGAAAGAAAACATGAAGAAGGAGGAAGCAAGCAAGGACGAGCAACAATCAAGAAATTATAGCATGATTCTTGGCAAGTGTTGATTTTCATGTATGTTTTCCTTGCTAGATATGGCATGCATGGTAATGCATGTAGTTATTTTCTATCTTAGCATGGGTTTTTCCATGTCTGACAGTGTTTTCAGCCTAGCCTTTCCATTTCTGAATAGCCATGGTGTTGTCGAATTCTCATGTTTTGATTTAGCTGAATTTTCAGATGGATTCAAAACTAAGTAACGTGGATCTTCGAATTGATATAGCACATGGCCTAGTAACCCCTAAATCAAACTGTGGGTTGTGGTTGTTATAGTAAGTCTAGATAGTGTGTTACCTTGGTGGGCCTAGGAATCCTCGACTGATGAATGGTAGGATATATGGTAAATCCTATAGGTGGCTTCCTCGGTTTAGGACCTATCGATTCGAGTTTGGATTTTGGTAAAACCTGAGAAGTGGTTTTCTCTCCATCATGCCTAGGAATCTCAGGTTTGGGATAGACGGTAAATCCTGGAAAGTATGTCTCTGTTTAGGGCCTAGTGACCCCTGATTCGGAGTGTGGGTTGATGTAAAGCCTAAGAGACTAGGAGAAAGGAAAATTTTTCATGGTGTAGGCGAAGAGAATCCAGTGATATCCATGCTTATGTTGGCCTAGTGATTGGGTGTACATCACAGTAAAGTTGATTATGACATGATTATTGTGTTGGCCTAGTGATTTGGGATGGATTAAAATAAAGTATTATTTCTATTAATGAGGGTGAGGTGGTTTAGCCTTAGGATGCCCTGGTTGGTTCTTTTAGTTTGGGACCCACATTCATGATTGGAATATGACACAAGGGTGATTGGCTGAGGAGAGAACTTGGAAGTCCCATCTCTGGTTGGTTTTTATGTTCATTAATGAAGATATCATTCCTTTCATATTTTATGTATGATTGCACTAGTTATTATGTTGATTCCATTGTTATTGTACCCAATCTAATTCTATTTTTATTATGCTAGTTATAAGCATGCATTTTATCAGTAATGATGTATGGATTTCCCCATGTTTTTACTTGTAAATGAATGCACAATGTATCTATGATAAAATAGATTGTATTGCATATTATGATGTAGGGGAGAAATGCTTCTTAGTGATTCTCAGATAAGTATGAGACCCATTTGTTCCTTTATAATGTTTATACATGTAGCTTTGATGTGTGTGACATGTTTGAAAAAATTGTTGTCATGGCTAGGAGGGGTTTAGATAAGTTCTTAATGATGTGATTGCTTCTATATCATTGTCTTATTTTTATTTATCATCTCTGAACTTTTCATGAAGTTCTAGGTAGAGGACTGGGTTTCGGACCTAAAAAGGTCGCTCAAATCTCGGGGACACTAGCACAAAACTGAGTAATTGGGGCCCTGGATGTTCACATGTAGTTTTATTTATGCGGCTATAGCCTCTTGGATGTTGGCTTGAAATATATTTTTATGTGTCTATGGCTCAAAGAGGTCAAAAGGTCAGTGTGACCCAGGTGTAAGAGGCCTGAATGGTTGGTTTATCTCTTGGGGGTGTCATTGATGATGTACAAGGTTTGTATGTTGTGTTTCCGCCGGTTCCACTTCCTTAACGTCACCTAGGAGGTTGAATCTCATTATAGTAGCCTCTCGTCACATGTTTACCCCGGTCAGCCGATTACTTGGGTAGATGTGGGAAGAGGGTGTTACACTTTAAATGCAATGAAGAAGCCATGTCCAACTCAAAGACTTCACACAAATATTTCCAAAAACAAGGGTTCAATATTTTCCCTTGAATGCATCTTTACTTGAAATTTGAATCTAGAATTTTAACAAGATGTAGAGGAAATATCCCTATATCTACCCTCCAATTTCAATAAAAAAAATTGGGTATAAGGGGTTCAAAAAAATTCAGTTACAGAATGCAACAAAAAAGGGTGAAATGTGGAATTTGAAGAGTCGATTACCAATCATTTATTAATTGTAAAAAATGTTTGAGTTAAAAAAAGAAATGAAAAGCCTTTGGAACCAAATAGTTATGGACTTCAGCATAAATTAGAGACTTGTAATTAAGCAATATGTTTTTTTTCTCTTCATGGTTTGGGCTTTACATTGTTGTCAACTATATGTTATTCTAGAGACCCATGCATTGTTTTTCTGATCGTAAAGAGGCTCACGAGAATTGATCGTTAAGTCAATAATTGTTTGGAATGTATTCTTTTGTAAACTTCATGTAATTTTTTATTTGGTAATAGACTATATATGGAATTTCTATTAAAATTAATGCATTTGAATATTTGATAGTTTATGCTATATGACTTTCATTTGCAAGCCGTTGGTCATTTCATCAAATCTTTTCCCATAAACATAGCTTGGTTTCCTAGAGTGGCAACATGACAAAGTGTAGCATACCAAGCACTAGACAAGGCTAAAATAGGACATAGACACTAGGAAAAGAAAGAAATTTTAAATCCTAGCAAACTTACACTTGAAGCCATAGCAACAAAAAAGGGTGAAATGTGGAATTTGAAGAGTCGATTACCAATCATTTATTAATTGTAAAAAATGTTTGAGTTAAACAAAGAAATGAAAAGCCTTTGGAACCAAATAGTTATGGACTCCAGCATAAATTAGAGACTTGTAATTAAGCAATATGTGTTTTTTCTCTTCATGGTTTGGGCTTTATATTGTTGTCAACTATATGTTATTCTAGAGACCCATGCATTGTTTTTTTTATCGTAAAGAGGCTCACGAGAATTTATCGTTAAGTCAATAATTGTTTGGAATGTATTCTTTTGTAAACTTCATGTAATTTTTTATTTGGTAATAAACTATGTATGGAATTTCTATTAAAATTAATGCATTTGAATATTTGATAGTTTATGTTATATGACTTTCATTTGCAATTCGTTGGTCATTTCATCAAATCTTGTCCCATAAACATAGCTTGGTTGCCTAGAGTGGCAGCATGACAAAGTGTACCAGACCAAGCACTAGACAAGGCTAAAATAGGACATAGACACTAGGAAAAGAAAGAAATTTTAAATCCTAGCAAACTTACACTTGAAGCCATAGCAACTATGCTCTCGGGAAATCTCTCACACCATAAATAAATATTAAATTAAAAGCTTAGTCAAAATATAATAAATTTTGTGATTTTAAATAAAAGGGGGACTTATAATCCTTGTAATTTAGGGAATATTTTGGTATTTTTCCTCCAGTGGGTCTTTATTATACAACAAATACCAAAATAATTTGAAAATGTGGCCTCTTTAATGGGACAAACTCCTTTTATATGTTGGATAGAAATATTCATCTATCACATCCTTTTCCTATAACCACTTTTTTCTTGTCATCACCATCCACTATTGCATTTATAAAAAATGTAAACCCTCATCTCTTCAAACTCACAAATCTATAAATCTCAAACCCTCTAATCATAAAGGCTAATTGTCAGGACTACTCAAAGTAAAATTACCTTACTGTGAGAATCTTATGACTCTTATTGTAGGATTTCCTTCGATGAAAACATAGATAGTTTGCACTAGAACTACTCTATTTCAACTCATGCATGTAAGAGGCAAATCAAAACACTTGGTTGTATATGGAGTGGCAAGCCATGAAATCCTTTAATTATTAATCCTATCAACGCCTTTATGTCTCTTGTTAATTTAAAATTGACATCGTCTTAAAACAACCCCATTTCTCTCGACATCATCATCCATTATTGTATTTATAAATATTTTAATCCTCATCTCTTTGAGCTCTCAAATCTATAAATCCCAAGCCCTCTAATCATTAAAAAAAACAATTGCAAGTACTCCTCAGAGACAACCAATCTTGTTATGGGAGGTGGAAACCCCTTATTATATGAGCCCTACCAATGAAAACCCAAACTATATGCATTATGACTACTCTATTTCAAGTCATGTATTTAAGGCACAAAGTAGAAAATTTAGGTATAGATGGGGTGACAAGCCATGAAATCATTGAATTATTAATCTTATCAATGAATTTATGTCTCTTGTCAATTCAAATCTCCCATACTTTTCCAACAACAACTTTTCTCTCATCATCATCATTCACTATTGCATTCATAGAAAATTTAAACCCTTAGCTCTTTGAAGTCTCAAATTTATAAATCCCAAAAGCTCCTAACCATAAAGGCTAACTATGAGGACTTATCAAAGTAAACATATCTTACTATGAGATGCTAATGGCCCTTATTACAAAATTTCTGTCAAGAGAAACCCATAATGCAGATATTGGGATTTCTCTATTTCAACTCTCGCATACAAGACACAAAGCATAATACTTGGTTGTAGATGGAGTGGCAAGCCATGAAATCATTGACTTGTGAGTCCTATCAATGTCTATGTCTCTTGCAATTGAAATGTCATGTCTCTTTCCAACAATCGCTTTTCTCTCATCATTATTATCCACTGTTGCATCTGTAGAATATTTAAACTCTCGGCTCTTTGAACCCTCAAATCTATAAATCTCAAATTCTTTAGTCTTAAAGAGCAAAGGCCAATTGTGTGGACTTTTTAGAGTTGAAAAATCTTACCATGAGAGGCAAATGATCATTATTATAAGAGATATATCAACCCAAAAAAACCAAAATTGTGTACAAAACATTTGATTGCAGATAATGCGGGAAGCAAATAAATACTTGACTTATGTCTGGTGTAAATTCAAATCTTACATCTCTTTTCAACAATAACTTTTCTCTAATAACCATTATCCTTAATTACATTCATAGAAAATTTAAATCATTTTCACTCTTCAAAATCTTAGATCTATAAATTCCAAACCCTTATATCACAAAGACCTATTCACAAAGGCTCTTTACTATCCGAAAAACATCTTAATGTGAAAAGTTGATAACTTTTATTATGAAAATTCAAATTATATACATTAAAATTGCTCATTTAAAACTAGCCTAAATCCATCTTAATCCTATATCAACTAAATCCATAGAAAAATCAAATTTATTTTCATTTTAAAAAAAAAAATCACATCTTAAAAAATTTAATCCAATACTTAGTAAATCCAAAATTAAAATTAATATAACTTAAAATATTTTTATTACAGTGAAACTTTATAATATTCCTAATCAATTTAATTTTCGCATCGTCCTAAATTCAAAATAACAATTTTAACTTTTTCCGTCCACTGAAAAGCTCGATTTCTTAAACCATTACTTTTTGTTTATAGTATTAAATTCTAAATATTAACCCAAATTAAAACTAAATTGTTTTTGCACCATTATGATAGAAAAGACAATTGAATCTCAAATTAAATTAAAAATGGAAAAAAATTATTCGATCTCTCTAAAAACTACGTAGGAGTAAAGTCATTTACTTGGCTCGTCAATTTTACGCCTCCCTCCACCTCAAAAAGCTTATCCACACAAATTGAACCTGCGTCACAAAATATGCAATCCAAATGCCCGTAATTACGCTGAAAGCGTTTCCTTTGTTGGCTTTCCGAATGTCATTTTTTGCTGAGCCAATGAGAGCGTGTTCTCCTCATCGTTCCCGCCACTAAAAATTTGACATGTGCCTGCTCACTGTTCGACCTCCCTGGGCCGCGCTGCTGTCAAGTAGTTTGACCTTCGCGGCTGCTGTCAAGTCGTTTGCGTGCCCACGTGATTGACGTTGGGGTCCTCCAATTCCGGGTACTCCAATTCTTTCAGCGTTCCGGCGGATCATTTAATAAAATGATCGAGTGCTAGTTTTTATTATTTTCGGATTCTATGTTTGAAACTGAAGCTGCTGGGACTCTTGGAGCATTGGACGGCATGAAAAAAATTAATGAAAACGACACAATTGGAGCCACGTAGACGACACAATTGGAGCCACGTAGGGCTAAATATGATTTTTTAAACATAGACCGGCAGTCAACGACTGGATTCCGAATCCCTCCCAGCTATTTGGGCTTCTCGGCCCTTGATTAATAGAGGCAATCATTCCTGTAAATCGGATTAACATTCTGATTGCATTCTCTGTCCATCTCACATAAATATTTAAAGGGCCTGATTTTCTGACGTCCCTTGTCACACTCCCTGAATTATTAGTCATTCATATCAAATGGCCCAACTCATGAATTCTCGTTGTAGATCTTTCAAGCCAGTCTCTGGCAGTGGTAATTTCAATCAAAAGCAGTGGAAGATCCAGCAGCTGAAACTGAGCAAGAATCACTTGCGCCTGTCCTTCAGTAGCAGCTTGAAGACGCCCTCAATCATGTATAATTCTTCTGAAAATTGCTCTCGAGACTCTCTGCTATTAAGTGAATCCAGAGTGAAAAAAAGAACCCGTGTTGTTGTGCAGGCATTGCTGGAGCCGGTATCTGCTACAGTGCCATTGAATCCCGACCCAAGCCTTATCAATGAAGATTTGAGACCCACATCTCTGAAGGAAAGGAGCTTCTCTAAATGGGAAATGGCTAGTCTTTGGATTGGTCTTGTAGTGGGTGTGCCATCGTATTACCTGGCAGGAAGCCTTGTTGAGATGGGCATGGCATGGTGGCAGGGAATTGCAACTGTAATGACAGCCAATCTGTTGCTGCTCTTTCCATTGATCTTGACAGGGCACCCTGGCACAAAGTACGGGATTTCATTCCCTGTTTTGTGCAGAGCTTCATTTGGGATCAAAGGGGCTCATATACCCACAATCCTGAGAGGATTGGTAGCATGTGGGTGGTTTGGCATTGAGACGTGGATCGGTGGTGAAGCCATATTTGTTCTCCTCAATACCCTGCTGAAAAGGAAGATAACAGGTCAAGTCATTCCATGGCTCGGAACCAGTGTTCCTGAATTTGCATGCTTCTTGGCTTTCTTGTTTTTGCAGGTGGTAATCATATGGAATGGGATGGAAAGCATCAGGAAGCTGGAGAATTACTCTGCTCCAATCTTGATTGCACTTTCTGGGGCCCTGCTGTTATGGGCCTATGTGAATGCAGGTGGGTTTGGTCCTATGCTTTCCATGGCATCACAGTTCGGTAAGGGAGGTGCGCGGCAGGGCATGTTCTGGTCTGTCTTCTTTCCTTCACTTACAGCCAATATTGGCTTCTGGGCTACTTTGGCACTCAACATACCGGGTAAGTCTTTTACCCCCTCTCCGTACTGACTGGTTTCACATTCCTTCTATATTTACCATAATGGGTTCTATCGTCAACAAATATCCCGTGTTGCATCTGCTATAGAAAGCAGAGAGCCGAATAGAAAATGTTTATGAAAATTGGGCATTTCTGGTATCCAGTAGCAGATAAACGAGATAAATGGAATATAAGATCCATACAGAATTTGGTGAATTGGTTCAGGAAGGAGATCCAAATAAATATCACTCATACTAAAGTAGTCTTTTGGGGGGATGAAACAGTACATCATATGTCAGCCAGCCCAGATATGCACATGCAGATTACTCCATCCTACATAGGCATGGAACAGCAACATATCCATTATGGCACCAATTAGAAGAGAGTCATATTTTTTTCTGAATAACTCTATCATGGCTGAAAACGGCTAAAAACTGTATTGCTAGATCAGATTTGAACATTCTAAATTCACCGCGTGGAGAGGAGGGGATTGTTCGTTAGAAGTATCCTGACTTTACCTTCTGTACGAGAAGACTATAGTATCCTCTTCTCTTTTACCATATCAAATACAAGGGGCAAAAACATGGCTTACCAAAACTGGCAAGAGTAAATTGATTTTCTTTTACTTCAATGACAAAGTCAATTTATCCTAATGTTTCCCCAAACTTCTTCTTGGGGAGATTAATTTGGTCTAAATATTTTTGTTGAAATTTATATAAAAAAGTTATTATCCACCAGAATATATGGGTAACCAGCAGTTGTATCTGCTAGATTTCTAGGATACTTCTCATGCGTGGTTTATCATCTGTCTCACGTCTCACATCCCAAGATCTTACATTTTTCCCTGCAGCTAGCAAATGAGTACACTTGTTACCCTTGTACCTATTTGAGTGGTCTATTCCACAGCTTGATCATGCACAACTCCATGTGCCACTATGCTACAACATGTACTCTTAAATAACATGTCTTACAACAACCTTGGAGATACTTCTTACCTATGGCTAGGCTTTACAACTTGAATCAAACACTATAGGGTGTTCATGCACTATTATAGCTCTTCATAACATACCAACTCCTTCACCAAGCCTTGGTACCATCGATACTTTCATTCCTACAGCTATGCATCCTTTCTTGCTATATATCTCCAACCCCTTCCTATCATCCTTTCTTGCTATATATCTCCAACCCCTTCCAATCTATAATTTCCATGTACTCAACCTGCACTCAAAAATCATCCACTGCACTCATCTCTCCTTGACCTGGCCTTCCAACCTCATTTGCACTTGCTAGATCCATGTGATGTCTCATCAACCCAACTCTCAAAACTGATCTTACACAAATCCATCCCAATAACCACAAAACCACTTTTTTCAACTCTCAATCTCTTAGCAGCAACATTTCATTAGGCTCAAAATCTTGGGATTCAAGGGGCATTTGCAAACTAGTGCTTGCTTGCTCCTCCAATATAGCTTTTAGTTTCTTTTCTTCGACCTTAGCAACCACCTTGGGTCTGATTTGGCCCTTAGGGTTTGTCCTCACAAGACTCCAACATCCATGCATGTCCATCCTAGCATTCTTACATCCATGCATGTCCATCCTAGCATTCTTTTTATGTGGCCTACTTTTCATAGATCCATATGAGATAAATAAAATAAAATAAGCGCACAATAAACATAAATCATGACAAATTCATAGGAAACAAAATTTAAGTGGTTCACTCAATATGGACTACTTCCATAGAGAAATAGCCAAGCCTTTATTATATCATTAGAAAACTCTTGACATTTTTACAGTATCCCCTCCCTTTTACCGTGCCTTCACAACGGCCCAAAGACAATTAACAATGAAGTCATCATAACTTTAAATAAGCTACTTTCCATTGAAATACCATAAGCTACTGAAACCTCAAACTCATAAATCATCAACGTAAATTGACTCTGATCTAATCACATTTACTCTATCTACCCTAACACAAAAAAGACCTCTTTCTTAAACCAATATATCAATCACTGACTTATTCAATTCCTTACCATGCTTTTCTACTATAAGTATGCTGCATTTCATACCTTTAAATAAGTTACATTCCGTTGAAATACCATGAGTTACTGAAACCTGAAACTCGTAAATCATCATCAACGTAAATTGACTCTGATCTAATCAAATTTACTCTAACTACCCTAACACAAAAAAAAACCCTTTCTTAAACCAATATATCAATCACTGACCTATTCAATTCCTTATCTTGCTTTTCTACTACAAGTATACTGCATTTGGTAAAAAAATGCCTTCAATGGAAAGAATATAGGCATGCCGTAACATTTGGAGCTTTTAATCTTTAATTGATCATTGTGTTCTTATGATTGACACATGTTACAACACTATATATTGCATCCAATCAGTAGAATTGGTTTCAATGAATCACATAGAAGGCAAGATACCAAAATCTTACCAGTTGAGGCATTTTACTTCTGGAATTAGCTTTGTTCTACCATAATCTTATCTTTTGAGGCATTTTACTTCTTGAATTAGCTTTATTCGTAATATCTCTTTAAATATCAGTATAGAGGAAATCTAATGCTCTTTGCAATATGAAACAGCCATGTTGTGGTCCCCTGTTGAAAAGCATTCATTCTCCTCCCATTTTTTCATTTCAGATTTCACCAGGCATGCCAAGAGCCAAGCAGATCAGATTGTTGGACAAGTAGGTCTCCCTGTTTTCATGGGAGCATTTACATTGTTGGGTTTGGCTGTAACTTCCTCTACTGAAGTTATTTTTGGGCGTGTAATCTCAAATCCGATTGAAGTTCTCGGACAAATTGATGGTATTGTGCCGATTTCACTATCCATTTTTGGGGTTGCCTTGGCAACACTGACAACAAATATCGCAGCCAATGTAGTGGCCCCTGCAAACGCGTTGGCGAATCTCAGTCCTTCTTGGTTTACTTTCAAACGGGGCACTTTACTGACAGCTATTCTGGGAGTCCTTTGCCAGCCTTGGAGGTTGCTTCAATCCAGTGAGAGCTTCGTTTATACATGGTTGGTTGGATACTCTGCTCTGTTAGGCCCCATTGGAGGGATCATTCTTGTGGACTATTTCATTCTGAGAGGCCGTATTTTAGATATTGATGCTCTATACTCTTGTAGTTCCCATGGGCAGTATTGGTACCACCGAGGATACAATATCAGTGCCTTAGTTTCGTTATTGGTTGGTATGGCACCTGTCGTTCCAGGCTTTCTTCATACTATTGGCCTGTTAAATATGAATTCACCTTATTTTCTAATTCTGTACAACAATTCATGGTTCGTGAGCTTCTTTATTGCTGGACTAGCTTACTGGGCACTATCACGGTTCCAGAACACCAAACAGTCTGAGGTCATTGCAAATACATAACTTTCACCCCAAGATGTTCCCAAGTTAGAAAATTGACAAGGTACACCAAAAGATAATGGACTTGATCCTGAGTACAAGACATGGCATGTTCGTAAAGCCTTTGTGCATATCATTGCAGAAATATTGCAACGCTCAAACCCGTGGGAAGTATACACAAAAAATTAACAGTACTTGGAAGTTGCTGCTTCCAAACATCAATTGAATAAAACATACAGTAGAGTAGTTACTCTTCACACACCAAATAGATAAAATCTGCTAGCCGTTTATTTCAGGAAAAACTGCATTGTAACCTGCTGGAATGAAAAATGCAATTCCATGTATCATGGTTTTTTGTTTAAGGAGTTATTTTACTTTCATTTCAACTATCAATTCACACATTTGTAGAATTTATTTGTAGTTACTACAGGTTTTCCTTATTCAGTGATATGCATGTTTGGAAAATCAAGTCTTGCTCATTGCAGCAGCATTTTCTTTGACTGACAAGAAACGCAGAAATCAGTTTATGTTTTCTAGTTTATAGCCACTGATTCATGATCCTTTCAGCTCATGCCTTATTTTTTATAGAATATAATTGATAGACTGTTTTTCTAATCAGTAAATGGAAAAGATTGACACAAGAGAAATGAAAACAGGAGAGAAGTTCTATCCAGGATGAGCAATTATTTATTCTCTTTTAGCAATTTTGGGTCAGGCAAAGTTATGAGATGAATTATATTAAGGTAATTGCAACCTTGGAAGAGAAGAGGAACGGTGCTTTGGCAATCCTAAGAGCCAGTTGCAGGAATTTGCCTAGGCAGGACCAGATAATGGACCCTGAAAGTTAAAATATGGTGCTTTTGCACTTCAATCACTGTTTAGGCCTTTTCCTAATCGCCTGGAAGCTGTCTGTTACAGTATACCTTGTGTTTTAAGATAAGGGAAGTTTGGATGAGTTGACCAAATATCCACCATTAGCATTGATATATATATATATAGGGCCAAGATCATGCAGTGGGTAGCTTGTGAACTGTAGTATAATTTCTACCACATTTAAAACAACAGCCTTAAAAATACAAGTGACATGCAATACAGGGAATGGATGAACTTGTCCCCCAAAGATGGTTTGATTAAATTTAAGTTTCTGACACAGGGCTGAGCATGGTAAAAGAGTTCTGCTACACATAAGTTAGATTTCAAAAGTGTTATATATAAACGTCTTGAAATTTTTAAGGGTAGTTCATGTGGCTTTACTTGCCATGTCAAAGTCACATTGACCAAAAAGTTCACGAGGTCAAAATCCTTTGAGAGCTTTCCCTGGGATGAATAAGCTTATAGGTATCAAATGAGATGGTTGTTATTTTAGATTTGGCTTTCAAAATCCTGTCATGTCATAATTTTCCTTCTTTCTAAAATTGTTACTTCATCTCCTTCCTTTCTTACTTTGCTCCATACATTGAAACCAGTTTTGTAGAATCCTCGATGGGCGTGATGAACCAAGCCAATGATGCTTTCGATGTAACGCGTGGTCATTCATGATGTACACATGGCCGATGGTGCGAGGACTGGCCTCACTATTCTCTCAAGGCACCTTGTGTACGGGAGAGGTAAATGTTGTTTGTGCGAGGCCTCCATCAATCTCGAAGCCCACGGGAGGTAGAGTTCGTCGATGTTTTATGAAGGGTGGCGAGGTATTGTATCAGGCAGTCTGGGTTTGGTCTTGGTGTGGTGCATAGAGCTTGAGCGTAAAGCATTGGAGTGGTTGTTTTAGAGGACACCCTGTATAGGAAAGGTGATGACTTTGTCGCCGGCGTCCCCTCCTTCGCTTTCGGTTGTGCATTTGGGTTAATTGCCAGTTCGGGGTATGGTCTTTGGTTATCATGCTTGGGGAAGGATCTGGACCTCTGGGTCCTAAATCATTCTGTTGGCCCCATTGGGGCAGGGCGGGTTCTCAACCGAGTCAGAGTAGAATTTGGTTTGTTGTCCTTAGCAATCCTCTCTTGGGGTTCTGCAAGCTCCGGTGTTTTCTGTGGAGCAGAAGTGTTAGAAGCGGCGTGGTCTAGTTGGAGGTTGTTCTACATAGGGTGGGGGATGGTAAATTACGAGCCCAAGTCTCCAATGCGGGTTCGCATTTGCAGCTCTCTGCGTTTTTCTTGCGTTGGTTGTCTACAGTCTTACCGGAGGGAGTGGGGCATTGCTCCATGGTGGTAACTAGGGTTTGGGAGGCCATCCACTGGTCACCTCTAGCTCTTCTCAGCGGTGTCGAGACTGCCATAATGCACCCGTTCCCTCGCTCCGCTCGTTGGTCCTCGCAACGTAAGCCCAATTCACAAAGTCCAGGGGGTCGGGAGTTTCCCTTGCAAATGAATGTGGCGACCACTCTCTCAAGTCGAGGTGGTGGCAACGTTGGTCGCCTTGGAAGGGTGGTCTCTGGGGGTTGCAGTGGTAGCAATGTTGGCCGAACAGGTAGAGTGGCATTTGGGGCTTGCGGAGGTCGTGGTCGTGGTCGTGGAGGCTCGATGGTAGGGCGTGGGAGACGCACCCCACGAAGCTAGCAACGGGGTGGAGCGACTCGCCACAGTGGTGTAGGGTGACAGGGGAAAACGCGCAATTTGGGTCGAGGACAGAGACAGGATTGTTGTTTGGAGAAGTGTCAGGATTTGATCCAGTCGGTGCTAGAGCACTCGGAAACTTCGGAACGGGTGTAGCAGGAAGAGCATGCAGAGCTCATTGCCACCTCGAACAAAATGCACTACTTCCAGTGCCATGTCCGTGAGCACGTCGTGGTGGTCTAGAATCTGTTATCTGAGAAAGTTGAGAAGTTGGAGGCCTAAATGGCCCACTTCGAAGAGCATGTCCAGTGGTCCTTCCGTCGTCCACCTCCTCCAAGAACAACTCCGGACAACCCAACCTCCATTACTTCAGATGATTAGTATGGTTATAGGTGTTTTACTTGTTTTATGTGTTTACTGGTGTTTTTGGCCTCCTAAGTTGTGGACAAAGTCTTTAGTTGTTGTTTTGTTTTTTTGTCATAAGCTGATCGCAGTAGTCAACAAACCTGGTCAGAGTGAAACTACCCGCATTTAGCTACTGATGTATATCTTTTTCGAAAAATGAATAGAATCTTGATTTACCAAAAAAAAACCGTTATGTAGAAAAAACAGATTGATTCCTTGTTCCAAGTCTTAGTTTTCAATTGAAACCAGTTTTGTAAAAAATTAAAGAACTATTGTATTACAGTTTGATTCTTTGTTCCAATTCTTAGTTTAGTTGAAACCAGTTTGGTAGAAAAATAAAGAACTACAGTAAAACAGTTTGATTCTTTGTTTCAAGTCCTATTTTTCAGTTGAAGTAATTTTCTTTGCGCTACATTTTTTTTTTCTTCTTTATGTTTTTAAGCTTTCCATCGTTTTTTTTGGCATTTTGTCTTTAATGAATAAATGTGCATCGTTTGTTTTCTATATGTTGTGCGTATATGTTGTTTGGCATTTTGTCTTTAATGAATGAATGAATGTGCATTATTTGTTTTCTACATGTTGTGCGTATTGTGCTCTGTTATTTGCTTTTAAAAATGCGCATGAACTAAATATTGCACACCGGAAAAAGAATTGCTTCATTGATGATAAAGAAACTGGCCAGGAAATTATGTCTATATCGATAGTTTAGAGTCCTTGTGGTACATAGGAGCTGAGTGGAAACTACATAGAAATTACTTTAAGCTGACACAATTTGATATAGTTTTATAAGTTTGGTAAGTAATGTATTGATAATCCTCCTGAATTTAAAGGATGACTTGTATGTGTTAGGTTGATTGTTCTCAAAATAATTGTGTTGATATGTTATTATTATTTTTTATTTTGATTTAATTTTTTATCTTGTGAATATAAATAAAAGATGTATATATTTTTATTTTTTTCTATAATGGTAAAATTTCAAATATTAATTAGTTTAGGAATATAAATTGAAACACTGATAAATGTTTATAGACATTAAAACATGTATTTTATATATATATATATATATATATATATATATATATATATATATATATTAAATAATTATAATTATTATTAATTATAAAAAAATTAATATATGAGTTAAATACATATCAGATTTAAAAAAATTATATAACAAGATTTTTAACCATGAAGATTTATTTCTACTTTACCATGAAGATTTTTAACTTGTAAAGATGTTTTGTCACACTACCAAGGTCAATACCATGATTTATTAATATTGGATGCCCAAAAAAACCATAAGTCATATTAATATCACATTTTTTAATTAATCAATTTAATTAAAAATATAAAAATGGCATAATTATTTTTGAGATAAATCTCAATCTTTCATTTCTGACTATTACTAAAAATATTCTAGAATATTTCATGAATAATTCTCACGATTTTCATAGACATATCTTTTGAAATAAAGTTTTAATTTAATTATTAATAATTATTAAATAAATTATATGAATTTAACCTCCATTATATATTCTAGAACAATCCTTGTAGCATTTACTAATAAAAAGTTAAGGTGAACATATAGATTGTTAAGATTCAAGAATGGAATGAAAAGTTAAGGTGAATATAGATTGTTAATATTCAAGAATGGAATGAAAGAGAAATGGGTAAGGTTTATGTCTGCAGAGTGCACTAGGACATCGTCCTTGAGTTCCAATCCACCCTTGATGCACATGGAGACTGCGATGTTTGTGATTTGTGTCCTTGTAAAGCGAATGGACTGGATCTAGTTGGCAGGAAGGTCTTTTTTTTTCTTTTTTAGTAGGGTTTTGGTCTGCAACATTAACCTCGCCGCCACCGTCAAGTTTCACAGATCGAAAAGTGATGTCAAAATATTTTCTATAAACCTATTGATACAACCCTCTCCAGCCATCGCTTCACCTTTCAATTGACCAGATATGGAGATCCCCACTACCATACGAGTTGATTTGTGTCAAAATGGTATTTTTTTACGTAGATCCATGTCGCAGTGGTTGTTTTCCAACGGATTTGTGCAATTATGGTCTTCATTTCGCAGGTCTGGTTTCGTGGCGTTTTTCTCCGACATGTGCAACGATGGGCGGCGTTTGGGATGTGCAGCTTTCTTGCGATCTGAACCCACGGTGTCTCGTCCCGCTTTTTCTTTTTGATATGATAGTAATGCAATTTGTTATGCCATACATGGTTTTTGGTCATTTGCCACTAGATCCTCCACAAAAATCAAAGCTGGATCTCGAGGAGCCTTGTCAAATCTTTGCGAAAACATTGAATGGGAATTCGCTCATCTTTGGGGTTCGACCATCTGATCTGGTGATAGATTTGAAAAAGGTTAGTATAATGTGGGTATACCGATAGATCTACAACTTCTAATTCATGAAGGAAGATCGTTACAATATGATATCCCACTGAAGGACTACGGTATACATTGTAATGCCACGATTATCATAAATTCGAGACTTGTTAATCAAGGTTGTCATTGATGTTAATATAGCATTGACTAAGATGTCAATATTCTTGAGATGTCTGGTTCTAGATGATGATATCATAACTCTTGTTTGATAAAATTTTTATCAATTAATATGTCAAGCCAGTGACCACTAATGATGAAGTCTTAAGAAGTGCCAAGTGCCAAGTGTCAATCATATGCCTTGTTTGATGATCTAGATATTAAGTACCATTGAAGTATCTAATAGCCCTTGATGACATATGGAGGACTACACTTGATGATGTCATACACTTTAAAAATGATCACACTTGATGATGGCACTTGATGAGGTCTTGATAACATGGTTGGAGATCATTTGATGATTGGAAGATTGCTTTGGAGTTGTTGACAAATTAATAAAGGCTACACTATGACATATCACTGCACTAATATATGATGACATTGTTGATACGTGATGCTACATGAATGCTGCACTCCTACATAATGACTCTATGATCCCTTGATAACATTGATAACAATGAAGAAGCCAAAGAATGAAGAAGCCATGCTGTCCCAAACGTTCCTCACTCTGTCCCACACTTTTTTATGCATAAAATTTAAGGACAGTCACAAAGAAAAATATTTTTCCCAACCTTAGAGGCAATATTTCAACAAGGGACCTAGACCATCTTAAAGAGGGTTTTTTCCCCTTTCCAATGAGCCCTTATTTGTCCTGAAACTCCTAGTATTTTGTGAGATATTGAATTTTTAAGACTAAGAAAAATATATTTAGCAATGAGCCGACCTACACTTTCTCTCTCAATTCGGCCTCCCTCCAAAAATTCACGTCCCCTCATTCCAATCCAAAATCTGTATATATAGGTTCATACTCCCTCCTTTGGGTCAAGAATTTCGGTGAAAAAACACAGAAAATCAGGAAAACACAGAAGTGTGAAGGGGGCTGAGGAAGATAAAAGACATAGATTGTTTTGGGCAATTATTATATTCATACTTGTTGCTACTACACTGTCAAACTTAGATTAGACATATAAAAAACAGACCTGTGGTTTATTGCTTTGGCATATCTTCAAATTCAAAAATACATAGCTCGTTTTTGTGAGGTGTCACAGTGATATGGACCTACAGTGATCAAACAACTTGGACCAAGGTTATTTTTGTGGAACAATCAACATTTCAGGTTTATATTGTGAGATCAGTTTAGATTTATTGCAGATTACAGTTCAATTAAGGTTTGGACCTAACCTCACCTCAAGACCTGTGACAAAGATTGCGGATTGCTGGACTGAAATGTGACAAGCTACAGGAGCTCGTTTTTCAAACCTTGTCAAGGTTCAGACCTGTGGGATTGTAGCCTTTTGAAGGATTTCTTAATCTTTGTTTCAAACTTGTTAAAGTCTACACCTCAAATTGCAGATTTGAGATCACTACCAGGACACAGTACCTTGAACAATCACCGTTCATCTTTTGGGCATCATTTGAAGGATGATGAGGCATCCTATTGAATTATTTTGAAGCAGAACATGGGAGAATAAAAAGATAAGTTGGAGCAGACTCCTACAACCCCATATTTGAGACTAAATATCTTAGACTTGTGACTGACAAATTCATCGTTTGGAGATCAGTGTTCTGAGTACATACTACCTTTGGAGTGAATCTGTTGTGACAGTGACACCTTGTAGACAATTTGTTGAAGAATATTTGAGCAACTCATTAGAAATCATTTTGAAGTCTTGTTGAAGCAGCTCATTAATATCACTTGAAACAGTCTATTAAAGAACCCCTGAAGAAATTTGTGAAGCAACATATTGAAGATACGTAGAGATCCTTGGTGAACATGATATATTGTTGAAGCCATTATGATGTGACTTGGAGAAATTGTTTGGGTATGATGAAGAGTAGTGGTGGCACCTTCTAAGAAGAAAAGGTTGTCATTGATGATGTGACATGGAGACTAAGTGTGACAGGGCTCGTTGAAGAAGACTTTGGGAGCCATGATGAATAAAAAAACATATTTTGTCGAAGTGAAGTTGAGGGTTGGAGCCTAAGAGGTTGGAGCCTCATAGAGACATGGTTGGTGCCTTGGAAGATAGGGTTGGAGCCCTAGAGGATTGGAGTCCTCAAGAAACCATGTCGGAGCCTGTACCAGAGATAGGGTTGGAGCTCTAGAGGTTGATGCCTCAAATTGACAAGGTTGGAGCCTTGGAAAGACCAAGTTTGTGCTTGGCACAATACAGGTTGGAGCCTGGAAGAATGGAGTCTTCATCTAGGGTTGGAGCCCTATATCATTATTGTAATTTACTTATTGTAAAGAAGAAATTAATATAAGTATATATTCCATCATTTTTCATTTTGTGTTCTAAATATAAGTGATCTAACTAGTAAACTTAACAATTGAAAAGAAATATTGATTCACCCCCCTCTCAGTATTTCCAAAAATTGGTATCAGAGCAAGTACTTTCACTCAAAGCCTAACAGCTTGAAGGTTGATCATTAGAACACAAATGGCAAAGCAAAGGAAGAAAGTCTCCAATCCTCCTAAAGATGTGTTTTCCTCAACCATTGAAATTGAAGTAAATCAATTTGCAAAGGCTCCATTGTTCAATGGAAATTTTGATATATGGGTGGCAAGAATGAGGAATTTCTTGAAAACTCAAGGAATTGAAGTTTGGAAATCAGTGATTACTAATGACACGATGGACGAAGAATCCAAGGAGTACAATACAAGAGAAATGAAGGCAATTTTGAATGGGTTACCAAATTCTGTGAAGGCCAATTTTAAAAAATGTTCGTCAGCAAAAGTCATATGGGACAAACTTCATGATCTTCACTCAAAAGAAGCATTGAAAATAATCTCTAGTCAAGAAGATGATGGAAAACAAGAAAGAAGTCCAAAATTCATCAAGGAAGTTGAAGATAAGAGAGATGACAACAAGGCTAAAGAAGACCTAGAAGATGAAGAGAAGAAAGAATACTTTGAAGAAGATCTCCTAAATAAACTTATGGCTTCCATGGAAGAGATTAATAGCTTGAAAAAGGAAAATGAGGAACTTAAGAAGAAAATGCAAGATGGTAACCAAGACAAGACAAGGAAGGAAGTTGACTTTGTCAAGCTTCAAGTACAAGAAAGAGATGAGGAGCTTGTGAAACTTAAAGAGGAATTTCATCAAAACAAAAGAAAGCATCATGAATAAGTCATATCTATGAAAAATCAATTGGATAAGGCAAAGAAAAGGGAAGAAACTTTGTCAAGCCACCTTGAACAAAGACTTAAGATCTTGAACAATCTTGAAGCACAGATTGGTCAATACAAGGAAGAGGTCTCCTCTCTTAGATCTCAACTAGAAGAAGGAAGGAAACAAGCGCAAGGAGTTGAGAAGGTGATGGAAACTTTGGCATTCATAGAAGGACAAGTTAATGAAGCAAAAAAGGAGAGAAACACCATGACATGCCAACTAGACGAAAAGGATGAAGAAATCTTGAAACTAAAATCATACATCAATCTTCTCAAGGCCGAAACATGTGAAGCTACAGGAATAAAATAATAAATGGAGAGAAATCTAGCGAAGGAGAATGAAGAAGTCTTCATAATGAAATAAAATATAATCTCCCTTAAAATCAAAGCACATGAAGCAACAAAGATGATGGAAGAAATGAAGAAGCAACTACTTATGAAAGATGAAGACTGTGAAAATTTGAAAGGAGAAATTGTCTTTCTTGGAAAGGAAGTTGAATTGCTAAATAAAAACATGAAAAGCTCTCAAACCCTAGATGACATCCTAAGTCATCAAAGGTCTCCCCTTGATAAATAAGGTCTTGGCTATGTAGGTGAATCCTTGAGAAAGAATGATAATGCTTCAAACAACAAATATGTGAGGAACCTAGAAAGAAATGTTGATGCTCCTAGTTCCAACAAAGGCAAGGAGAAGAATCAAGACAATGACGGAAAAAATTATACTCCAAGGAGACTTGCATCTGGTGTCAAGAATACAAAAGGAAATGAATATCATCAAAGAATCTCAGGGCAAAAATACTTCAAAAGTACTTCAAGGAATTATTTATCTCCTAGGTAGCAAAGTATATTTCTTGGATATCTCTATTCTTATACAAACTTTGGGCACATGGAAAAATATTGTAGGACATATCACAAAGACAAATATAATGGTCCCCGTCAATCTCCTCGAAGCAATTTTTTAAGAAGAAGTCATGATTTCTTTTTCATGAACAAGATAGAGTGCTTCAATTGCCATAACATTGGACATATGGCGCATGATTGTAACTTGACTTGGGCCCCTGCACAAGCTAGAACCATGCCAGAGAAGAAAGTTACACAAGAATGGAGAAGGAAGAAAATTGGGTCTGAAAATATCTTTAACACTCTAGCCAACGAAACATGTTGTTGACTTGATGAAGTCATCCTTGATATTCCAAGTATTTGATGGTGAGACTTTGCCAAAAAGAGACCATATAGTTAGGGGGAGATTTGTGAGTCTTGAGCTTATGATTCTTACGCATTCTTGTAGAAGCTATCCGTGAATGGGCCCTATGAAATCCTTGATGAGTCACACATGGAAAATCATCCTTTGATAGATCATATCTCGAGAGAAACTCCATTGAAGAAATGTAGACATATCTATCATGGACCACATTGCAAGAAGTTATAGCACCATGACAAGGGGAGTAATACACCTATGAAGAATTACTATTGATGAAGAAAAGAAGTAGCTCGATAAGGGGAGTACTTGAGCACCCTGTTTGCCACTGATGTTAAAGGGGGAGAGTATATTGGAAGGGCAAGAATATTGCCATCAATGACAAAGGGGGAGATTGTTAATCAAGGTTTTCATTGATGTCAATATGGCATTGACAAGGATGTAAATATTCTTGAGATGTCTGGTTCCAGATGATGATGTCATAACTCTTGTTTGATAATTTTTTTATCAATTAATATGTCAAGCTAGTGGCCACTAATGAAGAAGTCTTACGAAGTACCAAGTGCCAAGTATGAATCATATGCCTTGTTTCATGATCTAGATATTAAGTACCATTGAAGTATCTAATAGCCCTTGATGACATATGGAGGACTACACTTGATGATGTCATACACTTTAAAAATGATCACACTTGATGATGGCATTTGATGAGGTCTTGATAACATGGTTGGAGATCATTTGATGATTGGAAGACTGCTTTGGAGTTGTTGAAAAATTAATTAAGGCTACACTATGACATATCACTGCACTAATATATGATGACATTGTTGATATGTGATTTTACATGAATGTTGCACTCCTACATAATGACTCTATGATCCTATGATAACATTGATAACAATGAAGAAGCCACGCTGTCCCAAACATTCCTTATGCTGTCCTGCACTTTTTTATGCATAAAATTTAAGGATAGTCACAAAGAAAAATATTTTTCCCAACCTTAGAGGCAATCTTTCAACACGGGACCTAGACTATCTTAAAGATGTTTTTTTCCCCTTTCCAATGAGCCCTTATTTGTCTCGAAACTCCTAGTAGTCTGTGAGATATTGAATTTTTAAGACTAAGAAAATTATATTTAGTAGTGAGCCGACCTACACTTTTTCTCTCAAGTCGGCCTCCCTCCAAAAAGTCACGTCCCCTTGTTCCAATCGAAAATATGTATATATAGGTTTGTACGCCCTCCTTTGGGTCAATAATTTCAGTGAAAAAACACAAAAAATCAGGAAAATGCAGAAGTGTGAAGGGGGCCGAGGAAGATAAAAGACATAGATTGTTTTGGGCAATTGTTGTATTTAGACCTGTTGCTACTACATAGTCAAACTCAGATTAGACATATAAAAATCATACTTGTGGTTTATTGTTTTTTCATATCTTCAAATTTAAAAATACATACCTCGTTTTTGTGATGTGTCACAGTGATATGGACCTACAATGATCAAACAACTTGGACGAGGGTTATTTTTGTGGAAGAATCAACATTTCGGATTTATATTGTGAGATCAGTTCATATTTATTGCAGATTTTTGTTTAATTAAGGTTTGGACCTAACCTCACCTCAAGACCTGTGACAAAGACTGCAAATTGCTGGACTGAAATGTGATAGGCTACAGGAGCTCGTTTTTCAAACCTTTTCAAGGTTCAGACCTGTGGGATTGCAGCCTTGTGAAGGATTTCTTAATCTCTGGTTCAAACTTGTTAAAGTCTACACCTCGGATTGTAGATTTGAGATCACTACCAGGACACAGTACCTTGAACAATCACCATACAAATTTTGGGCATCATTTGAAGGATGATGAGGCATCCTATTAAATTATTTTGAAGTAGAACATGGGAGCATAAAAAGAGTAGCTGAGCAAACTCCGACAAGCCCGTATCTGAGACTAAATATCTTAGACTTGTGACTGACAAATTCATCGTTTGGAGATCAGTGTTCTGAGTACATACTACCTTTGCAGTGAATCTGTTGTGACAGTGACACCTTGCAGAAAATTTGTTAAAGAATCCTTGAGTAGCTCATTAGAAATCATTTTGAAGTCTTTTTGAAGCAGCTCATTGATATCACTTGAAACAGTATATTAAAGAACCCTTGAAGAACTTTGTGAAGGAGCATATTAAAGATACGTAGAGATCCTTGGTGAACATGATAGATTGTTGAAGCCATTATGATGTGACTTGGAGAAATTGTTTGGGTATGATGAAGAGCAGTGGTGACACCTTCTAAGAAGAAAAGGTTGTCATTGATGATGTGACATGGAGACTAAGTGTGACAGGGCTCGTTGAAGAAGACTTTGGGAGCCGTGAAGAATAAACAAATATATTTTTTTGAAGTGAAGTTGAGGGTTGGAGCCCAAGAGGTTGGAGCCTCATAGAGACAAGGTTGATGCCTTGGAAGATAGGGTTGGAGCCCTAGAGGATTAGAGTCCTCAAGAAACTAAGTCGGAGCCTATACTAGAGATAGGGTTGGAGCCCTAGAGGTTGGTGCCTCAAATTGACAAGGTTGGAGCCTTGGAAAGACCAAGTTGGTGCTTGGCACAATAGAGGTTGGAGCCTGGAAGATTGGAGTCTTCATCTAGGGTTGGAGCCCTATATCATTATTGTACTTTACTTATTGTAAATAAGAAATTAATATAAGTATCTATTCCATCATTGTTCATTTTGTGTTCTAAATATAAGTGATCTAAATGGTAAAATTAACAATTGAAAAGAAATACTGATTCACCCCCCTCTCAGTATTTCCAACAAGGCTGTGGGGTGGAGCTCCCCATCTGGATCATTTTCGTCTTCCAGAAACCATAAGGGCCCAACCTCATTTTTTTGTGCCAAAAACCATAAGGGCCCAACGTTGTTTTCGTGTGTCAGGAACCATAAGGGCTCAACCTCATTCAAAGATGTAGTGAAAGGGAAAATTTTTACTCTATTCAGACAATCTCCACATCTATCAATTCTAGGCTCTTATCTGGTTGAATACTAGGAAAAAACACCAGATATGTCAGTAAACTTGTCAAAATTAAGTAATATTTTCATATGTCTTCAAATCAGAGCTCTTATTTTCATAATGATAGTTTTTGGCCCAAGTTTGAAGAACTACATCAAAAGGTATTTTCTAATTGGACCAACAAATGCAATGTTTACCTATATATGAAGGGTTATTTTGTGGTTTAATTTGATAATAAGAGGATTTGGATATTTCTTTTAATTCTTTTTTGGGAAGAGAAGGTCTCTTTGTAATTCTATGGTTTGGAGCTTTTGATATTACAATAATGGTGGTGTCTAAGATGTAGGAATAGGTAAGGTATTGGAAACAAGTTGGGGAATTTATGAAAACCGTGAATGGAAAAAGGTTTCTTCACTTTTGTAAAGGCCTCCACGATCATATCCATCTGCTTCATAAAGATTTTAAATGTGCTCAATTGTTAGATTTCAAAATTTATCAGACATGGTACTTGTAGAATACATGCCCCTAAGGAAAGAGAAAGGAAAAGAAAATATTTCAAAAGCCAAAGGGATGACAATTTCTAGATACGCTTTCTTTAGAAGACAAAAACTGAAGAAATGGACAAGAATTATCAACAAACAAAAGAATAGAATAAAAAAGGACCCCCAAAGGAGGGTGAAAAGCGATCGCATAATCTTGAGAGTCACAACTAGAAATTCAATGATTTAGCAGTGATTCAAGAGCCAAGAAAAGTGCATGAGGAAATATGCAATCATCAAGGAGTAATTGAAACAAAGCAAATTTATTCATCTCAGAGTTTTGATTTAGAAAAAGAAGTGCCATTAAAACTAAAAGGAGAAGAAATGGAAATTGTAATTGCCAATCCAAATTTTAGGGGTTGGAAAAGTGTTCAAAAGAAGAAGAGTAATAAAGAGAAACTTAGTTTATCTTGGTAAATGTAATTCTTTTCTTTTGTGCAATTTTTGCACATTATGACTATAAGAAGCTACCCTACAATGAGTGAGTGGGCACATGAAAGATGTAATTTTATTTTTTAATAGAATTATAGGGATTTTTTTTTCAAAAAAAATGAAATGTTGAGATTCATCTTCAAAGTGGTTATATATTTCTCTTTTAATTAAATTGATTAATTAAAATTAGTGTGATATGAGCAATTATTGATAAGCCATAGTATTGACTCATAATATTGTAACAAAGCCTATTTAGAGATTAAAAATTTCCATGTGAATGTGAGGTGAATCTCCAAGGTGAAGAATAATGTCACATGCTATTTTTTTAAATATATTTATGTTTAACTTTTTAACATTAATAATAATAATTTAAAATAAAATTATAATTAGTTAAATTTTATGATCTTTTTTAGTTTTAGCAACTTGAAATGTATCAAGAAGTGTTTTGATGCTTATAATGGATTGATGTTTATTGGCATTTGCCAATAATTTAATTTATATAGTTTCCCTAGTTGATAATTAAATTTAACTCCTAAAATTCCTATTCCAAAATACACTTGCACTCACCCTCTACAATCAATACCTAAATTTAATTCCAAGAATTCTTATTCCAAAATATACTTTCATTGACTCTCTACAATTCAGAATAAGGGAGATGTTGCACTAACCCTCTACAATAGAGAAAAAGGGAGATGTTTGTAAAGTTACATTTAAAAATAAGAGTAATAACAAAAAAATCAATGTCCACCATAATGAAAATGCTTCAATTTTGTTTTTTATTATGGGGGAGATATGTAGTTTTTCCACTACTTAATATGGAGTTGATAGATAGCATGTAAAAATAATATTATTGATATTACATAATGTGTAATTCATTATATTTTCAGATGACTTTTAATATTTAAAAAAAAAATATATTTTAGAGATATATTTTTAAAATACTAATAAGAGAGAGAGAATGTGTGTGTGTTTAATATGGAGTACATAACATTTTAATAAATATCAATAAGAAAAATAATTATATATAGATAGAAATATATATATATATAGATATATATAGAGAGAGAGAGAGGAGATATATATATATATATATATATATATATATATATATATATATATATATATATATATATATATATATATATATACATATATATAATGTTTTTTTTCCAATATGTGGAGAATACCAATTATTAAAAAAAAAAAATTCAAAGTCAACTATCATTATATAAAACAAGTGGGAAAAAAAATTAGTTAGAACATTTTAAACAAACATAGATTCATAAAAAAGGTTTGCATCTTGAGAAATTTGATGTGTCTGGGCATTTCAGACCAATCTATGCCAATTAAACAACAAATGGCATCATGCAAATACATGTTTACCTTTTTCATATTTACCCAATATAGTTATGAAAATATGATGCAAATTATCAAATAACAAATGGGGGAATAATTGGGTTTTATAAACCAAATGGTTTACAAAATGAATGGATGTGTTAGAGTCATTCATTTAAAAAGGGGGAAAATGACATTCATTTGTGTATATTAACCAGATTTACTAATGTGGTTCTTGGTTTAATTCTGAATAATTATTAGGTGGATGCTACTGTTTCACTGAATATTTTTAGTAATAGTCACTATATAGAGTTTAAATTTATCTCAAATATAGTTTCATTCTGTTTACTTCTCAATTTAATTTATAAAAAAAATCATATGTTCACAAGTAATGTTGAACTTTTATTGCTTGTTATTGCTTTACTATGATTATATATATATAATTTTTATGATTAACAATATTAAAAATAATTTCAAATAGAATTTTAATTTAGTTATTTTATGTTTTTTTTTTCAATTAATTTTAGCAATGAAATAAGCATTTTGATGTCTATTATGGATTGCTGCTTTACAATGTTTATCAAGTATTTAATTGATATGGCTATAATAGTTAATATGTTGATTATATGATTGTATTAATTAATATGTTGATACTTTGAATTACATCAAACACAATAATTAATATATTAATGCTTTTCATAAAATTAACATGTATTAAGTAAGAAGAAGAGCAAGAAATATTTATGAGTAACCAAATAAACTACACAATATGTGGATTCATTAAGTTACAAATAAAAATGGTTAGATAGCTAAAGAGAGACTTTGTCAAGCAACAAGTTTCAAGGAGGTGGGAGGAATTATATTTGTAGAAAACCCATATAAAGAGAATCCAATTTTGGAAATTCCATTTCCTAAGAGGTGGGAGGTATGATATTTATAGAAACCCATCTTGAGAGAATCCAAGTTTGGAAATTCCATTTCCTAGAAAGGGTTGTTGAAGATCCCTAAACTTCATGTAGAGAGGGTTAGTGTTTGGAAACTCTCTTGAACAAAGAGGACGGTTGGGTAAAAGATAACATAGTGTTAGGCCCTCAGGTTGAGTGCACACTTAACCAAAGGTGTGAAAACACGATGACATGGATATCACAGAAAATGCAATGTTAGTTACGATATTTTGGGGTTCTTGAGTGATATTCCCCTTTCACCACATGACGAAATGACGAGTGAGACAATTGGAATGATCAGGATATGACATGGGCATGGGTAGTATAGTAGAGGGGACAAATCAATCGAAAAAAAATGACATGGATGTGGGTGGAATGGCTGAGGATATGACCCAACCAAAAGAGGGGCTCAACTGAATGCACGAGGAAATCTTCATCTATCATGCAATGTGTGGAATGAATTGCAAAGGGGTCGACTTGAATATGAAGGGGTGTGTCATCCCAAGGGAAGTGACCCTTGGGCACCCCATGTCCCATATTGTCGGTCAAGGTTGTCATTGATGTCAATATGGCATTAATTGAGATGTCAATATTCTTGAGATGTATGGTTCAAGATGATGATGTCATGCCATCAATGAAGACGTCAAATCATGAAGAATACAAACCATTAATGAAAGAAGCCCTAAGAAGTCCTTGATCTAATGTTCCATGAAATTAATGATCTATAACTTAACCCTTGATGTTATGTGATGATGTCATACAATTTGATACTTGATGATGACATATGATGATCATGGTTGGAGATCATTTGAGGGTTGGAAGACTATTTTGGAGTTCTCCAAATAATGTTGCACTATAACATATCACTGCACCATTAAGTGATGACATGAGTGATGCACTCATTGCTGGACATTACCATGATGACGTGGATGTCCTACATGTTCCTATGATGATGAAGAAGCCAAACAATGGAGAAGCCAAACAAAGAAGCCATACTGTCCTAATAATCTTCTGCACTAAATATTTCAAAAGCAGTCACAAAGAAAAATAATTTTGGACAGCTTGGAGGCATCCTTTCCAAATGAATCCTACACCATCTTAAATAGGACTTTCTCCTCTTTCTAACAAGCCCTTACTTGCCCTCAAACTGCCAATAGTTTGTGAGAAATTGAATTTTTAAGTTGAAAAATATATATATTTTTGCCTAGCCGACTTGAGCCGACTTGTGTATGCTCATACTCCTTCACCCAACCGACATGTATATTCATATAACTCCAAAACTAGTATATATAGATGTTTAAAAAACTTCATTTGATCAACAATTTTCAGTGAAGAACATAGTTAGGAGGCACAAAAATTACAGGAGGTAGAGAGGACACAAAAGTTTAATGTTTGGGCTAATTTTTGTGCTGGGTTGTCACTCAAAGCTAAATATACATAAGTCTGATCTTCTTTATTTGCCTCAAGCTCGGATCTAGGTCAATCTTCATTGCAACAAAACCTGTGACAAAGTCTTGTGAGAGGCAGACTTGTGGAGATGCTCTAGCAACTGTGACAACCACCTCAGATTTGCAAGCTAGGAACAACTACCTATGAAAGACCTCATCTTGGAACTGTAACAACTCAGACAACCACCTATAGAAGCTAATTTATAGCTCGGATCACTAGTTGGAGATGTTGAGTTATACTGCAGATTTGTTATCTCAGATTCATGGAACTCGGATTGCAGTCCTGATACCTTAGGTAGTGGTTTGTGGAGCTCTCTTCTTTGGAACTGTTTAGAGGAAAAAATTATATCAGTGGTTTTGGGCATAATATTTCAGTAGTGATCATCATTTTTGTGAGCCTTCTTGAAGCTAACAGAGTCTGGTTTTTGGTTTTTGAGCTAAATTTGAGAAACTATTTGCAGCGTTTTTTTTGAAGACTTTTCTAGTGATTCTTGTAATGACAATTTGAAGAAGGCTTTGATGATAGTCTCAGAAAATCTTGAAGGTTTTCTAGATCATATCTTGGAGCTTGTGTGAAGCAGACTTAAGGCAGATTTTGAAGTAGTCTTGGAGAGTACCTTGGAGATGACATTAAAAATCCATTGAGGGGAATTGGAAGAATAATAGAAGCTCATCTTGGAATCTTGTAGATCTTGAAGAGCAGTTGGAGATGATCTTGAGAATACCTTGGAGAGTCATTTAGAAATCTATTAGAGACCATGATGTCATCATGAGGTGACCTTGGAGATTTTTATTGGGTATCATGAAGAACAGTGGAGACACCTTCATGTGAAGAACAAGGTTGTCATTGATGAAGTGACACGAAGACTAAGTGAGGGGATAGCTGAAGATTTTCAGGGTTCATTGAAGAAGACTTTGGGAGCCATGAAGTATAACCAAATATATCTTGAAGAAATGAAGCAGGAGGTTGGAGCCTCAGAGAGACAAGGTTGGTGCCTTTGAAGATAGGGTTGGAGCCCTAGAGGATAGGAGTCCTCAAGAGACCAGGTTGGAGCCTGTACCAGATATAGGGTAGGAGCCCTTGAGGTTGGTTCCTTAGAATTGACAAGGTTGGAGCCTTGGAAGTCCAAGTCGGTGCTTGGAAAATACAGGTTGGAGCCCTTGAGGTTGGTGCCTCAAAATTGACAAGGTTGGAGCCTTGGAAGTCCAAGTTGGTGCTTGGAAAATATAGGTTGGAGCCTGGGAGATTGAATATTGGTGTCTTCATCTAGGGTTGGAGCCCTACACATATTGTAATTGATTTATTTTAAATAAGAAATTAATAAAATCACTTATTCTTATTGTTCATTTTTTGTTCTAAATATAAGTGATCTAACAGGTAAAAATAACAATTGAAAAGAAATATTGATTCACCCCCTTCTCAGTATTTCCAACAATTGGTATCAGAGCCAGTACCTTCACTCAAAGCCTAACAGCTTGAAGGTGGATGATTAGAACACAAATTGCAAAGCCAATGAAGAAAGTATCCAATCCTCCTAAAGATGTGTCTTCAACCATCGAAATTGAAGTCAATCAATTTGAGAAGGCTCCATTGTTCAATGGAAATTTTGATATATGGGAGGCAAGAATGAGGAATTTCTTGAAGACTCAAGGAATTGAAGTTTTGAAATCAGTGATTACTAATGACATGATGGACGAAGAATCCAAGGAGTACAATACAAAAGCAATGAAGACAATTTTGAATGGATTACCAAATTCTGTGAAGGCCAATTTTGAAAAATGTTCGTCAGAAAAAGTCATATGGGACAAACTTCATGATATTCACTCAAAAGGAGCATTGAAAATGATCTCTAGTCAAGAAGATGATGGAAAACAAGAAAGAAGTCCAGAATTCGTCAAGGAAGCTGAAGATAAGAGAGATGACAACAAGGCTAAAGAAGACCTATAAGATGAAGAGAAAAAAGAAGACTTTGAAGAAGATCTCTTGAATAAACTTATGGCTTCCATGGAAGAGATTAACATTTTGAAAAATGAAAATGATGAACTTAAGAAGAAAGCACAAGATGGTAACCAAGACAAGACAAGGAAGGAAGTTGACTTTGTCAAGCTTCAAGTACAAGAAAGAGATGAGGAGCTCACCAAAATTAAATAGGAATTTCATCAAAATAAAAGAAAGCATCATGAAGAAGTCATATCTATAACAAATCAATTGGATAAGGCAAAGAAAAGGGAAGAAACTTTTTCAAGCCACCTTGAACAAAGAATTAAGAGCTTGAACAATCTTGAAACAAAGATTGGTCAATACAAGGAAGAAGTCTCCTCTCTTAGATCTCAACTAGAAGAAGCAAGGAAACAAGCGCAAGGAGCTGAGAAGGTGATGGAAACTTTGGCATTCATAGAAGGACAAGTTAATGAAGTAGAAAAGGAGAGAAACACCATGATATGCCAACTAGATGAAAAGGATGAAGAAATATTGAAACTAAAATCATACATCAATCTTATCAAGATCGAAACATGTGAAGCTACAAGAATAAAAGAAGAAATGGAGAGCATTCTAGAAAAGGAGAATGAAGAAGTCTTCATTATGAAATAAAATATCATCTCCCTTAAAATCGAAGCACATTAAGCAACAAGGATGATGGAAGAAATGAAGAAGCAACTACTTATGAAATATGAAGATTGTGAAAAGTTTAAAGGAGAAATTTTCTTTCTTGAAAAGGAAGTTAAATTGTTGAATAAAAACTTGAAAAGCTCTCCAACCCTAGATGGCATCCTAAGTCAGCAAAGGTATCCCCTGGATAAATCATGTCTTGGCTATGTAGGTGAACCTTCAAATAACGCAAACCCTAATTATTCAAACAACAAGGATCTAGAGAAGCCTGGAAGAAATGTTGATGCCCCCAGTTCCAACAAAGAAAAGGAGAAGATTCAAAGTGACATTGGAAGAAACCCCACTCCAAGAAGATATGTAGATGATGTCAAGAATGAAAGAGGAAATAAATTTGGACAAATAATCCCAAGAAAGAATGACTTTGGAAGTGCATCAAGGAAATCTCCATCCTCTAGGTACCAAAGTATATTTTTTGGTTATTGTTATTCTTGTACAAATTTCAGACACATGGAAAAGGATTGTAGGGCATACCACAAGGAAAAATATAACGGTCCCCGTCAATCTCCTAGAAGAAATTTTGCAAGGAGAAGTCATGATTTCTTATTCATGAAAAATATAGAGTGCTTCAATTTCCATGACATTGGACATATGGCATGTGATTGTAACTTGACATGGGCCCCTGCACAAGCTAGAACTATGCCAGAGAAGAAGGTTACACAAGTATGGATAAGGAAGAAAATTGGATTCGAAAGTCTCTTAGAAACTTCAGACAACAACACATGTTGTTGATTTGATGAAGATATCCTTGGTAGATGTGATATCCCAAGTGTTTAATGATGAGACTCTGTGAAAAAGGATACCATGCCTACAGTTAGGGGGAGGTCTTGATCATTCTTGCAGAAGCTATCCATGAAAGGGCCCTATTAAATCCTTGATGAATCACATATGGACAATCATCTTTTGATAAATCATCTCTCAAGAGAAAATCCATTGAGGAACATAATCCCTTCTCATACGATGGACCATTGTTGAAGATGTCTTCCATTAGATCTCAAAGAAAGCAATATTTCTTGAGCTAGAGGAGTTTATGAAAGCAGGGGAAGTTTTTTCATCACATAAAGAAATGAAAACACGTCTATCATGAACCACATTTCTAGAAGGAAGAGCACCATGACAGGGGGAGCTACATATCTATCATTGATGAAGAAAATATGATGAAGAAAAGAAACTTGATAGGGGGAGTACTTGGGCACCCCATTGCCATTGATGTCAAAGGGGGAGAGAATGTTGGAAGGGCAAGAATATTTCCATCAATGACAAAGGGGGAGACTGTTGGTCAAGGTTGTCATTGATGTCAATATGACATTAATCGAGATGTCAATATTCTTGAGATGTCTGGTTCAATATGATGATGTGATGCCATCAATGAAGACATCAAATCACGAAGAAGTCAAACCACTAATGAAAGAAGCCCTAAGAAGTCCTTGATATAATTTTGCATGCACTTGATGATCTATAACTTAACCCTTGATGTTATGTGATGATGTAATACACCTTGATACTTGATGATGACATATGATGATCATGGTTGGAGATCATTTAAGGGTTGGAAGACTATTTTGGAGTTATCCAAATAATGCTGCACTATAACATATCACTGCACCATTAAGTGATGACATGAGTGATGCACTCATTTCTGGACATTACCATGATGACGTGGATGTCCTACATGTTCCTATGATGATGAGGAAGCCAAACAATGGAGAAGACAAACAATGGAGAAGCCAAAAAAGAAGCCATACTATCCTAATCATCTTCTGCACTAAAGATTTCAAAAGCACTCACAAAGAAAAATAATTTTGGACAGGTTGGAGGCATCCTTTCCAAATGAATCCTATACCATATTAAAGAGGATTTTTTCCTATTTCTAACAAGCCCTTACTTTCCCTCAAACTCCCAATAGTTTGTGAGAAATTGAATTTTTAAGTTGAAAAATATATATATTTTTGCCTAGCCAACTTGTGTATGCTCATACTCCTTCACCCAACCGACGTGTTAGCTAAGATTCATGGAACTATGATTGCAGTCCTAATACCTTAGATAGTGGTTTGTGGAGCTCTCTTCTTTGGAACTATTTAGAGGACATAATTATATCAGTGGTTTTGGGCATAATATTTCAGTAGTGATCATCATTTTTGTGAGCCTTCTTGAAGCTATAGCAGAGTCTATTTTTTAGTTTTTGAGCTAAATTTGAGAAACTATTTGGAGCGTTGTTTTTGAAGAATTTTCTAGTGCTTCTTGTAATGACAATTTGAAGAAGGCTTTGATGATAGTCTCAGAAAATCTTGAAGGTTTTCCAAATCACATCTTGGAGCTTGTGTGAAGCAGACTTAAGGCGGATTTTGAAGTAGTCTTGGAGAGTACCTTGGAGATGACATTAAAAATCCATTGAAGGGAATTGGAAGAATAATAGAAGCTCATCTTGGAATCTTGTATATCTTGAAGAGCAGTTGGAGATAATCTTGAGAATACCTTGGAGAGTCATTTAGAAGCCTATTAGAGACCACGATGTCATCATGAGGTGACCTTGGAGATTTTGATTGGGTATCATGAAGAACAGTGGAGACACCTTCATGTGAAGAACAAGGTTATCATTGATGAAGTGAGACGGAGACTAAGTGAGGGGATAGCTGAAAATTGTAAGGGTTCATTGAAGAAGACTTTGGGAGCCATGAAGTATAACCAAATATATCTTGACAAAATGAAGTAGGAGGTTGGAGCCTCATAGAGACAAGGTTGGTGCCTTGGGAGATAGGGTTGGAGCCCTGGAGGATATGAGTCCTCAAGAGACTAGGTTTGAGCATGTACAAAATATAGGGTAGGAGTCCTTAAGGTTGGTGCCTCAGAATTGACAAGGTTGGAGCCTTGGAAGTCCAAGTCAGTGCTTGGAAAATACGGGTTGGAGCCCTTGAGGTTGGTGCCTCAAAATTGACAAGGTTGGAGCCTTGGAAGTCCAAGTCGGTGCTTGGAAAATATAGGTTGGAGCCTGTGATATTGAATATTGATGTCTTCATCTAGGGTTGGAGCCCTACTATAATGTTCCAAATCTGAAACTTTGCAATGAATAAGCCTTATAACGGTCCTGTTATGATTAATAAGTTTAAAATATGCATATTAAACACATATACATCATTTTTAGTTATATCAGCAACTTGGATTTCATCTCATGATCCAGAAAGTGGGGAAAAAGGGGATTTTATGCCCTAAAAAGGTAATTTTCAGAAATGAGCAGAACAATAAGCAGGGGAAATAGTTGGATATGATATCTTAGGTCAAGAGGGACCTATGCTCTGAATTTCAGCTCAAAATAATGCTTCTATCTATATTAAACAGCTCCTCCTTTCCCGACTAGGCTAGAAAACACTGATTTCCCATGACTTTACTAAACATGAATTTATGAATAAAGTGAAAGCGTAATTCCCATGATGGTTTCTGCAAAAAATTATGAAATAATACTGATATGCAACTTATATTGATCAAACAATAGAGAAATGGATATTTACAAGCTTATATAGTAAAACAAGGCACCCGGCAAGGGTTTCCGGCAAAATGCATGAATAACAAGCAGCACTACATAAATAATGCAGTTACTGCATATATGTACTATACATGACTGAATATGACACGAAATAGCTGAATAATATATAAATATGGCCAAAGGCCTCTCTAACAAACTCCTGGAGAGGAATGAGCACCTCCTCCTCGAAGACTAGCACAATATCAAAGGATGCAACACTACTGTGTCTACCTTTGCATCAAGAACGTAGTTTTCTGAAGGGAACTATGCTGTGGCTGGGTATGGATGAATGGACCCAAGCCAAATAATGAAATTAAGCTCAAATACTTCTCTCTTGATCCCTTAAACAAGATGATCCAAAGAGAGGATGGAATTCTTGCATGGGAATTCTTTGAACTAAGCAGTGCAGTGACTCCGGCTAAACAGCTGAAGTATGAAATTGGTCTCTAGACCAAGAAATCTGAATACATGAATGAATCTCCTTTGATTCTATGCCTTCCTTTTATCTTTGGTGAACCTCCTCACCCCGGACCCCACACAATGTTGAGGTGACTTCTTCATGAAGCTTCCTCTCTCAAAACTGCACTGCCCTAGCTTGCTTTCCTCCTCTTTTGGTTGAGCTGTTGACTTTGGTCAACTAAAAATAATCCACCTCCAATGCCTCTTTTCACACTAGGGATCTTCAATCTAGTTTACATATGTGCGTCTTAGGCTGATCCTTGTTCACATTGAACTGGTTTACTTAGGTGACCTCTTTGTCCTCAAGAATGCATGTTGACTTAGTCAAACTTGACTATGTCCTCATCTATTTTGCCTCTTTTCACACTTGTAAGTGTAAATTTCAGCTCCTGAAGTGATCCCCTTCCTTATTAAGGTGGAAATTATTAAAATTTTTATTATTCATGTGCTTCCTTACCCATTTATTCCTCTCCTATGTGAAAGTAGCAAAATCTAACGTTCCAATTTTCTTGTTGCAAAATTGGGAACATTACAGTCCTCCCCTCCCAAATGTTGATTGTCCCCAAGAAACTACAAGGATAAGATTGAAGAGTATCCTCTCCTCCCATGGAGAAACCTCATATGATGCAATCCTCCAAGGGTCAAGGTGCTGCATCATCAGTATATCTCCAAGTTGCCTCTCCCGAGTGTGAAAGCTATGTAAATAGATGACATTATGTAACTGTAGAACATCCATGGGAGCAAAAATGGGCTGTTTGAAGATCCTCTTGAAACATGGGGGCTGATATAGATTGGGACTCATCAGCCCCATTTGAATATCTCCTCCCCAAGCCATCAACCAAACAAAATGAGTCACCCTCCAAAATGGTAACTCATGCAAATCATCCTCCACCTGAAGCTCTGGCAAAGTAGGTGGGCTGAAATTATGATCATGGTAGGCATAGTAGCCTACCCCACATTTCTCTCCTCTCCACTTAAGACAAGTGTAAAGGATTTGATGATCTTGGGCTGCCATCATGTTGCCCTCAAATGGCAAGAAGGAAGCTAGACCTCCAAAGGTCCTGCTCCCAGCGCTGTGCATCAAGCTAGCCCAAAATATCTCATACATGATGGATAAGAGACCATCATCATATGGAACTCCATCCATCTCATGGTCCTCCTCATAAAGAGAGAAATATTTTGCTATAGAGGCCATGTCTCTTCCCATGCTCCCCTTAGAGCATGTAATGCAGAAAGTGTGGGGATGCTCCTCCCCCAAGAACACACCAACTCCATGTGTTCCTCCTCCAATCATGCTCCTCATATAGGAAAGAATAACATTAGTACATATGATCATGATCATCATCATAATAATAGGAAGGCTGAAGGCTCTATGTAGTGCTAGAGTGTACCAACAATCTCCCAAGTGGTCACAGCGTAGTCTTCCCCACTGCAGCTTCAAAAAATGGTATGGCAAGTTGTCTTTTGACATATGGCTTGCTGTATAAGCCATCACACCCACTAGTATATAGTAGATGGCTGAATATGTCAATTGAGTACATAAGAAGCAACCATATACTTTCCCTGGATCATACATTAGATGGTTGTCTCCATCATAAAAGCTGGCCAAAGATGGACCATGGAGCCCAAAGAAAAGCTTGTCCTTTGTAGAGAAATGCACTGCAAGGACATGGTAAGAGTATACAAATATAGTTATGAACAATCAATAAGTGCAACAACAAAGTTCGTAGCATGTGATGGAAGCAAGATGGTGACAATATCCATAGATGAATTATTTGTAATGGTATCGGATATCAATCTGAAGAGGAGTGAATTACATGCCCCATGAGAATCCTCCTTCTTATGCTTGGACATCCAAGTCAAGGAGAGCATACCACAGCAACCAATGAGTCCATCCACCACTCTATCAATCTCACCTCCTCTATGCCCATCAAGTGCATCAAATATGAAGTGATCCTGGGAACACTCCACCAATAATCTCATGCTCCAAAGTGACAGTGCTGTTGGCCTATTCAAATAGGCTCTTGCCAACTCATAAGTCCATCCTCTGACATGCCCAATGTCAAAGACTTCCCCCATAATGTTGCCATCTCTTCCCATTGCAACATTATGCAAAATGTGAGGGAAACTATTCCCTTTCTCTCTCTCAATCCTCCAAAGCAACAAATGTCTTTGCTGCCTCATCATACCTCCATCATACAACTGATGCAGTGAAAAAAAAATGACCATACCATCATAATGCATCCACACTCGTTCTGCCCCATGATGAAAGTATCCTGTCAATATTCCTTTCTCTTCTCACCCCATGGAAAAGGACATGTCATAGGTTGACCAAACTCTCTCAAGAGTAGTCAACATAGCATTGCCTCTTGCTGCCCAGTGTCATAGACTTGCAAGTGGTTTACAAGCCTCTTTCCTCCCATCCACATCCACTTAGCTCCTTGTGGATGCTTCTCATCATTATGCATCTTGGTATTTCTCCAATGAGATCTACCATCCTCCACAAACAGTTTCTTTCCTTTGCCCATCATGGAGAGCTGAAAGGCATCTCCTTGGAGATCTCTTAGAGAAGATATCATGTCTACAATCATCTTGAATCCATAAGGATTCAAATTTTAGGCAAAACCCTCTTACTGCTATCTCTTGACAGCGCTATATAAATCCTCCATGGTGTACAAACTGTCACATACTCCATCTCAAGGTTCATGACTCCCTCCAAAAGATCACACTTCAACCTCAAGGGTTGTGTGTAACTCATCAATGATACATGAGGTTGAGGGTTCAAATCTCCCTTGAGCCTCTCAAGCTTGCACAACACAGTGAAATCCTGTTGCTCTATCTCAACAATACCATTTGATCCTGGGCCATATGCAAACAAATCTCCAAACCCTTCCATGAAATTTTCTAAAATGTTAAGACATGGAAACTTATGCATACCTTTGTGAGCCCCTGGGACATCTTCTATGGCTGCAAGAGGTCCTCTCTTCAATGTGTTGGCTGATCCAACTGCTAGTGTAGAAGGCTGCTCTCTCAAGGCCATGGCAGGGCTGGTATTTTCCATCAATGGTGGTGTGGGTCTTATCTCCTTTGATCTTTCCTCATCAAAGGTTCTGCTTAGCTCTTGAGTGAATTCAGAAAAAGAATTCACCCTTGCGTGGTTTAAGTGACTGCACCACCAAGCATTGGCTTCACCCTCCAGGTGCAGCACTACAAATTATGCTGCCTCCCTCTCTTCCACTGGATGAAACATGAATAATTCCTCAATATTTGTTTCCCAAGCTCTTGCTGTAGTTGATCCATCAAATTTAGACAATAGGAATCTATTGCCTTTGATCTCTTCTTTGCTGCAAGGTCTTCTTTCTTCTCTCAGTTTAATAAACTAAGGAAAATCTAGGGTATCTTTGGAAGCCCTAGGTTGGCACTTGTACTCTGCCAAATACCCACTCAGAATTTCATGCTCTAAGTGGTCTCCTTGCTCTTCACTTCCTCTACAAGAACAAGAAGTGCATGCATCTTCTTCTGCTTCTTGAAACCCTCTAGAGGTTTCTCTGCAAATCTCTCCTCCTTGAAACCCTTTTAGAGTTTCAGTGCATTTCTCTCTTCTTTCTCCTTGGATCTGAAAACATATGAGAGTAATCTCATCCTCTTCATCTTCTCCTTCTGAAATGTAACCCACAAGCTGAGCACTATAAATTTCCCTTCTCAGGAATATTAAAATTCTATTCCAGAGATTGACTGCAGGGGAATTTATTGGATATTTCACCTTTGAAAAAAGGATGAGATCCAGAGGCTACTTGGCCATATACAGAATTTGTATATATATTTTTAAACAATCCTCTTCAGGTATTCAGTACTTTGGCTTGAAACCACAGACTGAGCCAAAGATCATGCTCTGATACCACTGTAATGTTCCAAATTTGAAACTCTGCAATGAGTAAGTTGTATAATAGTCCTGTTATGATGAATAAGCTTAAAATATGCATAATAAACACATATACATCATTTTTAGTTACAGCAGCAACTTGGATTTCATTTCATGATCCAGAAAGTAGGGAAAAAGGGGATTTTATGCCCTAAAAAGGTCATTTTCAGAAATGAACATAAAAATAAGCAGGGGAAATGGTTGGATATGATAGCTTAGGTCAAGAGGGACCTATTCTCCAAATTTATGCTCAAAATAATGCTTCTAGCTATATTAAATAGCTACTCCTTTCCCGACTAGGCTAGTAAACACTGATTTCCCATGACTTTACTAAACAGGAATTTATGAATACAGTGAAAGCGTAATTCCCATGAAGGTTTCTGCAAAAAATTATGAAATAATATTGATATGCAACTTATATTGATCAAACAATAGAGAAATGGAGATTTACAGGCTTATACAGTAAAACAAGGCACCCGACAAGGGTTTCCGGCAAAATGCATGAATAACAAGCAACACTGCAGAAATAACGCAGCTACTGCATCTATGTATTATAAATGACTGACTATGAAATAAAATATCTGAATAATACATAAATATGGCCAAAGGCCTCTCTAACAAACTTCCGGAGAGGAATAAGCACCTCCTCCTCAAAGACTAGCACAATATCAAAGGATGCAACACTACTGCTGCTACCTCTGCATCAAGGACGTAGTTTTTTGAAGGGAACTGCACTATGGCTGAGTATGGATGAATGGAACCAAGCAAAATACTAAAATTAAGCTCAAATCCTTCTCTCTTAATCCCTTAAATAAGCTGATCCAAAGAAATGATGGAATTCCCGCACTGGAATTGTTTGCACTAAGCAGTGCAACAACTCCGGCTAAACAACTGAAGTATGAAATTGGTCTCTAGACCAAGAAATATGAATACATGAATGAATCTCATTTGATTCTATGCCTTCCTTTTATCTTTGGTGAACCTCCTCACCCTGGACTCCACACAATGTTGAGGTGACTTCTTCATGAAGCTTCCTCTCTCAAAACTGCACTGCCCTAGCTTGCTTTCCTCCTCTTGTGGCTGTGCTGTTGACTTTGGTCAACTAAAACTAATCCACCTCCAATGCCTCTTTTCACACTAGGGATCTTCAATATATTTTACATATGTGTGTCTTAGGCTGATCCTTGTTCACATTGAACTGGTTTACTTAGGGGATCTCTTCCTCCTCAAGAATGCATGTTGACTTAGTCAAGTTTGACTATGTCCTCATCTATTTTTCCTCTGTTCAGACTTGTAAGTGTAAAGTTCAGCTCCTGAAGTGATCTCATTCCTTATTAAGGTGGAAATTATTCATATTTTTATTATTCGTGGGCTTCCTTACCCATTTATTCCTCTCCTAGGTAAAAGTAGAAAAATCTAATGTTCAAATTTGCTTGTTGCAAAATTGGGAACATTACAGTCCTCCCCTCCCAAATGCTGATTGTCCCCAAGAAATTGCAAGGATAATACTGAAGAGTATCCTCTCCTCCTATGTAGCAACCTCATATGATGCAATCCTCCAAGGATCAAGGTGTTGTATCATCAATATATCTCCAAGTTGCCTCTCCTGAGTGTGTAAACTATGCAAATAGTTGACATTATGTAACTGTAGAACATCCATGGGAGCAAAAATGGGCTGTTTGAAGATCTTCTTGAAACATTGGGGCTGATATATATTGGGACTCATCATCCCCATTTGAATCTCTCCTCCCCAAGCTATCAACCAAACAAAATGAGTCACCCTCCAAAATGGTAACTCATGCAAATAATCCTCCACCTGAAGCTCCGGCAAAGTACGTGGGCTGAAATTATGATCATGGTAGGCATAGTAGCCTACCCCATGCTGCTCTCCTCTCCACTTAAGACAAGTGTAAAGGATTTTTTGATCTTGGGCTACCATCATGTTGCCCTCAAATGGCAAGAAGGAAGCTAGACCTCCAAAGGTCCTGCTCCCAGCGCTGTGCATCAAGCTAGCCCAAAATATCTCATACATGATGGATAAGAGACCATCATCATATGGAACTCCATCCATCTCATGGTCCTCCTCATAAAGAGAGAAATATTTTGCTATAGAGGCCATGTCTCTTCCCATGCTCCCCTTAGAGCATGTAATGCAGAAAGTGTGGGGATGCTCCTCCCCTAAGAACACACCCACTCCATGTGTTCCTCCTCCAATCATGCTCCTCATATAGGCAAGAATAACATCAGAACATATGATCATGATCAACATCATAATAATAGGAAGGCTGAAGGGTCTATGTAGTGCTGGAGTGTACCAACAGTCTCCAAAGTGGTCACAGTGCAGTCTTCCCCATTGCAGCTTCAAAAACTGGTATGGCAAGTTGTCTCTTGACATATGGCTTGCTGTATAAGCCATCACACCCACTAGTAGATAGTAGATGGCTGAATATGTCAATTGAGTACATAAGAAGCAACCATATAATTGCCCCGGATCATACATTAGATGGTTGTCTCCATCATAATAGCTGGCCAAAGATGGGCCATGGAGCCCAAAGAAAAGCTTGACCCTTTGTAGAGCAATGCACTGCAAGGACATGGTAAGAGTATACAAATATAGTGATGAAAAATCAATAAGTGCAACAACAAAGTTCTTACCATGTGATGGAAACAATATGGTGACAATATCCATAGATGAATTATCCATAGTGGTATGGCATATCAATTTGAAGAGGAGTGAATTACATGCCCCATGAGAATCCTCCTTCTTATGCTTGGACATCCAAGTCAAGGAGAGCATACCACAACAACCAATGAGTCCATCCACCACTCTATCAATCTCACCTCTGTAGAAATTTGCTGAATAATGAAGATTTATCCATTGAGATTATCTTGATCATACACGAATTCGAATTCATGTATAACACATAACCTCTTCTACAATTGATCATCAATATGCGGAAATAGAAACAGTCGCATGCGCACATAAACACAATATGTAATGGGGAAAGCTTATAGCTGAAAACCCCCAGCTATTTTGTATATTATAATAGAAGAGAACATGTAACAATCTCGGTACAATACTCCTCACAAGTACTCAGTACTGTCTCCAAAAGTTACACACAAACTAGCTCAGTTTTGAACAAGTCACAGGTTCAAAACTCATCCACTATTTGCCTGCCTCTACTGCGCAATCCAAGTTGGTGTAATGAGAGATCCAAGTTTGAATCTCCTTGGCTTCAACTGTGCAATCCTCATGGGCAATCTCCTCCAATGCTTGTGCAAATCTCATGCACAACTGATGTCGCAACTAATAGCAAACTCACCCTTTCATCTAACTCTTCCACTGGTCTTCACTGAACTGTCCATGCACTGTAGTAAACTGATGTGTTCTTGAGTTGAATAATGAGTTAATAATTAATGAATTAAATAATATTTAATTCACTCCACTCATTACTAGTGTATTAGCCAATTAAACTAAACACAACTAGTTCAACTAAGTTAAACCGAACACAACTCCACCAACTGTCTCATCAACTCCACCAAACTCCGCCACTTGAGTTCTAACTGAAGTCAACCATGCATGAGCTCACCAAACCCATAGGAATAGCGTAATTCCTTCTGTCAGATGCATGAGCCACATCCGTAGCTCCAACTGAAGTGCTGTAAGAGAATAAACTGAAGTTTAGAGTCCAAATATTATTAAGGGCTAATAATATTTGACTGACCTATTTTTAGACACGCAGTCTAAAAATAGACTTCGACTTGTATGTCTAAAAATAGAGGTCCATCTATTTTTACCAACTCGAAAAATCATCCAATAATAGCATACTGCAACTCCTAGACCATGCTCCATATGTCTAAAATTAGACATAGTCTAAAAATAGACTTTGCGCCAAAAATAGCCTGCGGGCCCACTTAGTGAAGGCGACTTCATTTCACTAAGCTCCATCATCTTGTTGCATTTTCAACAACCTCCTCTATGCCCATCAAGTCCATCAAATATTAAGTGATCCTGGGAACACTCAACCAATAAGCTCATGCTCCAAAGTGACAACGTTGTTGGCCTATGCAAATAGGCTCCTGCCAACTCATAAGTCCATTCTCTGACATGCCCAATGTCAAAGACTTCCCCCATAATGTTTCCATCTCCTCCCATTACAATATTATGCAAAATGTGAGAGAAACTCTTCTATTTCTCTCTCTCAATCCTCCAAAGCAACAAATGTCTTTGCTGCCTCATCATACCTCCATCATAAAATTGATGCAGTGAAAACAAAATGACCATACCATCACAATGCATCCACACTCCTTTCTACCCCATGATGAAAGTATCCTTCCAATCTTCTTTCCTCTTCTCACCCCATGGAAAACGACATGTCATAGGTTGACCAAAATCTCTCAACAGTAGCCAAAACAACATTGCCTCTTGCTGCCCAGTGTCATAGACTTGCAAGTGGTTTACAAGCATCTTGCATCCCATCCACATCCACTCAGCTCCTTGTGGATGCTTCTCATCATTCTACATCTTGGTATTTCTCCAATGAGATCTACCTTCCTCCACAAATAATTTCTTTCCTTTGCCCATCATGAAGAGCTGAAAGGCATCTCCTTTGAGATATCTTATATAAGATCTCATGTCTACAATCATCTTGAGTCCATAAGGATCCAAATGTGAATAAGGTAAAACCCTCTTACTGCTATCTCTTGACAGCACTATATAAATCCTCCATGGTGTACAAACTGTCACATACTCCATCTCAAGGTTCATGACTCCCTCCAAAAGATCACACTTCAACCTCAAGGGTTGTGTGTGACTCATCAATGATACATGAGGTTGAGGGTTCAAATCTCCCTTGAGAATCTCAAGCTTGCACAATGCAGTGAAATCCTGCTGCTCTATATCAGCAATACCATTTGATCCTGATCCATATACAAACAAATCTCCAAACCCTTCCATGAAATTTTCTAAAATGTTAAGACATGGAAACTTATGCATACCTTTGTGAGCCCTTGGGACATCTTCTATGGCTACAAGAGGCCCTCTCTTCAATGTGTTGGCTGATCCAACTGCTAGTGTAGAAGGCTTCTCTCTCAAGTCCGTGGAGGCACTGGTACTTGCGTCCTCCCATGGTGGTGTGGGTATTCTCTCCTCTGATCTTTCCTCATCAAAGGTTCTGATAAGCTCTTGAATGAACTCAGAAAAATAAGTCACCCTTGTGTGGTTTAAGTGACTGCACCACCAAGCATTGGATTCACCCTCCAGGTGCAGCGCTGCAACTTCTGCTACCTCCCTCTCTTCCACTGGATGAAAGATGAATAATGCCTCAAGCTTTATTGCCCAAGCTCTTGCTGTAGTAGACCCATCAAATTTAGACAATAGGAATCTATTTCCTTTGATCTCTTCTTTGCTGCAAGGTCTTCTTTCTTCTCTCAGTTGAATAAACTGAGGAAAATCTAGGGTCTCTCTAGAAGCCCTAGGTTGGCACTTGTATTCTGCCAAATAGCCACTTATAATTTCATGCTCTAATTTGTCTCCTTGCTCTTCACTTCCTCTACAAGAACAGGAAGTGCATGCATCTGCTTCTGCTTCTTGAAACCCTCTAGAGGTTTCTCCGCAAATCTCTCCTCGAAACCATTTTGGAGTTTTAGTGCATTTCTCTTCTTATTTCTCCTTGGATTTGAAAATGGATGAGAGTAATCTCATCCTCTTCATCTTCTCCTTATGAAATCTAACCCACAAGCTGAGCACTGTAAAGTTCCCTTCTCAGGAATATCAAAATTCTATTCCAGAGATTGACTGCAGGGGCATTTACTGGATATGTCAAATTTGAAAAAAGGAACTCTGTCTATAAATTTTTAAACATTCCTCTTTATGGATTCATCACTTTGGCTTGAAGCCACAGCCTGAGCCAAAGATCATTCTTTGATACCACTGTAATGTTCCAAATCTGAAACTATGCAATGAATAAGATGTATAGCGGTCCTATTATGATGAATAAGCTTAAAATATGCATAATAAACACATATAAATCATTTTTAGTTACAACAGCAACTTGGATTTCATTTCATGATTCGGAAAGTGGGGAAAAATGGGATTTTATGCCCTAAAAAGGTCATTTTAAGAAATGAGCTTAATAATAAGCAGGGAAAACGGTTTGATATGATATCTTAGGTCAATAGGGACCTATGATCCTAATTTCAGATCAAAATAATGCTTCTAGCTATATTAAACAGCTCCTCCTTGCCGACTAGGCTAGAAAACACTGATTTCCCATGACTTTACTAAACATGAATTTATGAATATAGTGAGAGCGTAATTCCCATGAGGTTTTCTGCAAAAAATGATGAAATAATACTGATATGCAACTTATATTGATCAAACAATAGAGAAATGGAGATTTACAAGCTTATACAGTAAAACAAGGCACCCGGCAAGGGTTTCCGGCAAAATGCATGAATAACAAGCAATACTGCAGAAATAACGCATTTACTACATCTCTATATTATAAATGACTGAATATGACATGAAATAGCTGAATAATATAGAAATATGGCCAAAGGCCTCTCTAACAAACTCCCATAGAGGAATGAGCACCTCCTCCTCGAAGACTAGCACAATATCAAAGGATGCAACACTGCTGCTGCTACCTCTGCATCAAGGAAAAAGTTTTATGAAGGGAACTATGCTGTGGCTGAGTATGGATGAATGGCCCCAATAAAAATACTGAAATTAAGCTCAAATCATTCTCTCTTGATCCCATAAATAGGTTGATCCAAAGAGGATTGAATTCCCGCACGGGAATTCTTTGCACTAAGCAGTGCAACAACTCCGGCTAAAAAACTGAAGTATGCAATTGGTCTCTAGACCAAGAAATATGAATACATGAATGAATATCCTTTGATGCTATGCCTTCCTTTTATCTTTTTTGAACCTCCTCACCCCGGACCCCACACAATGTTGAGGTGACTTCTTCATGAAGCTTCCTCTCTCAAAACTACGCTGCCCTAGCTTGCTTTCCTCCTCTTGTGGCTGCGTTGTTGACTTTGGTCAAATAAAACTAATCCACCTCCAATGACTATTTTCACACCAGGGATCTTCAATCTAGTTTACATATGTGTGTCTTAGGCTGATCCTCGTTCACATTGAACTGGTTTACTTAGGTGATCTCTTCCTCCTCAAGAATGCATGTTGACTTAGTCAAACTTGACTATGTCCTCATCTATTTTTCCTCTGTTCACACTTGTAAGTGTAAATTTCAGCTCCTGAAGTGATCCCCTTCCTTATTAAGGTGGAAATTATTCATATTTTTATTATTCGTGGGCTTCCTTACCCATTTATTCCTCTCCTAGGTGAAAGTAGCAAAATCTAATGTTCCAATTTGATTGTTGCAAAATTGGGAACATTACACCTACATATATTGTACTTGATTTATTGTAAAGAATAAATTAATAAAATAATTTATTCTTATTGTTCATTTTTTGTTCTAAATATAAGTTATCTAATAGGTAAAAATAACAATTGAAAAGAAATACTGATTCACCCCGCTCTCAGTATTTCCAACACATATATTATAAACCAAGGGTGTGGAGCAACGAGACACAACCACCACATGAAGAAAGGAATAAACAACTGAAGTGTGAAATATGACGAGAAAAGTGAAGCTACATGTCAAAGAAGAAGATGAGGAAGCACAATTGCATGAGTTTTGGAGGAGGTACGTTCATCCTTCTGACTGAACTAGTTAGAGGAATGAACCGAAAAGTTGTTTGGTCTAATTGAATTAGGTTATCTAGAAGAAGGGTGGAAGGGTATACATGACCCAAAGTGGGTTGTTTTGTATTTTATGTTTGTGTATGGCTAAGAAGTAAGGTGGAGACCCAACTTGAGCCTCCCTTTTGTAAAATAATTATTTTTGTATACAAAAATATTATGGGAAAAGGTCGTTAGTCATCTCGTCCTAAATTTGAAGTTTCTACATGGTTCATTTAATGCGTTTGGAATGTTCATATTTTTGAAATAGTGAAGAATTATATGTTAATCATGAGGGGTTTCTGTAGTGCATTATATTAGATATCATTTTTGGGATTCAGCCGCGTTAAGTAAGTCATTCATCTATGACTATTTCCATGAGAGGGAGTCGCAATTGACTAATTTCTCATGATTTTTTAATTGTCACTTACCACTCATTGCATCGGGTGATGCTCATAGGGGTGAAGAAGTGGGATTGAAACTAGTGAAATGAATCACATAGCGTCAATCATCACTTATGGGGCTTGCACCTGGTAACCAGGACTTCCTGGGAGGTCAACTATCCTATAACTCCATTGGCTTAAGAATGCTTAATTGTGACACATTTAATGATGATGATGTTGATTTGGACAATGACACATTTAGTTTTAGCATAATTTTGGTATTATACTAAGAAATGATCTAAAATGTAATAAGAAAGTGTTGATTTGTGAGGCATAGTTCGGGTGATGTATTGCGAAGGGGGTTGGCTAATTGGTGAGAAACATGTTGGTGTTGCACTAATAGAGATAGAGGAGCACCTTAAAACATGAGAAGTGTATAAGGGCATGGACCTTGGTATTATAGACAAGATCGCAGATATGTTTCAAATGTTCTTAACCACCTCAGAGAAAAATAACAAAAAAATGCTCCTCATCACATTGTCCCCATCATTACAGGTTATGCCAAAGCATAAGTAGGATGATCTGAGTAGGTGCAGGTTACCACAACAAAGTGCGAGATGGAAGAATCTAGAGTAGGTTCAAGAAGACTTGATTTTTCTAGAGATGGTCATCTCCATGGAAGAAATAGTGGCCCAGATGAGGGATGTTATGCAAGCACAAGGAGTTGATTTTGAAGAGATAAAGTAAGATATGACCTCTATGGAGGGAGTAGTCCTTCATGACATTAGTGAAGTTAAGGAATTGGCATATATAGTGGAACAAGCACGTTATGATGTATGGGGAGATTGTTTGAAGCACTTAGAGGATGAAGTGGTTTATTTTATTGACCTAAGCCAAGAGCAGGTATACATGATTGCAGTACTAAGGAAGGAAGTAGGATAAGGATCATCCAAGACATCATTGAGAGTGAAGATCAAGGAATCTGAACCATATATGGGACTAGGAGTGCTAAGAAGTTGGGAAATTTATGTTGGGTTACATACCAATACTTGGATTAGATAAGTGGGTGCTTAAATGAATCTATGATGAATGTTGCAACTATGTGTCTCACGAGAACAATGAAATTATGGTAGAGAACGAGGGTGGAAGAATTGGCATTTGGTCATATCACGAATAGGATTTCCATGTGGTCATAAATAAAGGTAATGTTGTATATGAAATTTGGTACAAGAAATAAAGCATGGATTTCAAGGAAATATCTTATGGCTTCGAAGCATATTGGAAGAATTCAAGCATACATCAAGGAGTTTTTAGGCCTTAAGTTGGAGATCAGGGATATGTCAAATGAAAGCTAGTTGTACCATTTCATCAATGGATTACAACCATGGGAAAAAATAGAACTAATGAGTAAGAATGTTTAAACTCTTGCATAATCTATCACTATAGTAGACAATTTTTTATTTTATTTTTTTTTTGGAAAGAAGGAAAATATGGAAGCAAGGAAGAAGAAACTCATTGTGATAAAAGAAATAAGAGTAAGGACCAAGGGAAGAAGTTTTGAAAAGATGATGAAGAAAAGAATATATGTTACAAAAAGGATAAGAATCTCCTTTCATGATGGCTATTTGCAAAGGAGCATGTAGCAAAGAAATCTCTATTGAAGCAGGTGGTTTCACTGGAGCAAGAGTATGCACTAACAATGGGAGTATTATAGGCTTTGTGTGTAGATTTTATGAAGAAAAATACAACAAAATAAGACTAAGATAGTGTTGTAACTCCTAGAGACAGCCCTGAGTTGTTAAGGACCAGTGCCTAGGACATCTTAAGCCAAGAGCATTCATAAAATCTTTCTGTAGTTGATAATACAAGACCTCTTGTTTGAAACAGGATTTAAAGTTTCATAAGATGGGACCATGACATCAGAAACAGAGAGTAGATAACAATGACATCCAGTAGTAGAACATAGGGGTCTAAGCATACATCAAAAGATAGAACCAGAATTAAACTGCTGTGAGGAGGGCCAAACATGAAATCCCTGCACAGTTATCAAAATAAATGAGTCTGGAAACAACGGCATCAAATGAAGGAAATATTAACAACAGGTAGGCCTATTCTAGCATAAGAATCTACCCAAGCTAATATCATAAGAAAGGTGGTGAATGTAGTATAACATATGAACATAATATCAAGCTTCAAGCCATATTTAAAGTGCAATAGATGAATAGATATGAGTACCTTTCCACAGATAAATTCACATCTTAATTAATCAACACTCGCATTCTGATAGCTTACGATATAAAGAGAGTAATGGAAATGCCACAAACATTTGTATTAAAGTATAACAGAGGGAATACAAATTGTAACTTATCTCATAAGGAATCCATTACACAACAGAAAAATCCATTTCAATTTCCGGACGGGATCCTTCAATGTATACTATGAAAATGCCTTAAAACTTTTACAAAATGGAACATTCATGACTAGCAATCTTTGTTCTAAAAATTTGGAACCTCGCCTCAGCTTTTGATTGCTTCTTTTATAGTCTTTGGTTGGGACTTTGCAAAAGATATTTCAAAAAACAAAATATTCCCTGAGATCTCTTTTTGTTTGGGGTCTCTATCAAAATCAAAATTGATGATGCAGAAAAACCACCTCACCTCATCTTCCTAGTGGCCTTAACAAAGGAGCCAACTAAAAACATAAAAACTTGATAGAAAATAAAGTGCAGAGGGTGAAATGAAGATTTTATTCGATATTACAATATAAAAGAAATAAAATTAAAAGGGCCGCTTGGGCCAGATCATGAGTATCAATTTTTGGAATCAAGAGGCATGGCTGCTGCCAGTTGACTTGGAGGCGCTGCTGATGTGGACAAACTAGCTTTGTGTCGGTGAGGAGGCGAGGACTTGTGGGATGATGTGGAGGTAGGGGTGCTGACGTAATTGCTATATTTTTTCCATACGATCACCTCTGGTGGAGGAATAGTGGCAAAAACCTCTACTAAAGACTGGATATCAGTCAATTCAGTGTAATCTACTCGAACGACAAAGAGCTACTTAATCTGGCAGAGAAGGGATATTTCCTTGCTTAGGGCGGCAATTATAGTTTCCACTTTTGGGCGAATAGTTTTCTCAAAGGGTAAATTGGTCTGGTTCATAACGGCTGTCAAATTCTATTCATACTCTGTCAGTCCTGTAAGCGCAACTGTTACAGGCTCCCAGCATGATGGGAGGCCTTCCTTTACCAACTCGTCCCACTCTTGATCAAACCGTTCCACTCCCTTAGCAATCTGCTCCAAACCACTCAATGCGTTCGCACGCACAATATCCTTCCCGAATACCCTTCTGACTTCCATCACTCCCTTGAAATGATCTTCAATCCCCTGGATGAGTATCTCTTCAGAGTATAATCCATTCAGGTAAGTGATGTACCTTTTAGCCATGGTCAATTTTCCTTCCGCTTTCGCTAGACCTTCCTCCAACTTTTCTTTGAATAATCGGACCGCGATATTTTTATCAGCAACCAAGGTAATATATTTTCAATGTTGTTTTACCTCTGATATAATGTTGGTCCAGATGAGGCACCTAGCTTCTATGAGGGTCGCATTTCCCTTCATTCGGTTGGTCAATTACTTGATTATTTTTTCTTGTTGCAACTTTTCCCTTTTTTCTTTCTCTACCTCTTCCTGCAGGGCCACTACCTCCTTGTCGTTCGTTTCCAGCTTAGTTTCCAGTTCCTGTATCCTCTGGAATTTTTTACGAGCTTCGTTTTCTAAAACTTGTAAATCCGACAGATCTTTAGTCAGCTGCTCTGGAGTGGTTCCAGGTGCATTGGAGGTTGGGGTTACGCAGACGTGCTTGTCCCATTTTCCCTGCAACTCTGCCATTTTCTATCTAAGGGCACCCAATTCCACAATCGTTTTAGCATTCCCCTCCTATTATTTGACCATTGAATCAGTGACAGCTGATTTCTCCTTCTCCACCTGGGCTAACTCCTCTATTTTTACATGTTGTCCGCGGGGAATGTGTAGTCTTTTCCTTAGCTCGGAGTTCTTAACCTCTAAATCCATAATGAGATGCTTTCTGACCCCATCCTTGTTGCTCCCTTTTTCCCTCACTATCCTCCTAAGATTGTGTAGGTTGTTGGCTATGCCTCTGGCACTAGCCCTTTCTTTCCTCTGGTTCTCTAGCGCTTCGCTATACTTACATTCCAGCTTCCTCAGTGAAAGTGCGAGCTTTACCACCTCATCCATCAACATGTCCCCGATGCATTGATGTAGACTGAGCTTGTTTATTAAAGGGACCTTGGCTAGGTTCAGAGCGACTTTCAAAGCTCGGTAGCTAGTTCCTTCCGCTGCAAGATCCAGCACTACCTTTGTAATGGCGATTATTAACTATTATTTATGCATGTCAAGCTTGGTAGTGAGCCGAGTATGATACTTATTCACAAATCCAGCTAGTTCTGCTTGGAGTTTCTCCCGTACAATCCTGTTTCTATTTCCAATCTCTTCCCTTACTTTTTCTTTGTTAACTGAGATGGCTTGAGATAGTCCCGAGAGCTCAGAAGAAGAGGCACCATCATAATTTACTGTGAAACCATCCTTGCCTCTATCAAGATCCCTGTATCGGATCAATTATTCTTGTGAAGGTTCTTCCTAGATAATTTCCACATCATCCTTTCTTTGCTTCTTGAAGGAATGAGATCCCTCGCCCATATCCATATCTTCTTGTCCTCTTGATGCATCGGCCTCGTCATTTTTTCCTCTTCTCTTTGTGCCCACAGAAGTAGTGTCACCCCTTCCTTCTCCAGCTGAAGATTCAACTTCCATCTGTGAAGCCAAAGTCCATGTATCAAGATTAACTCTCCACTCAAGGAAGGGCCTAGTCTCATGTACATAAGAAGTTGACTTTATTTTCTTTTCCTATTGGAAAGGATCCCTTTCGGGTCATAGGGCCAAGCTTTCCCCTGTATCAGATCCATCCCTTGAAGCAACGTTTCCACTATGGAGAGGGTGTGTCTTGAATTTATGATGAAGGGGCTGATAGTGGTAGGGAGCTTGAGAATTTACCCTTTCTTTGCGGGGACAAAGTGGAACTGGTCCACATTCAGGGTTTGATAGATCTACTCAAGGGAAAACATCCGCATAGTAGGAAACACCGGTAGGAGATAGGGGGTACGTCTGCACCATATACCCTGATCTCAATGTAGTCGCCAAACAGGTACTAGTCCCTTGTGCTCTCTTCACTATCGAACTACAACCAGTCCTTCTGCTCAGGAAATATCCTAGGAGGAGGGATGTCGTGGATTATGGTGTAGGCTATGGTCATGAATTCATTCAAGAACCGAGTGTAACCCCTCCCATTAGGCTGTTGACAAACATAGACATTCCACTCAAAAACGGTCTTTAGCTGGGCGTTCGCTCTTGAAAGCTTTTCGAGGCCTAGGGTTTCAAACTTGTTAGCATGTTGAAATAGGAAGAGATAAAACAACAATGAATAGAAACGGAAAGCCCTCGAAGAGAGTAACTTTTGGAACTAGGTTTGAATGGCCGAGGCCAAGAAAGTAGGGATATCTAAAACAACGCCTTGTTGCGACATGAGCCAAAGAAGAGCTATACATTATTTTGACACCCGCTCAACCTCCCTGAGGCCTAGTAACCCTAAAATGAAGGCAAGGATAGGCTGGAAATTGTCTCTGAATGTGGACAAGGGAGTCATATCCGAGGATGGGATAGCCGTAAGACGGGAATCTAAAATAAAATAGAGGAATTCAATTTTTTGCCTCTAGGGAAACTTGGAAAACTGATAGGAAAGAGATAACTCAGTGAACTCGACATAGCTCTGGGTGTGCGGGAAACAGAAGGCTTCCTTTATGATCTCAGGGGATAATTGGAAAATTTTGTTTCCCTAAGCTGAGAGAAATAAATCTCTGCTCTCATCATAGGCATCTCTGAGCCAGCATATAAACTCAATGAATAGATAGGTGGGCAGAGAAATTTGGTAATATAAACCTGACTGAAAGACTCTGAACCAGCCTTGGCCCTTTACATGGCTATCCAAAAAGTCGGGTCTGACACGGGAGACACTAAAAGGGTATAAAGGATCATGAATATGAGCTTGATTGTCAATGAAAGGTTCAGGTCTGGGAACCGCCCTGACCTCGCGAGCTTGTGGGGTTTCAGGTTCAGATTTTCTGGGCTTGGCTTTCCCGATGACCATTTTTGAAAAGTAAAATGGAAGGAAAACTATGAGGCGAAAGAACGACTAAATACCTGTAATCAATGAGGAAAACCCAAGAGGGAAAGAGACACGGGGGGTTTAAAGCGACTTGGTACTAGAGTTCAAGCTTCGCTGCACAACAGATTCATAAAAAACAAGTATTTTACCAAAAGTGGGCAGCATAAAACAGGGTTAAACAGGTATGGATTTGTAGAAAAATAGGTTAGGGTGCCAACTATAGGGTTGATGTCATAAGGACATCAATAATGGGGCGCATGGCATTAGGTTGTTGGCTACTAGGAGCCGGGTAGGTGTGAGTCACGCGCTGGGTTAGTACCAGTACTAGTCGTGTACTGGCTTTCCTAACTTACCTTACCTTTTTTTTAAATAACGCCACCTGTTATTATTGAGGGGTCCACTTAATGGTTACGGTGGGGGCTCGTGAAGCCCTCTCGTGACGCTCCATCACCCCACGGAATAGTTAAGACTTTTTTTGCCAACCCGTGACGTCATGCATTCCAGGGGTAAAGCTCCACCTTCTTCATACCATTCTTAGTACCCTCGGAATCCCTCCACGTGGCGCGCTTTCTTCGATTGCCCCATATATGGCCCGCGGCCCTGCCTTTGCTTAGCTATGAAGCACCATCAGCTCTTTTATCTATGCTCTTACCATGAGGGGGGTTTTGCATACCATACTTCCCTTATCTTTACTTAGCCCACTCACCTCCAATGGATTTTCTTCATTTACCTTGAGTTTTTCCTTTTGCGCCTATAAGGTGAGGGCTAACATAACAATAGATAGGAAACAAATTGAATTTGTGAGTATGAATGTTAATGTCATTAAAAATTGTATTTATTATTAATAGTGGAACTACACATAACTTTATGATGTAAGATGTGGCAAGGGATCTTGGATGAAAAATAAATCCCACCCAAGGATCCTTCTCTTGATGATGTTGGATATTGCCAATAGTAGGGGGTCTCCTAGGTATGAAGTCCTAATTAGACCTCACAACATTTGGGATAGGAGCCCCATCTGGGATTCGGCTTGGTTTCCATTATAATGATCTTCAAGATTTTCCTTGGTTGCAATAAACAACACAAGAGAGCATGCACATAAATTTGACATAAGCAAGAATGTTAGATTTGAGAAACACCAATTGTAATGTATATAAAGTACTTTCACATATGAGAGAAGAAATAGTGAGCCTTTAGAAGAAAAGTAATAGTACTATCCTAATAAAGACACACACGTACATAGAAATAATCATTAGTTAACCTACAAAATAGTTCACAAAGTAACAACGATCATGAAAGCAAGTAAGAATGCACATTGAACTAGATGTATACCAAAGACAACGAAATAGTTCATTTTATAAAGTGCATGTGAATACAAACATACATTGTAGACATTAAAATAATATTATTGCAATATTCACGATACATGCATGAAAGTGCATCAAATATGAGAGCTTCAAAATATTAAGTGAAAGTTCCAATATACACAATTACAATGTTGCATCACTAGCCCCAATAGTGGAACATGAAGCCACCATTTCCTCCTCAAAAAATTAATTTTCCCTCTTATGCCTAGCTTGAGAATCCAAGGTGAAAAGTCCCATGTGACTCCTCACCTCCCTCATAACTCAATTTCCCATATGAATTTTGAGCTCCTACATGAACTTTGGACTTCCTTATGACTTTTAAAATTCCACGCGAGACTCTCAAGAATCCACCCATTTTACATTTTCTTATTTTTAAATTAGAAAATTACATTCAACCAATAACGTGGCAAAAATACACTGAAAATAATAACACTCTTTTGTTCACACTTTGAGAAGTTACAATTTGGCGACTATGACATGAGACTTCATTGTAATCTATCTATGCCAAGTTATTATCTTTACTACTATGTCTTCAACTCTTCATGATTGATTTGAGATGCAATTTATCTTCACCCTCCAAAGGTTCTGGAAAAGTATTGGAACCTTCTAAGTCAACATGAGTTTGTTGGAAGAATACTGAGGGGGGGGGGGGGTGAATCAGTATTTAGAGTTGATTGAAAACTTTTTAGTTTTCATTTCTCTTAAAACCATATGCTACATTACTGAATCCAACTTGTATGTCCAGAGATCTTATTATGTCTTTACTTAGATCATTGCATCATTCATTCATCAGATGTTTAGTAAGCAGTAAGCATGAACAGAAATAATAGAACAAACCATCAAACATAAGCAACACATATGAACACTAGTATTTAAGGTGGAAACCCAATTCAGGAGAAAACCACCGCTGCTGTTATCTCAGTCTTCAATATTTATTATAAAGAAAACTTCTTACAATTTATGCTGGCGCAAACTTATACCAGCACGCAGGCACCCACCTACAGAAAGGCTACAACCTTTTCTCATTCTCCAGCCACTACTGGAAGGGAGCTCCAACTCCCTGATTTTAACACTAGCTTTTACTGGCAGGATACTTCCACTTTCATACAAAAGGCTTCAACCCTCGGATTTACCAGATTTCTTCAATTTCTTCATCAGACTTCCATCAGGTCTTCATCATTTCTTTTTTCCGATCATCGTAGAGATTTATCATTTCTAGATCATATCCATAGGTGCATCATATATGCAGATATCTCTTAAAGAGATTTATTCAACAACCCTTCCACACGCACACACTGAACCATAATGCGCTTCTCCTTATATATTTTTTCCTTTATCAATACCATGAGTAAAAAACCACTCAACTACTAATGGTATTAAAAGTCGAACCAATCCAAATTGAAATCCCAATCTTTGTTCTTCCATGCACGAATTGTCCCAAAGGTAATCTTTACTTCCGCCAAATAATACTATAGCCAAGGTTAAGTAATATTGACGTGTCGCTGATGGTTTTATTTCTTTTATTGGAATTTTATTTATCAAATTCATGGAATTTGATAAATAAATATTATTCACAACCTTTGGTAATTAAATATATATATAATAGAAATTTATATTAATAATCAGCGCTTTTATCAAATGGATTTTTAAATAGACCTTTGGATCCAGCCCCATATGCATAATCGACGGCTTAATCAATATAATTTAAAACTGGGGACCCTCGCTAACGATCGATTCCATCCGACGGTTTTTATCGCGTCGCGCCACCTCATTTGATCTGACGGATATCGCTGGGCGAAGACACACAGACAGTAACGTGCAATGGCCCCCGTACTTTGGTTAACCTTCGCGCATCTTCCTCATACGACCACCGTCTGATGGCTTCCCTCCAGATCGACGATTCTCAACAATATCGCTGGGCATCCTGGGTCGAACAATAACGCGCGATGGCACACAGTGACAAGCGGTTTTGCGTGGGTCCACCTCGCCACGTGTCAAATGATCTATGGAATCGCTCCAAACTCCTCAAATACTGCCCACCATGTAAAGGTGGTGCGATGAAAACCATAAACTTCCGTCACTGTTCATATGGTCACGGTTCTGCTCTTCTACGCAGGGTTCCGGTCTCTTCATTATGTTTTATAAACCCATCGTGTCCGGAACTTAATCGCAATCGCAAGTTTCTGTATGGACTTTCCACTCCCTTTATATTCTCCGATGTGATTAGATTGTTTTGATGCGATCTTGTAAGAGGTCCCACCATATAATACTTTGTTTTATGCGCTTATATAGGCTTTGAGTCGATGTGATTAAGCCAGATTTCAAACTTATCAAGCCACTGTTTATATGCCCATCGGATCTGGGCTCTCAATCGCAATCGAACTTCTTTGGTTTATACTTTCCGCTGCCCTTATAATCTCCGATGCGATTGGGAAAGGGTCCCACCTTATGATACTTTGATTCTTTGATCATAAAGTGCTCCATATGAATTAACATATATAAACTTTGGACCTTTGTGAAATATGTAATGCATTTCATATATATGTATTATGCTGCATATATATATATATGCTTTTATGTTCCGGCTTTAGAGTATCCTCCAGCGGGGTAGGCGATTCTCGGAATTTATTTATATATATATATATATATATATATATATATATATATAACGCCCGACTAGGCAATGATTCCAAGAATAAGGTTTTATATATACATACATTGCCGCTTGGGTTATGATTCCTGGAATTATATATATGTATCCTTTGCTGCTCTAATATTTAGTGTATCTTTTAGTGGGGTTAGGCGATTCTCATAATTTGTTTGTATAAGTATATATACTGTTACATTTCAACAGTCTTCTTCTTTGCTGCCTCCTTTGTCTGTCTCTGTCTTTTCTGCCTCCATTGCCATGATAACGGCTCTGCCTCTATATTCGCAGCCTCTGCCTCTGTTCTTCGCTGTGCCTTTGCTCATTATTAGTTTCTTTTTTCTGTTCCTAGGTACTGTTTCAGATGCCAATTCCTTTGCCACTTCCTTTGCCATCAATGACAATATTTCCAAAAATCTTCCCCTTTGGAATTAATGGCAATACTCTTCCTCTGATTGTCTTATAGAAGCCCTTTGTTACTTTTCCTCCCCCTTTGACATCAATGGCAAAGAGTTGATCAAGATACTTTGAACCGACAATACCATGCTCCCCCTGAGATCATGCTGCATCTTCAAACATAATATAACAAAATGACTTATAAATTCCAACAATGCATCCTTTTCATATGACCAATGCTCCCCCTTAGCCTGTGCATTTAGAGCACCTCACAACCAATTTAATATTCTGTATTTAAGTAGATCTATCTTCTGCATGGCAGAGACTACTCCCAGTTTCTGTCTGAGATATTCGAACGCTTCCCTGGGTAGAGGTTTGGTAAATATATTAGCAACTTGTTCTTTGGAGGGAACATACTCCAATTTCACCTTTTGTTCAAGCACTTGTTCTCGTAAGAAGTGATATTTGATGGGAATGTGCTTGGTCTTGGAATGCATAACAGGATTCTTTGAGATACTGATGGCACTTGTATTGTCACACATAATGGATATAGGAGGTGAACATTTGATTTGAAAGTCTTGTAAGGTTTGCATCATCCAGAGAAGTTGAGTGCAACATGATGCGGCAGCCACATATTCTGCTTCTGCTGTAGATAAGGCAATAGAGCTTTGCTTCTTGCTGAACCAAGATACTAACCAAGGCCCCATATAGAATGCACCACCACTAGTGCTTTTCCGATCATCAACACTTCCAGCCCAATCTGCATCAGTGTATGCATGAAGAGTAAGATCAGCATTCTTTGGATACCATAGTCCAAAGTCTTGAGTTCCTTGTAGATATTTGAATATTCTTTTCACAGCCTGAAGATGAGACTCTTTTGGATTAGCTTGGAATCGTCCAATAATCCCAACTGCATGCATGATGTCTGGTCTTGTCCCAGTGAGATAAAGTAGACTTCCTATCATAGATCTGTATTCTGGTTGATTCACCGTGGGGGAATCATCATTAGAACTGAGATTACATCCAGTTATCATTGGTGTACTTACAGGTTTGCAATCTTCCATGCCATACTTCTTTCAGATTTTTCCTGAGGTATTTTGCTTGTGATAAGAATATGCCATTTGTTGTTTGTTGCACTTGCAAGCCAAGAAAGAATGTTAGTTCCCCAAGAAAAGACATTTCAAATTCTTGCTGCATATCAGAAGCAAATTTCTGACTCATAGACTCTTCATTACTTCCAAAAATGATATCATCAACATATACAACCACAATCAATAGTTTTTCATTTTCAATTTTTGTGTATAAGTTGCTATCAGCAGACCCTTTTGAAAATCCTTGTTGATGAAGATATTTGTCAAGACGATAGTACCATGCCCTTGGAGCTTGTTTGAGACCATATAGAGCCTTTTTAAGTCTACAAACAAGTTTTTCATCATTTCCAAAAATGAATCCTTCTGGTTGTTCTATATAAACTTCTTCTTCTAGGTCACCATTGAGAAAAGTAGATTTAACATCCATTTGATAAACTTTGATTTGTTGGAAGCTTGAAAAAGCAAGAAACATTCTTATGTCTTCAAGTCTAGCTACAGGAGAAAAAGTTTCTTCAAAGTCTATACCTTCTTGTTGAGCATACCCCTTGCAAACAAGTCTAGCTTTATTTCTTATAACATCCCCATTCTCATTTAACTTGTTTTTGAATATCCATTTAGTTCCAATGACATTTTGGTCATGAGGTCTTGGTACTAATTCCCAAGTGTGATTCTTTTCAATTTGATCAAGCTCTTCATTCATGGCTTGAATCCAACATTCATCTTTGCTAGCTTGATTGACATTGTGTGGTTCAATAGTGGATAGAAATGCCAGATAGCTAGAAGATCCCACAAGAGTCCTTCTTGTTTGTACATCTGATACCTTTTCTCCCAAAATTTGAGATTATGGATGATTCTTTTGAACATATCTGGATGGAGCTTTTTCAGATAAATCCTCTTCGGGTTCTTCATTGGGTTCATTGTCTATATCATTTCTATTTGACGTAGAAGGATATATGTCACCATCGTCTTCATCTGTTGTTTGTTTTTCTTCTTTTGGAGCTGCAGGAGACTCATCAATAACAACATCAATACATTCAACAATCTTCCAAAGTCTTTTATTGTAACATTTATATGCTCTACTCCTAGAGGAGTAACCAAGAAGTATTCCTTCATCTGCTCTGGGTTCAAACTTGCCAAGTTTTTCATCATTATTTTTTATAAAGCATTTGCTTCCAAAAATTCTAAAATTCTTTACAGTGGGAGGATTACCATACTAGAGTTCATATGGAGTTTTATCACTATTTACACGAATATGTGCCTTGTTGAGAATGTTTACTGCTGTAGTGCTGCTTCTCCCCAAAAAGTGTCAGGTGTTCCGAAATCATCAAGCATAGCTCTAGCCATTTGTTGAACTGTTCTATTCATTCTTTCTGCAACACCATTTTGTTGTGGAGTGCCAGCTACAGAAAACTGTCTTTTTATGCCATGTTGTTCACAAAATTCAAGGAATTCATCTGATGTATATTCTCCTCCTTGATTAGATCTGAGACACTTGATTTTTAGATCTAATTCATTCTCAACTAGTGCTTTGAAGATCTGAAATTTCTCAAATGCTTCATCTTTGTGTTTAAGCAGCCCAATCCAACACATTCTAGATAAATCATCAATAAATAAGATATAGTATTGTTCACCACGTGGTGACTTTTTCCTTACAGGTCCACATATGTCAGTATGAATGAGTTCAAGAGGCTTACTTCATGATCCTTCCTTGGCATTAAATTGTACTCTGGTTTGCTTACCAAATTGGCAAGATTTGCATATGATATTTTCAGGTAGAGTAATATTGGGAAGATCACGAACAACTTTAAGTCTACTTGATTTTTTGATTTGAGAGAAGCTCAGATGCCCCAACCTTCTATGCCATAGCCAATTTTCTGAAGATTTACTCAAATAACATTGTTCTTTGGGGTTATTCAATATATACAGGTTGTTTGGAGTTCTTTTTCCTTTTATAATTTCTTTTAATCAGACAAGAACAATGACACATTCTTTTGAACTAAAGACAACTTCAGCCTTTGATCACACATTTGTTTCATAATTTAATAAAAGGAGATTTAATCCATCCTTTACATACATGACATCATTAGCTTTCACCTTTTCTTTTAGAAACACAGACCCTTTTCCCTTAATTACCGCAGGAGTATCATTTCCAAATGTAACATTCTTTTCTTTTTCTAGAGCACTATATGCAAGAAGTTTGTTTTTGTCACATGTCATGTGTCTTGAGCATCCACTATCAATGTACCATTGGTTTTCTTCATCTTCTGCAAATAACGTTATGCCACAATTTTCAACCTGTAATTCCTTCTTTTACCATACTTTGGAGCTTGAAGGAACATGTTCTTTTGGCTGAACTTTGCTCCTGCATTCAGATTCTTCATGGCCAAAATTATTGCAATAAGCACATTCAACTCCATTTTGAAGAGGAGAAAATTTGTTATAAGTATTCTTCTTTGTTTCAATATCAATCCTTTTCTTTCTTGCTTCTCTTGTCATGATGGTTTTATATGCAACACATTGAACAGCCATATCCAAATGGTGACATGAGAAACATTGTCCATTGAAGAAGGAAATTTCATGTATCTGAAATCTTCTACTTGAATTTTTCATCTGTTGATTTGTATTATTTGAAAGATATTCTTGTTAGTGTTCTTTGAATTGAGATGGTCATGCTTTACCTGCAAAGATTCTTTATTCCCTTGCTGAGTGGCAGAATGTTGTATACTGGTTGTAGCTGCTTTTAGATAGTTTGGTGCTGAAGCCTGAGAATATTCTCCGATATATCCAAGACTTGTCTTTATAAGAGGAGAACATTGTACCTTGATAATCTTATCTAAGGTTTCAAATCCTTTAGCAAATCTAAGATTCAAAGTCTTTACTTTCTCAATTTCTTTTCTTGGACTTACTATTTCACATTCTAATTTCTCATTATGTTTCTCCTTTTCTTCAAGCTTATTTTTCAGAGTTTCTATGGATATTTTACTTTCTTCTAAGCATATTTTGAGTTGATTGATTTCATCAAGAAAATCATTGTTCTCTAAGGCATCCATAAAAGTATCTTTTTCTTCTCTAAACTCTTTTCAAATGCCATGAGAAGTCTAATATTTTGTTCACATTCTTCCTCACTGTCTGATAAGCCATCACTGTCTTCATGAGTATAGTAACTTTTCTAGTGCTAAAACGATTCTATTCCTTTTTGCTTTCCTTTCTGCTATTTCCTTCCCTCTTTATGTGTTTTTTGAGGACACTTGTTAAAGATAATGACCAAATCTTCCACAATCAAAACATTTGAAAGGAATTACCTTTGAACCGTCTTATGCCAAGCCAGGTTTCTTTACAAAATTTACCATATCTTCTCGAGATATATCCTTTATATCCTGATCCTTCTGTTCCTTGTACTTATTTCCCTTTTGTAGAAGCTCTAAAGACTACTTCTTTGACTTGATATGGTCCTCCTCTTCTCATTTCATATGAAGTTAGTATGCCATGAAGTTGCACCATAGTAAGATTTTGAAGATCCTGTTTTTCTTCAAGAGCAGACACTTTTGACTCAAATTTTGCCGTTAGTGATCTTAAAATTTTCTCAACCAAAGTAGATTCGGTTATTGTTTCTCCCATATTTCTCATACGATTTACAATATCATCAAAACGTAAAAAGAAATTGGCAATGCTCTCCTCATTATCCATTTTATATTTTTAGATTCTCATATTGAATTCTGAGAGTTTGGAGTTTAGCACTTTTTACCTTTGCATCACCTTCATAACTTAGAATTATTTTGTCCCATATTGCCTTTGCTATATTCAGCTGCATGACTTTGACAAATTATGATTCAATTAGACTTCCCAATAGAGCATTGACCGCCTTTGCATTTGTTTCATAATTATTTCTTTCCGTCGGATCTATTGGTACTACGGCTGGATATTGATATCCTCGTTCAACAATAGCCCATACATCTGCTCCCAGAGACTGAAGATAGGATCTCATCCTTGTTTTCCAGAAGATTAAATTGTTTCCATTAAAGAGCGGAGGCCTGATAGATGTTGTTCCATCTTGATTGCTCATCTTGCTTGATCTTCCTTCTAGCGGCTAAGATTTTTCAGAAGGACCTGCTCTGAAACCAATTGTTGGAAGAATACTGAGAGGGGGGGGGTGAATCAGTATTTAGAGTTGACTGAAAACTTTTTAGTTTTTCTTTCTCTTAAAACCATATGCTACATTACTGAATCCAACTTGTATGTCCAGAGATCTTATTATGTCTTTACTTAGATCATCGTATCATTCATTCATCAGATGTTTAGTAAGAAGTAAGCATGAACAGAAATAACAGAACAAACCATCGAACATAAGCAACACATATGAACACCAGTATTTAAGGTGGAAACCCAATTCGGGAGAAAACCACCGCTGTTGTTATCTCAGTCTTCAATATTTATTATAAAGAAAAATTCTTACAATTTATGCTCGCACAGACTTATACCAGCACGCAGGCACCCACCTGCAGAAAGGCTACAACCTTTTCTCATTCTCCAGCCACTACTGGAAGGGAGCTCGAACCCCTTGATTTTAACACCAGCTTTTACTGGCAGGATACTTCCACTTTCATATAGAAGGATTCAACCCTCAGATCCACCAGATTTCTTCAATTTCTTCATCAGACTTCCGTTAGGTCTTCATCATTTCTTTTTTCCGATCATCGTAGAGATTCATCATTTCTAGATCATATCCATGGGTGCATCATATATGCAAATATCTCTTAAAGAGATTTATTCAACAAACCTTTCACACACATACACTGAACCATAATTCACTTCTCCTTATATAGTTTTGCCTTTATCAATACCATGAGTAGAAAACCACTCAACTACTAATGGTATTAAAAGTCGAACCAATCCAAATTGAAATCCCAATATTCGTTCTTCCATGCACGAATTGTCTCAAAGGTAATATTTATTTCCACCAAATAATACTATAGCCAAGGTTAAGTAATATTGACGTGCCGCTGATGGTTTTCTTTCTTTTAATGGAATTTTATTTATCAAATTCGTGGAATTTGATAAATAAATATTATTCACAACCTTTGGTAATTAAATATATATATAATAGAACTTTATATTAATAATCAGTGCTTTTATCAAATGGATTTTTAAATAGACCTTTGGATCGGGCCCCATATGCATAATCGACGGCTTAATCAATATAATTTAAAACTAGGGCCCCTCGCTAACGATCGATTCCATCCGACGGTTGTTATCGTGTCGTGCCGCCTCATTTAATCGTATGGATATCACTCGAGGAAGACGCGCGGAAAGTAACGTGTGATGGACGCTGTACTTTGGTTAACCTTCGCGCATCTTCCTCATACGACCACCGTCCGATGGCTTCCCTCCAGATCGACGGTTCTCAAAAATATCGCAGGGCATCCTGGGTCGAACAATAACGCGCGATGGCGCGTAGTGACAAGTATTTTTGCGTGGGTCCACCTCGCGACGTGTCGAATGATCTATGGAATCACTCCCAACTCCTCAAATACTACCCACCATGTAAAGGTGGTGTGATGAAAACCATAAACTGCCATCACTGTTCATCTGGTCACGGTTCCGCTCTTCTACGCAGGGTTCCGGCCTCTTCATTATGTTTTATAAAACCATCGGGTCCGGAACTTAATCGCAATCACAAGTTCCTGTATGGATGTTCCGCTCCCTTTATATTCTTTGTTGCGATTAGATTGTTCTGATGCGATCTGGTAAGAGGTCCCACCATATAATACTTTGTTTTATGCGCTTATATAGGCTTTGAGTCGATGCGATTAAGCCGGATTTCAAACTTATCAAGCCACTGTTTATATGCCCATCGGATCCGGGCTCTCAATTGCAATCACAATTCTTTGGTTTATACGTTCCGTTGCCCTTATAATCTCCGATGCGATTGGGAAAGGGTCCCACCTTATGATACTTTGATTCTTTGATCATAAAGCACTCCATATGAATTAATATATATAAAATTTGGACCTTTTTGAAATATGTAATGCGCTGCATATATATGTATTGTGCTGCATATATATATATGATTTTATGTTCCAGCTTTAGAGTATCCTCCAGCGGGGTAGGCGATTCTCAGAATTTATTTTTATATATATATATAATGCCCGACTGGGTAATGATTCCCGGAATTATATATATGTATCCTTTGCTACTCTAATCTTTAGTGTATCTTTCAGTAGGGTTAGGCGATTCTCATAATTTGTTTGTATAAGTATATATACTGTTACATTTCAACAGTCTTCTTCTTTGCTACCTCCTTTGTCTGTCTTTGTATTTTCTGCCTCCATTGCCATGATAATGGCTCTGCCTCTATATTCGCAACCACTGCCTCTGGTCTTCGCCGTGCCTTTGATCATTATTAGTTTCTTTTCTCTGTTCCTAGTTACTGTTTCAGATGCCAATTCCTTTGCCACTTCCTTTGCCATCAATGACAATATTTCCAACAGAGTTGTCATCTCTCTTTCATGGTCCCAGATTCCTTTACTCCTACATGGTAGAATATTTGTGTCATATTTCCAAAGGTGTTATTTTGAAACCCCTTCTTGATGACCTCCTTGAACATCATCTGCCATGTTTAGATGATAGTACCTGCAAATGAAGTTCACTCATGGAAAGACAATATCAGTCAAAAATCACCTATTCTAAGTTGTTTGTTCACGCAAGATGTTTCCTGTGATGGGATAGTACACAAGGGATGGGAGAGAGTGCTTAGCATAGAGTGCAGGTTCAAGAGGCAAGAGGTGGAGGTATAGGAACTGGAAGTGCACACTACACAATGGAAAGAGAAAAAGGGACAAGTTTTGGAGCAAAGAATAGGTCCAAGAGGAAAGGGTGACATGCTTGATCAATGAGGGTGCGCAATGTGTAATGATTGAGGAGGATACTCTTAGTTGAGAGAAGGTCACTGCGCAAGGGCCGGTGCATGACCCTACTATCCACTGGGATTTCATAATGCACTCCAAAAGGAAAGGTTGTCAAGGCTTCGTGCAGATGGAAAGCGTAAGTAATAAGAGGTTGGGTGAATGTGCTCTAGAGATGTGTAATGTGCTTATGAAGGGAGTTGTCCTCAAGATGGGTACATAGGGAAAGTGTAAACAAAAATAGGCTCATAAATGAGGCTTGGAAGTTGACAATGCACTCATCTCTTGGATGAATTTTGAATGTGTTCATAACTTGCGCAAGATGTGAGGAAAAGGAAAAATCCAAAAATTGATTTAAGTGTGGGATCAATAAGATAAGAAAGAGAGAGTAAGAGCATAAAAATGGGTCCCAAAAATGATCACACACACATACATAATTAAACACATGAAAATAATATTCAAAATACCCAAACCAAACATGTATACATTAAAATGACAATAAAGTGACACTAATCTCCAAGTGTGATAGTTAGGGTGCATGTCTTTATGGCACAAGTGTTGAATGAAAAAAAAGGGTGTGCATGCCATGGGAGTGTGTCCAGTGCATTTTCTTGTGATAGATAATATAAAATAATGTAAGAAAGTGGGTTGGAGCTCCCTCTAGAAGGTGCTCTTAGGATATGTGAAAGAAAGCGAAAGAGATACATGCAAGAGTGAAAATAAACAAAATAAACACTTGAAAAAGAAGAAAGAGCAATCTAAAAAATAGCACATGCAAAAGAAAAAGCAAGAAAAAATGATAGTTGAGAAACTTACCTGGAGAATAGCACACATGCAACCAAGAAATCTCCTTATGCTCAAAGAATGCACAGAGCCCTTAGTTGTACTCCTCATATGGGAGAGCACACATGAAATTAGGGTCAGGGTTTGTGAGTGTGCTCAACACATGTCAGAATTCTAGGATATAAAGATGAGTTAACTACCACTTGTGATGAAATTGACTTGGTGAAGTGTGATGTCACTTTCAACAAGAAATTTTTTATGATTGTCAAAAAAGAGTGTGCAATCATTGTCTCCAGGAATTGTGTAATGGTTGTTTCTAGGAACTGTGCTATGATTGTTTCTCAATCAAGAAGTGCACTTGCTTTAGTTCCAAGAGTGTGCACTGACTATCAGAATGAAGTGAGTTATACCTAGTGGCAAGGAGTGTACTCCATTGTCTCCAAGAAGTGCACTAGGCCTACTTGGAATATGTATACTTATGGAGGGATTAAGAGCTAGCCATGTCAAAACAAGTGGTTTTGACACTGCCTTTCAAAAGAAGACTCGAACACTTAGAGAAACGTGACCACACATGACTTTGGTGAATCAAAACTACAGTTCACATGACATTATAAGGGCTCCAAAATTTAAATGAAAGAAAAAATTTGGAGGGGATTGTAGCAACTGCAACACTTGGAGATTCACTAGAAGAACCCCAACTTACTTTTTTAGGTCTAAATTTTGCGCAAAAAGTATTGCCCTTCAGGAAGTATTGATGCATCATGTAGATCACCCTATTTTATCCACTTATCCCGATTATAGATGTATATTATCATATTATATTTCTCGGCTCAAACACATTTACAAAGCTTGTTATATCCCAATTGTTTTGATTGGGGGGGAGGATGATGAGTATATGTGAGTTTAAGATGTTTAGAGTTTTGATTTTGTCTTTGGTGTTGCTCCGTTGTCAACAGGCCTATTCAGTACCCCGACAAAGTCACTTAAAGGAATCACAAGAATTACTTTTCCACCAGTAGACCTGTTCAATACCTTGACGAAGTTTTTTACCTCACCTCTCTATGCAGGAAGCCTTTCTCTTCTTTCACCTTTTACTTATTTGATCATAACATTGGAATCTTATGAGCATTTATTTTCTCCAATGGAGGAGGGATCTATTGTTGTGAGCAAGGGTTGTAATAAACATTACGGTATTGATATATATATATATATATATATATATATATATATATATATATATATATATAAACTCACAAGTCGCTTGATCCTTTAACTTTTTCTCCTTTCCCTTCTTTACATGATTGGGTTAGCAGGTCAAAACACCATTTAATTACAATATTGAGTCTAGGAATGAAGATCCTATGATAGATATGGGAATCATATATCAAGTGGATATTTCCATTTGGAATGAGTCATATTTCATTGCATCATGGAATATGAAGATATTTAGGCCCAAACAAATAAGGGGATCAAAAGTTAGCCAAACATTGTTAGTCGTCACAATGCCCTTTTATCCTTTCTCCGCACTACCTTAGATCCAAATGAGACGCTTTTTTCACAAGGTATTTATTCAGTACAAACATGTAAACATATGTGAAAAAAAATATTTCTAATAAAATTAAAATGAAAAATGAAAAGAGATGAATTCTAGGCACAAAACAAAGGAAAAATGAAAACGAGATATGGAAAGCTTATGCAAAGAATGCATGAAAGTACAACTACTTTAATAAATTAAAAAAATCGTGACTAAAAATAAATCCTAATATATCTAACTAGGAGGTCAGGATCATGGGTAATAAAAATTCCATTGCAGCCATAAGATTTTCTACCAACCTACAAGCATAAAAATATAAGAAATTAATATTGAGATGAAACAATGTGCAAAAATACACATGTTTAGCTAAACAACCCACACAAGAAGATGAAGGTCTTTCATATAGGAAGAAAGGTGTGTCATAAATTCTTCCTTTAACCAACCTGTAATTTTACCTCGTTGGATAAGATGATCAACATACAAATCTTGAAAGCATCAAGCACATGCACATTCATCTGCATTTACATTCTTAGAAAACATCAAGTAATACTGGAACTTATTATTAACAACAAAACTTGCTAGATAAGATTCCTCTAGTCAATCAGAGATTCAATTGTGATATTCAAAACAACCAAACTGAAAATCCTTATATTATTGTAAAGATGATATTTCAATCAATGTAATCAGATTATGGAGATAATTTTGTGAATTTGATCTGACCTTATTCAGAAACTCTGTAAAGGTCGTGAGAACTTGACATGACCATCAACAAAAGCTAATGTACCTCAACTTCTTGACAATTATTTGAGCTATGAAATGATGAATCGTAAGAATTTATCACTTTGATGAGATCAAAAAATGTAAAACAACTATCATTATATACACTGGTGGTAAAATGTTTAATTGAAAGATAATTGTTAAGGCCAATATTATGATCATATCAGTCAATTAACACATAAAATCCTCCATTATTCAAGAATATGGGTAGGTTGATTTGAGAGATTTTATGAATGCTTTTAATAATAGAATTTTTCTCCTCAAATGCTAAGTACAAAAGATAATTACCTTTTATTTGATTAAAAACTAAACCAACAACATGAAAATTGAAAGAATTAAAAACGGATGTTGGTGCAACAAATCTAGGAAACCAGTCAAGATACAAAGAATAATGAGAACAAGATGACAATAGATTAATATCTTTTGATTTAGATTTAACCCTTTTATCATCTTGGGAAATTAATCTTTCAACATAAGTATTTTAATTCAGCAAATATCTCAAGCATTCATTAACACTCAAGAGGACAACTTGTGTCAACAAAAATGATTAGCTTTAGAACGTACACAAGAAATATAAGGAGTTGATCATTCACAAAGGAATTTAACAGGAAGAGATATTTCGATGAATTATGATCTCTATCTCGATAATAAAGATGAAAACTTTCAAGTTTATGTACATATATGAAGGGTACACGCTCCGATACTAGAATTAATACAATATATTTGCATGAAGATGAATTAAACAAACAAGAATCATCCATCTAATCAAAGAATCTATCTTTAGGATTAAGATAATTAACTGGAACATGTTGAAAATCATTTAAGAGTGAGTGTACATCCAATGACACAATGCTGAGAAAAGATTATGCAAGAATATATAGATCTAACCTAGTTTAGGGACCTCAGTAGGATCGCGAGAACCTGACATAACTATTAGTGGAAGAAAAATTTCCTTAACTTCTTAATGAGTACTTGGACCTTCAAATGTTGAATGATAAAAATTGTAGGGATTGATCAAGCCAACATTATCCACATCAATCAGATCCTTACTAACAAAACATGTATTGTTGAGTTAACTAATTTGATCATGTATTTCAGCATCTATAAGCATATTACCTAATTCATAAGGTTATTTTGTTATTGGATTTGAAGATAGATAGATCAGAGAGATTTCATGAAAAACCTGAACTGGAGGATTAACACCATGCAAAATTGAAGGTTGCAAGACATAGAATGGATGGTCAATAATTTCATGGTTTTCTTCTTCACCATTTGTGACCTTACCGCCATGTGTCAACAAAAAATCCATTTCATTAGATGGAAAATTTGAAGAATAATATATATTTTCATCATCATATGATTCATTATACACATCAAGGCATAAGAGATAGTGTGTTAAAGAAGAAATGTGATGAGAGGCTCAATATTTAGCTCAAAAATGAAAGTGCTCAGAAATTATCTAAACTAGAATGACTGCGTAGAGCTCGTCGTCAGGATTTTGGCGCAATTTGTTTCGTCAAAATCTAACTCTGGATGAATAAGTTATGACCTTTCGTTCGTTTTCCCAAACAGGTAAAAAATGAGCAGAACAGTGACGGTCTGATGACATGGTAGTCCAGTCAGCACTCTAGGAATATCTAGGGAATATTCTCCAATTTTAGCCCAATGACACTGTGAAAAGTGTTGCAGGCAGATTCACTAGTGAACTTTGGAAGTGAATTTTTTTTACAACTATTTCTAAGGTTTAATGAGAATTTTTTTTACGTTGGAGAAGTCAAAACAGAGCTGGACACGTGGTGTAGCCAGGGGCCACCACGTGCCCCCTTTGGTGTGGACCCATCCAACCTTGGATAATTTCGAAATTACACATATAAACAAAGTTCTACATTCAAGCTCTAACTATTAGTTGGTGAACAAACATATATCACGGCTTGAAATATTCCTATTTCCCTGAGGTCTAAACCTTACATATTTATGGAGAACAGGCTTATGTTATTTTTGCGGAGGTATTAACTAGCAGATAGATAGACTTTATTGGTGGACAAGCTATCTAACTTATGATGAACATGTTATCTACCTTTGGCAGGAGGCCACTACTTATGGTGGGGCATCTACATATGGTGGGAGGCCTGTAACATTGGCAGACAAATACATTGCAAAGGTGGGAGGATATATGTATTTATAAACCATAGCTTTCAACTATGGGTTTGTGAATCATATGGTGCCACAAAATGATTTTCCAGGGGTCAGGGTCAACCCACGACCTCCCCCACGCTATTCCTCTGCCTTACCACTCTTCCACACATTGGGTCCTAACCCATATAGCTTTCCACTTCTATTTGAATTTTATCCACACCAACGACAAGGGTCCGAAGGGGGCCAACCCTCTCGCCGAACCGCCTCCCATGTGTCTTCATCAGATGACCACGCACAAGGGCTCAACAACCAACATAAAATTATGTTAATAAAAATTTCTTAATTACATTCTAAACCATACTTAACACTGATCTAATTTGACTGTTAACGTTTGGATAAAGCGCAGTTAATGACTCGCTTATCAAAATAAGTCGTCATTAATGGTGTTTTAATACGCTATTAAAATGGAGGTGTACTTGCCAGAGGCGCATTTTTAGGCGAATTTTCTAAATTTAGTAGGGTTTGCTGGATGTTTTCCAGATTTGTAGGAGCAATAGTAGGAAAAATGGTTTTTTCCATAACTGAGCCAATTTTCGACCAATAGTGGCTTGGGAAGAGTCATTCTTGGTATATTTTGATGTTTTGGAGACATTGTAGTAAGTTGCAAAGGAAAAAGGAGATTGTAAGAATTTTTTTTTTCACAATTGAAGCTAATACAAAGGCCCATTCCATGGAAGATGGACCAAGGAGATGTAGACTAGGACGGGTGAAATCCTTCATAAAAAGAATGTGTTATTGATTAAGTTGTCATGGTTTGCTGTGTGTTTATATGTTGTTGTTCAACATTTAGTTTCCATGCTTTTATGTTCATGAAATCAACTTAATTTTCACAAGTTTACTTGTCTATCAATCATAATAACTTCCATAAAACCTTGTACAAGAAGCAAAAATAAGCACTTTTATTATAAATCTAAAACTTATATTTGCACAACAATAACTAACAATCAATTTTAGATCAAGGTGGTATCAGAGAAAATGTTATTTTCTTGTTTTTCTTGAGATTGTGCAAGAATGGTTAATAATTGCAATTTTGTGATGCTTACAAGGTTGAAGTTGCAGAGAGGAGAAGGCAAGCTATTTGTTTCTAAAATTGAAGTTAGGACCATAAGAAGGAGAGTTGAGAGAGAATCATCTTCACCCAAATTTCCGCTCATAGCTGCACTTGAAACACCTCAATTTCTATCTCCAGAAGTTGAGATTGAAGAGGTAAAAATTGCACAAGAAGTTGAGCTGATTGAAAATGTACAAGCATTAGAAGTTACGCTTGAATCGTTAGCCATCATGTCAGGTGTTCGAGAGACTCAAGGAAATTCATAAGAGGAATATTTCAAGAGAGACTTCAATGACATTAAGAGGATGGTTAAAATCAGGTTTGATGCATTCACTGTAGAAAGGGCAGGAGAAGGTTCTAAGCCTCCATATGGAGAAGGAACTTCAGATGATAAGAAGGATGAAGAGAAGATTTTGAAGGGAAATGGAGGAAAGCCACCTCAATATCCACCATCCTCATCCTCATAAACTTCATTAGCATCATATTCCACTTCCACCACAAAAACCACCCACACTCATTCAAAAACACCAAAAGGAAAAACTCCATTACTCAAATTGGACATTAAGTTTGAACTTCCCATGTACAATGGTGAGGTAAATGCAGAGAAGTTGGAAAATTGGATCCGTCAATTGGAGGTATACTGCAAAATTCAAAATCTACAAGAGGATGACATAAAGATCCATTTGGCTTCATTGAGGCTAGAAGGAGCAGAACTAGTCTGGTGGGAAGCAAAGACTCAAGATGAAATGCGAATACATGGTAATATATCCATTTCTTGAGTTTAGTTTATTTCTTCCATTAAAATACAATTTTATTCATTAGCCTATATGAAAAAATAAATTATGAGTTGGGAAAACTTTAGGTAACTCAAGGGCCAAACAATTCAAGAGTATACCCAGGAGTTTAGAAAGAGGTCGTTGTTTTTAAGATTAAACTTGAATTCCCAAGACACACTCTTGAAATACATTGGGGGTTTGCATTCCTATTTGAAACATACTATCCTTATGTTTAACCCAAGAAATTTAGGTGAAGTATGTGTGCAAGCCAAGCCATCTTGAAGCAAGGGGAAAGAACATTCAAGAAGAGGGTAGTAATAAGAATCCATTCAAGGGTAAGGGAAAAGAGAAGGGAGCAGGGAAAATTTTAAGAACCCCTGTAAATTTATATGTATAATAAATGGGCGAATTCCCATGATACATAGGAAAAATGGAAGGCAATTCTATTAATAATATAATATGTATATATAATTTTTTGGCGAATCACTCACGAGATTATATTATCTTGTAAAATCATGGTGAATCACCAGTACAAATGGTGAATCACTAGTACAAAATGGCGAATCGTTGTCTAGTGGAGTTCAGGGTGTTGGTTCCAATGAAGATATGGTAGTTGAACCAGGAGTTGAAGGAAGCGAACCATTGAGACCAAGCATGGCACATGGTGACTCGCGAGGGAAGTAGTTCTCATGCAGTTTGGAAAACGCGTTCTAGTTCTACTAAGTGTAATATTGTTGCTCATGCTACTACTAGCACTAATATTGAGGTTGGAGAGGAGTTTGAGGAAGCATGGAAGGTAGAAGTGGTGGAGAATTACAAAGAGAACCCCATGATGGGCTCCATTTTTCCCTTTGGTATTTGGGCCTGCAAGATCTTATGTCCATTGAACCAACAATTAACCATTCAAACAATAATCAACTTGACTGAGTTGATTAGGTACGAGTCAACTTATACTAATCTTCAAAAATATGCTTTTCATTATCCCATATTTATCACACTAATGCACACAACATTGAGCATTTGCACCCAACTCTCATGCATGCACACAAAATTTTCATTAACATCTATAACCTTAACCAAGTGAGAATTGATCAACAATTTGCACCAAAGTTTGTAATAGTGTTGAAAGTTCATAAGAAATTTAGATCCATGGTACCTTAAATAAATTTTGAGATAACCTCCACAAATTTGACCACAATAGAGAAAAATTGTGATAAATTTTAAACCTACAAAAATTAGGATTCGTGTTCCTAGGAACAATCATAAGAAGTAGTTGACATATAGGTTGAGTTTTGAGCCTTGACACATTGATAATGAAATGGCTTAGGTCAAAACTCACACATTGAAAAGTCATCAATGAAGAGAAGACAATATCATTATGAATTACACATACTCCAAACTTCTTACCAAATTCTACTTAGTTGTCTGCAACTCAGCTATACATAATCTTATAGTAAATACAAAATCCACAAAGCCTTCTTCACATAGCTAATAAACGGCCATTGGAAGAGCACCCCTTATATAATAGTATTAGTAGCAATCAATAGATTATTTCATATTGAACTTCATAAACATAGCACTCCTATGTATTGTATGTTGTATTCAACTTGAATTATCAAATATAGATACAATCATAGTTTTGATTGATACATGTAAATCATACTTGTGCACCATGTTGAATGCAATTTCAGTCAAGGCATAAAGTCGGTTTGACGTGTAATGATCTATGAATTTTGCATGCAAGTTATTATAACCAACAAAAGTTTGGGCCCAGTTTGAATGAGCAGTGGAGGACACTCTCTGAGAGGAAAAATGGAATTTGTACGCGTTCTACAGTCCAATATCAGTCAATGTTACAATATATCAAAAAATTTATAGTTCAAGGTTACAAAACCACAGTAAAAATCTCCAGACAGAAAGAGGCAACGTTACAAAACCACAATAGGCTTAGCCCAGCACCAATTACCCTGAAAAACCCTAAACAAAACCATAAATTCATCTTTCTTTCAGCTCTGCTTCAAAATGGAACAATTTATTCTGAACTGGAGACAAGAATTATGTAAGATATTTAATAATTGTACTTCTTTTGGAGTCCGGGATTCCCTTGTCTGCGTCCAAAGACACGTTCAACTAACAGAAAAAAGACAAGGAAATTTTATAATCAAGTTTTTGAATATCATATATGACTAGCAGACTTTAAAACTAGTTTTAAAAAATATGTATATAATACAACACAAAATTATACAGCACAACACATTGAATTTCTGGACAACAATATAAATAAACAATAGTACCAGCTGGGATCTTTGCTATTTAGATGAGGATAATTTACCAACATTGATTTACACCATCCAGAAGCTTGACACAGCAGATCTTAAGCATGACAACAATTTAAAATAAAATTGTTTCTCAACATATGTGTAGACAAAGAACATCCATCTGGTAAACACCAACACTTAGTATTGTTTACTTATGGCCCACCCCACATTCTAAATAAATATAAGCCAGAAAACATGTGTGTTTACATTCCTATTTCTCTTTCAAATAGTATTTTTCGTTTCTCCTTGCTAAGACCACGAAAGAGACCTATTTGTGATCCAGAAAACAGGTATGCTTATATAATTACTACTCTTTCAACTAGTGTTTTGGATTTCAGCTCCACTGATACTCTCCTAACTCAGAGCCAGATAGGAGCCATTTGTGGTTATGGATAGCCGATAACCGATTGTGGCAATGGATAGTTGATCAAATTCTATTAGTTGGCTTCTAGGAGCTATTAGTTGGCTTCTAGGAGCTGGTTTGAATATGATCAACTGGGAAGGTGATAAATATGAGGTTCATTCCTCTCATTGATGGCAGGAAAAAGCACATGATCCATGCCAATGCACTACACTTGGTCCAACAAGTAAAACAAAATGGGCTTTTCATTCCCAAGTGATTTTACTCATGCAATAGAGTTCCTTACTTCAGTAACAAGCTATGATATCAAATTCATTGTGTAGGAAACACAAATTCGTTGTTAAGATTAATGTTTCCCACCTCAAATCATTGGAGTGTAGGAAAATTACTCAGCAAATTTGGAACTTACTTCCCTGTTCTATTGCCCGTGTCGAGTGGAATTTGTGGATGGAATGTGGAACTTAATTCCCTGTTCTATTTCCCGTGTTGAGTGGAATTTGTGGTGGGAATGTGGAACTTAATTCCCTATTCTATTGCCCGTGTCGAGTGGAATTTTTGGTGGTAATGTGGAACTTATTTCCTCATCTTGGCCTCAACCCCAGATCTATCCCTCCTTGAAACATGATAATATCCAAGGGAATATGGTCTCCCTATAAAATTCTACAAGGGTTTCTGTGACACCATTGGGAAACCTTTTAAACGTATGCTTGGAAGCTCTTCATCTAGAACCACTTGCAGAGCAAACTAATGCAGGCATATTCAATATAAAGTTATAAACCACAACTCATCCAAAAATAACTCAATTAATGATCCCATGCTAATCATTCTACTTTACATGGCTTTCAAGACTCCTGCAGAAGTATTAACCACAAATAAATTAACACGTGGCTACTTAATGGGTAGATTCATTTTATATAACATTGTGGAAGCTTCAAAGCTATCAGGTGGGTTGGAGAAATCCATCAAGAAGATTTGCTCCTCAAAATTGATTTTGTTAAAGTCCTACACATATTAGAATGGTATTTTACTTCAAATACAATGAAAACAAGCCAGAAATGGTCCTTCAGAAAGGGTTTTCTTTGTCCAATAAAACATTTCATCACAACTAATGCTCTAGGTTAGCTAGAGTCAAGTTCAAACCGAAGGAAAAATCCTTATCAGGTGCCTACAAGATATTTTAAAATCCACTTTGTAGATGACTTTGTGCTCTCTCTAGAATTAGCCCAATCTCTGGATATGATGACGTATTGGATTTGGCCCAAGTTCAACAAAGCAGTGAGCATTATGTTCACGAAAGCATCTTTTAAGGTTCAAGCTGGGCATCTAACATTAAGAAATGACTAAATCCTAATTAACAATTACATCTGAATCGGGTCATTTTTTATTCAAACGTGGATGGCATAACAATGTTGACAATGTGAACATGGAAGAACTCCACAAGCTGGTGGAAAAGAGGATAAAGGAAAATATGGTGGAAGCATCTACCCATGTTTTAAGATGTTTCTCCTACAACAGCGTTGGAATTGTGGCATCATTGAATCTTACACAAAGGAAGGGTGATGCTTTAGTCTATTGTCGGTTTATTGTAATTAATGTTTATGAGGTATCATTCTACCATTGTTCTTCTATATTCCCTTTGCTTTTTTAGTTTTTAGGTCGATCAAGTTCAACAAGTGTTCATTTGTGCACACCATGTAATTTATATCTATTTGATCCCTAAAGAGATCATAGATTAACCACTGATAGCCACTGGCATGATTGGACAGATTAACAGTTTGCACACAAAACACTGGCAATCACTAATAATCACAAAATATCATCTTCCTTGGTTATCTCTTCCTCTTCTTGAATTTTGTAAATTATATATTATAAAAAAATTGAAGAAACAAGCTAGGAAGTATTGTGATCTTTCTTGTTAAATTATAGTGAATCCTCATAACTAATTTGGGATTAGTCAATTTGTTGTTAGGTGCTTTAGTCAATTTGTATAACTAAAGTTTAATCGGTATAAGTTGTATTGCGGTTGTACTAATACAGCTATGGAGTTCCTTGACAAACTAAGGTTAATACTTATAAAAATGACAAACCCAAAAGGGACAAAAATTTTAGAACATGCTCATAAGGTCATTTTCAGAATTAACAAACTCTAAATTCACACACTGGGAAAAAAAAAATGTCCAAATTTTCCAACACATTAAAAACTCATTAGTTCTTTAGCTCATGTGCACATCTTTACCATGCCACCTTGTATTTAGACAGGCCTAAAAATATCTTACAATGCTTATTTCTACACTAGCATAGATCATCTTAAACCCAAACCCATTAAGCATACAGAGAGAGAGAGAGAAAGAGAGAGAGAGAGAGAGAACAGACAGGCACATGTTAGTCTACAGGCATAAATGTCTTGCTTGTTAATGGATCAGAGTTAAAATGAATATATGCTAGGTTTTTGTCTTTTTAACATGATGGAAATTAACAAACAACCAGCTTTTTACTTTTGACATTACATGCCAAACCACAGCTATTTTTCCATTGTAGTTCATTAGAGCTAGCATTACCACAGACATAACACATCTATTACACCAAGGTTGTAGAGTGTGCCTCACTTCAGTGAAATCATTGATCTTCTCAGTATTTACTTCCAATGAACTAAGAACATTGATTTTACCCAATACTAGTCTACATCTGCACCCTTTGATACAGATCTACCCGGGACTAATGTTTCTAGAAATACCCTAAAGGGGTTCCATCTATAACAATGCTCTAAAGGTATCCACAAAACAAACGATAAACCACATACAACACTCTCTAGAATATCAAAACAACATAGAAATAAACTGACAGCATGATAAAAAAGTAACTCGCCAAAAATATTCAAGCAATTTATTATTTTCAATACTTTTCATATACACACCTGCATATCTTCCAAATCACCATAAGAAGCCTCTGGAACATTTAGAGTGCCCTGAATTTGCTTCATTTCCTCCTCAATCAACCACTCACTTGTTTCAAACCAAAATCTGACTCAGATTATAGACCAACCTTATACATTTCATAATCATATAAAAATATTAAATAAGCCTCACCTTGAAACTTCAAGGCGATCTCATAAGAGTAAAAAATTCATGCACACTGTCACTAATGATGCCTGAAGCAATGTTCAGTAATTATAATCAGTTCAACATGAATTCAAGGGCTCAAGAATAATTTATACACAACATTCTCTACACTAAAAAATGTTTAGAGCAATAAATATGTTTCCAGGCTTTTAATTCAGGTAAAATTGAAATTGACATTGGTTAATTAGTTTTCACATAGATGTCTTCCCACAAGCTGATATGCAAAAAAGCTAAGTGAAGTGAACTCCTTCCTCCAAGTGTAAGTAAAAGGTTACTCGATCAACGAGCATTTAAGGTACAAGGCTATTATTATCTCATAACCTGCATAACATTAATCAAGCATTCCACTTTCTTTCTGAAGGGGTGGGGAAAATAATTGCACAAGAAAGAGTTTTGGATGCAACCAACAAAGAATCAAGTACTGAATGCCCAGTCAACATGGGGAAAATAGGAAGAGTTTCAAAAATATCGAATTTTTCAGGATGGCCTCGTCGGATTCTAACAAAACAAAACAAAAACAAAAAGTCATGAGAGAAGGAAAACGCTGCAAAACAGGCAAAAACTGATGGATAATTAAAGAAGCAGGTTTGCAAGGATACTTAAAAATCCCACAAACAATTATAATCACTATTTGTGAAGTTTGCAGAATAATGGGAAGGAAATCAGTCTTCATCATGACTCAAAATCACAAAGGCAAAATCCATCCAAACCAAACAAAAGACCAAGTACAAGAGGTCACAGAGAAATAAGCTGCAGCTTTTCAGCTTAAGCAATGTATTCATAATTCCTCTGGAAAATAAGGAATGACTAGCAAACAGTTCTTCAAGGCGACTCATCCAAAAGATTCAGATCGATCCCAAACCTGCTAAAAATTATACATTACGATATAAAAGGCCCATTGTTTTAGCAAAATATTCAACCCTAAAACAAGTTTAGTGAAGCTACACCCAACACCAACAACATCACATTTTGGCTTTCCTAAGACTTATGAAAAAACTAAGAATTCAATCTTCAGGGGAGGCATGAAAACAGACATCCAAGATTTTGTAGCATCCTAGGATGCTTGCCAAAGAAACACAAAGAATTTACTAGGTGCATTGCACAATGCAGCCTTTATTAATCCCAGCGCATATTTGGACAGACATTTCAATGAATTTTATTGTTGGACTTCCAAAAGCGAGCAACAAAATATTGAGTAAGGTCATGGTAGACTGTCTTTTAAAATCAACTCCTTTTAGCGCCTCCACTCATCCTTTCACTCCTTTCTCAATTTCCCAAGCATTCATGGATAATATCTTCAAGCTACACAGTATGCCAACTTCCATTGTTTCAAATCTGCAGGGATGGCTGCAGTTAATGACTATATTAAGGGCGACACTAAGCAGTCTACAACACCTCCATTGCTAGCTCAAACTTTGCAATATATGCAAAATTTCCAATCTTATATTGTTGGGCCTGGACCTCTAATGCAAAGCTTTTAGATTTTTCTCCATACTATCAAATTTATCCTAGAATTCCTCTTTAATATCTCATCTGGGGACCCAATTGAATGACAGGATATGACCTGGCACATTTAGGTAATACGTGAATGGGGAAGATGATCTAAAGGGCTAGCCACTAATTGGAGTAACCGAGAGACCTTTGAGAGTCAACACTGAGCATCCCTAAGAGACTGAATGAGGTAATGACCTATGAAGAACAGAGTGCTAAATTATAAGTACAAATTTATGTCTTTCCTTGAAGCTAAATCCCACAAATCCCTAAATCTACAAAGGAATGATACCAATTTGAAGATGGTCTTGAGGCAAACAAGTTGGGCTGAAAACTCTGCCCGAACAACAACCTCAGGTACATTTTGCTTGCATCAAATGTAACTAAGAAATAGGATCTGGACTCTTTCTAACTTCTCCCAATCAACTTGAGTCTTGAAATAAAATTCCATACATTTAGTACGTTATTAGTTATATAGTACTACTAAAAAAATCAATAACAACCTCTAATAAGGCATGTTCGTAAGAAAAAATCAGTGAATCTTTTATATACTTTTTCAGTATAGGAAAGTTCAGAAAGATAGTAAACAATACAAATCCATTTCCTTTTATCTATGATATATCAAATCCAAAGGGTATCAACAAATAAATTCTTAATCCTAAAAGTACTAAACGTGTAAAACAAGAATATTCTATTATGCAACCCAAGTGACCAATTTAAATATGATGAGTGTGCCAATGATTTCTACCAATCATAATATGGAAATATTTCATGTAAAATTTCTATTATTGGCCAGTGCAATATCTAACACCCATTATTATGTAAAATTAGCGCAAAAATTAGTACATCTTACTCATAATTTTTTTTACATTAACAAGCATGTAAGAAACTTATATTTCTAGTTGTATAACTTCATCTTTACTATATGCAAGATAATCTCAATAGTGGAAGTAAAGAGGAAATGTTCCTGGGTTACAAATCCATTTTTTTTCCTTGTCCATTTCAGTTGAAATTGCTATATATTGACACTCTCTGTAAGCACTTTACCATCTTGTGGATCATAGAATATCTCAATCAGAATTATAATGCACCTTATATCTTTGAACATTGTATAAAAACCTTGGAAATAAAAGCTATGAAGCAGACCCAACAATGATTCAAAACAAATGAACGTATATACAAAATTGGAAATTTGTACCAAAAATATGATTATACAAGTTGTATCCAACAAGGTTTCTGCAGTCAAGCAAAGCTACGAAAGAGTAATGCTCGGAGTACTTACCAATATGCTTGACAATGGTAGTGGCTTTAAGCCCAGTTGTTGTTAAACCTGTAGACATTATTGTTCCTTTTATTTTGCAAACCTTTCATTGAAGTCAGAAATCAATACCTAGAATCCAAGTTGATACTTGCCCTCAAATTGTTGGTGTATTTGTGGGGATGCTTAAGACCATTTCCATTAGCGAAATTCATCCACATTGCCTCTGTTTTATTGCTTGGTTTAGTGTTGTCACTATAAATCAAGGGATAACTAAGTATTTTTACTTCGATACTTGCAATCAAATTGTTGTTGTATTTGTGGGGATGCTTAAGGCCATTTCCATTACTGACAGTCATCCACATTGGCCTTTTTTTATTGCTTGGTTTAGTGGGAAATACCTTGCTAGTAGTAGTAACCAGTCTACCTTGCCTCAAACAGGAGCACATTCGATGAAGGACACACCCGCACTGTAGATTTGAACTCACGTAAAACTTTTGCTTCCACATTTACTCAAGTTTAAATGTTTATGACTCAGTTACTCAAAATTTATCTTAAGAAACTGCTAAAATGAATTGCAGTCAATGCTTAATAAGCAGATAATGAATCAACAATGGAGGAGGTATCTGTAGGGATGGCTGCAGGTAATGACTATATTAAGGGCTATACTAAGTAGTCTACAACACCTCCATTACCAGCTCAACCTTTGCAATATATGCAAAATTTCCAATCTCATATTGTTGGGCCTGGACCTCCAATGCAAAGATTTTAGATTTTTCTCCATATTATCAAATTTATCCTAGAAGTACTCTTTAATAGCTCAGTCAAGGACCTAATTGAATGACAGGAGATGACATGGCACATTTAGGTAATACATGAATGGGGAAGATGATCTAGAGAGCTAGCCACTAATTGGAGTAACCGAGAGACCTTTGAGAGTCAACACTGAGCATGCCCTAAGAGACTGGATGAGGTAATGACCTCTGAAGAACAGAGTGCTAGCTTTTAAGTACAAATTTATGTCTTTCCTTGAAGCTAAATCCCACAAATCCTGAAATCTACAAAGGAATGATACCAATTTGAAGATGGTCTTGAGGCAAACAGGTTGGGCTGCAAAATCTTCCCAAACAACAACCTCAGGTACATTTTGTTTGCATCAAATGTACCTAAGAAATAGGATCTGGACTCTTTCTAACTTCTCCCAATCAACTCGAGTCTTGAAATAAAATTCAATACATTTACTACCTTATTAGTTATACAGTACTACTGAAAAAATCAATAACAACCTCTAATAAGGCATGTTCGTAAAAAAAAATCAGTGAATCTTTTATATCCTTTTCTAGTATAGGTAAGTTCAGAAAGATAGTAAAAAATACAAATCCATTTCCTTTTATCTATGATATATCAAATCCAAAGGGTATCAACAAATAAATTATTAGTCATAAAAGAACTAAACGTGTAAAACAAGCATATTCTATTATGCAACCCAAGTGACCAAATTAAATATGACGAGTGTGCCAATGATTTCTACCAATCATAATATGGAAATATTTCATGTAAAATTTCTATTATTGGCCAATGAAATATCTAACACCCATTATTATGTAAAATTAGCTCAAAAATTAGTACATCTTGCTCATAATTTTTTTTCATTAACAAGCATGTAAGCAACTTGTATTTCTAGTTGTATAACTTCATATTTACTATATGCAAGATAATCTCAATAGTGGAAGTAAAGAGGACATGTTCCTGGGTTACAAATCCATTTTTTTGCCTTGTCCATTTAAGTTGAAATTTCTTGATATTGACACTCTCTGTAAGCACTTTTCCATCTTGTGGATCATAGAATATCTCAAGCAGAATTATAATTCACCTTATATCTTTGACCATTATATGGAAACCTTGGAAATAAAAGTTATGAAGTAGACCCATTAGTGATTCAGAATAAATGAATGTATATACAAAATTAACAATCTATACCAAAAATATGATTATACAAGTTGTTTCCAACAAGGTTTCTGCAGTCAAGCAAAGCTATGAAAGAGTAATGCTCGGAGTACTTACCAAGGTGCTTGAAACTGCCAGTGGCTTTAAGCCCAGTTGTGGTTAAACATGCAGAAATTGTTTTTCCTTGTATTTTGCAAGCCTTTCATTGAAGTCAACAAATCAATACCTAGAATCCAAGTTGATACTTGCCCTCAAATTTTTGGTGTATTTGTGGGGATGCTTAAGACTATTTCCATTGGCGACATTCATCCACATTGCCTTTGTTTTGTTTCTTGGTTTAGTGTTGTCACTATAGATCAAGGGATAACTAAGTATTTTTACTTCAATACTTGCCATCAAATTGTTGGTGTAATTGTGGGGATGCTTAAGGTCATTTCCATTAGTGACAGTCATCCACATTGGCCTTTTTTTATTGCTTGGTTTAGTGGGAAATACCTTTCCAGTAGTAGTAACCAGTCTACCTTAGCTCAAATAGGAGCGCATTCGATGAAGGAAACACCCGCACTATTGACTTGCACTCACTTCAAACTTCCACTTCCACATTTACTCAAGTTTAAGTGTTTATGAATTAGTTACTGAAAATTTATCATAAGAAATTGCTGAAATGAATTGCACTCAATTCTTAAGAAGCATATAATGAATCGCCCATGGAGGAGATACCTACATGGATGGTTGCATGTAATGACTATATTCAAGGCTACACTAACCAGTCTACAATGCCTCCATTGCCAGCTCAACCTTTGCAATATATGAAAAATTTCCAATCTCATATTGTTGGCCCTGGACCTCAAATGCAAAGCTTTTAGCTTTTTCTCCATTTTATCAAAGTTATCCTGGAAGTCATTTTTAATAAATCAGTTAAGGACCTAATTGAATGATAGGATATGGCATGGCATGTCTAGGTAATACGTGAATGGGGAAGATGATCTAGAGAGCTAGCCACTAACTGGAGTAACCGAGAGACCTTTGAGAGTCAACACTGAGCATGCATTTAAGAGACTGAACGAGGTAATGACCTCCAAATAATAGAGTGCTAACTTATAACTACAAATTTATGTCTTTCCTTGAAGCTAAATCCCACAAATCCCTAAATCTACAAAGGAATGATACCAATTTGAAGAAGGTCTTAAGGCAAACAGGTTGGGCTGTAAACACTGCCCGAACAAAAACCTGAGGTGCCTTTTGCTTGCATCAAATGTACCTAAGAAATAGGATCTAGACTCCTTCTAACTTCTCCCGATCAACTTGAGTCTTGAAATAAAATTCCATATATTTACTACCTTATTAGTTATACAATACTACTGAAAAAATCAATAACAACCTCTAATAAGGCATGTTTGTAAGAAAAAATCAGTGAATATTTTATATCCTTTTTCAGTATAGGTAAGTTCAGAAAGATAGTAAACAATACAAATTCATTCCCTTTTATCTATGATATATCAAATCCAAAGGGTATCAACAAATAAATTCTTAATCCTAAAAGAACTAAAAGTGTAAAACAAGCATATTCTATTATGCAACCCAAGTGACCAATTTAAATATGATGTGTGTGCAAATGATTTCTACCAATCATACTATGGCAATATTGTATGTAAGATTTCTATTATTGGTCAATGCAATATCTAGCAACCATTATTATGTAAAATTAGCTCAAAAATTAGTACATCTTGCTCATAATTTTTTTGCATTAACAAGCGTGGAAGCAACTTGTATTTCTAGTTGTATAACTTCATCTTTACTATATGCAAGATAATATCAATAGTGGATGTAAAGAGGACATGTTCCTGGGTTACAAATCCATTTTTTTCCTTATCCATTTAAGTCAAAATTGCTTGATATTGACACTCTTTGTAAGCACTTTTCCATCTTGTAGATCATAGAATATCTCAATCAAAATTATAATTCACCTTATATCTTTGACCATTGTATGAAAAAATTGGAAATAAAAGCTATGTAGCAGACCCAATAGTGATTCAGAACAAATCAATGTATATAAAAAATTGGCAATCCGAACCAAAAATATGATTATACAAGTCGTTTCCAACAAGGTTTCTACAGTCAAGCAAAGCTACGAAAGAGTAATGGTCGGAGTAATTACCAAGATGTTTGACAATGGCAGTGTCTTTAAGCCCAGTTTTTGTTATACCTGGAGACATTGTTGTTCCTTGTATTTTTCAAACCTTTCATTGAAGTCAGCATGTCAATACCTAGAATCCAAGTTGATACTTGCCCTCAAATTGTTGGTGTATTTGTGGGGATGCTTAAGACCATTTCCCTTGCTAACATTCATCCACATTGCCTTTGTTTTATTGCTTTTGTTTGGGTTGTCACTATAAATCAAGGGATAACTAAGTACTTTTACTTTGATACTTGCCATCAAATTGGTGTATTTGTGGGGATGCTCAAGGCCATTTCCATTAGTGACAATCATCCACATTGGCCTTGTTTATTGCTTTGTTTAGTGGGAAATACCTTTCCAGTGGTAGTAACCAGTCTACTTTGCCTCAAACAGGAGCACATTCGACCAAGGACACACCTGCATTGTAGACTTCACACACCCAGGCTGTAGAATTTACACACCCACAACTTACACACCTGCAACTCAACAATGATGGGTTACGAAGAGAAAAAAATATGACTTCCGAAGTATCTTGTTGGAATATTTATACCAAGAGTCGACATTATCTTGCCTCACCTTGAAAATAACCTGTGCTCTTCCACAATCCAACCTATGCTCTTCCACCACGTGAATTAAGTTGAAAAATTTGAGAATATAGTGGTGAAAAATATCGATGGTCTCCTTGGTGCTGCTCTGGTCTGATGTGGTCTCATCGGCTCTGCTCTGTCTAAAGACCAAAGTATTAAGGGGTGAAATTTTATGTAAAATGCCTAAATGGGTTTTAACATGCACACTTCCTAAGGTAAGGAGACACCAGTGGTTAAGTGTAGAAGACCTTCCTTACGCTCTTTTGTATAGTGAATAAAGAGCCAAGGAGGGCATGGTAGGAGGGTCGATGGCTATAAGAAATATGATTAGTGTACGAAGGCGAGGTGATCTCGTTGACCAGTGATTAAGGGTGATATTTCCCTCTTCCCTCTTACCTAAAAACTCATGTTTATCAGATGATCAGAATGAAGCAAACATATAGAAGGATCATCGTTGTCTCTTGCTCGAAAATGACAGAAAGGATCGGGGTTGTATCTTGCTCAAAAATGACAAAAGGATTAGCAAAATGTGTTTTATAGAGATGAATTCCAACCTTACCCTCGATTTGAAAACCAAGAAATCTGGCTATTGCAACCAAATCTGTATCTTTCTCGAAAATGAAAGAAGGATTAACAAGCTATAATTTATAGAGATGAATTTCAACCTTACCCTCGATTTAAAAACCAAGAAATCTGGCTATTACAAACAAATCGAACTTCAAAACCTGTAAATCGAGGCGAATCCGCCCAAATTCAATGAGTCCAACCTCCAAACCAGGCGAATCGGGCCTTTGCAATGTAAATCTAGGGCGAATCCCACCTTTCCAATTTTTATCCGCTTTAATTTTGAGGGCTAAAATATAATAATTATTTATTTTTTAAATAAATTTTGGGCTAAGTTGTTAACTATAGAAAAAATGGGTGCAATATAAAAAATTCGCCTCCTCAAACTATAAAACCCCTTAAATTTCGCCTTTGGGCTAAAATTCGCCCCTAAAATTTTCCATGGAAGGGAGGAAAATGGAAGGGAAAGAAGAATGCAAGAATTAAGAAAGAAAGGGAGAAAATTACGTGCAAACATTGTTCCAAAGATGGGCATGATGAAGCCCACTGTTGGAAACTACATCCCGAACTAAGGCCTAAAAAACCAAACAACAAGGGGAAACAAAAGATGACTGCCACCACACAACATGACCTTGGATCTGATTCCAGTGATAAGACCAAGATCGTAGCCATGGTCAAAAAGGGAAAATAAACCGTAGCAAGTACTATTTCCTCAAGTTGTCACAAAAAAACTCCAAATGAAGACACAAGGATAGAATTGTTCCATGTAAGGGTGATTTCAAATCATACAAGGATTGATGCATTGTTTGATAATGGGTCAGAAGATAACCTGATTTCAGAAGACTTGGTCAAAAAGCTAAACCTTGAAACTGTACTGCATCATAAACCATACAATTTGGGTTGGATAGTTAAGAATGCTAATTTACAGGTTACAAGGAAATGCATATTTTGATTTTCTATTACTGTAAACATTGTTGATGAAGTCGAGTTAGATGTGGTTCCACTTGAAATTTCCAAGACTATCTTGGAAAGTCCATATTTATATGACAGGAAATCGGTGTTTTATCGCCATGAGAAAAAATATCATTTTCTTAAGGATTGGGTGGAGTATATTGTGAGAGCTCATCACAAAAACATGAATATTTCTTTAGTAAATGCAGGGTAGATGAAGAGGCTAGTTAATTCAAGTAAAAATGTTGTGCTTCTCATGATCAAGAAAAAGGATGATGTTGACTACGAAGGTTTTGAAGGATGTGATGAAAAATTAAAATCTGATTTGTTTGATGTGGTAAGTCACCATGGCAATATGTTTCAAGAACCAAGTGGGTTACTTCCCAAGAGGGTAATTCAACATGAGATTCAACTGTAGCATGATGTTCCACTTCCAAACATTGGTATGTATTGCATGTCAATTATGGAGATTTTGGAAATCAAGAAGCAAATCAAATAATTGTTGAAAAAAGGTATCATACACCCATCTACTTCGCCATGTGGTTCACCAATTGTTTTGGTACCAAAGAAGGATGAGACTTGGCACATGTGCATAGATATCTGTGCACTAAATAAAATCACAGTAAAGAATCTCTATCCACTCCCACACATTGATGATTTGCTTGACTAGTTCAGGTATGCAAAGTATTTCACTAAGCTAGACTTACGAAGTGGTTATCATCAAGTTAGAATAGCTGAGGAGGACATTTGGAAAACTCCATTTTAAACTAGACAAGCATTGTTTGAGTGGCTAGTTATGCCATTCAGTCTAACAAATGACCCAACTACGTTCATGAGAGTTATGGATGATGTTCTAAGACCATATCTAGATTACTTCGTCATTTTTTACTTAGATGATATCTTGATACTCAGAAAATATAGAGATGAACATGTCATGCATGTGAACAAGGTACTTGATATCTTGAAATAAGAGCAGTTATTTTTAAATATGTCGAAGTGTGAGTTTGGAAAGAATTCTTTAGTGTATTTGGGACACATTGTTGGAGGAGGTGAGTTGAAGATAGAACCTTCCAAAGTAGAGGTAATTTTGAATTGGCCCAAGCCCAATACAGTTATGGAGGTAAGAATCTTTCTTGGGGCAACACAATATTGGAGGAAATTCATTGTTAATTTTTCTTCAATTGCAGCTCCATTACATACATTGAGAAGTGTCAAGAAAATTTTCCATTGGGGATATATGTAGCAAAAAGAATTTTATGCTTTAAAACAAAATATTAGTTCAGCACGAGTACTGGCTCTTCCGAATCTTAGACAACCATTTGAGATCCAAACATATGGAAGTGACTATGCCATGGGAGCAGTTCTCATGCAGCATGGTAAGCCTATTTAGTTTCATTCTGAAATTTTTAATGGAGTTATGAATAACTATCCCACCTATGACAAAGAGTTATATGCATTGGTACAAAGTGTAAATAAATGGAATAAATATTTGATGGGGAAAGAGACCATTATCCATACCGAGCATCAACCATTGTAGTACTTACAATCACAGTCAAGTTGCAACAATCAAGACATTTCAGATGGATGGGATTTATACAAAAATTTCATTTGGTTACCAGGTATAAAAAGGGAATCTACAATAAGGTATATGATATTCTCTCTAGGCCTATTGTAAATTCATCTATTATACTCAAGCGCAATTCAGTTATGCATGAAAGTTACATTGAACACTATGCATATGATAGTGATTTTCAAGACGTGTATGAAAGATTGAGTCAAGGAAACCAAATTGAAGAGTTATATTATCATGTGCACAACAATTTTTTGTATCAATTGGGAAATTTAGGTATACCAAAGGGAGAAAGAAACATTATCATAAGGGAGGCGCACACTTCATTGATTGTTGGACATTTCGGTGTAGGCAAGACAATAGAGAATCTCCAAGGGTATCGTTATTGGCCACATGATTGATAGTGTATCTCATTATATTAGAGGATGTTCTTTGTGTGAAATAAGTAATCCTAGTAATAAGAAACTTGGATTGTACACTCCACTTCCGGTTCCTTCATATCCTTGGGAGAGTATCTCAATGGATTTTGTAGGAAGTCTTCCAATGTAAAGGAAAGGTCATGATTACTTGTATGTTGTTGTATATATGTTCAACATAATGTGTCTTTTGACGCCATGAAAAAAATAAATTACAGTTGAACAAAAAAACTCATCTTTTCTTTCAAAACGTATGCGCTCATTTTGATCTTCCTACTTCTATTGTAAGTGATCGAGATTCCTGGTTTGTTGGAAATTTTTGGTCAAAATTGTGGGACATGATGGACACAAAGTTGAAGAAGAGTACAACCTTTCATCTGCAAACAGATGGTTAGACTGAGGTGGTTAACATGAAAATCATTCATCTTCTTAGAGGATATTGCAGGAAATATCCCAAGTTGTGGGATGAATAGTTACATTACATTCATCATGCATACAACAGGGAAAAACATTCTTCCACAAACACATCACCATTTGAGGCATGTCTTGGGTACTTTCCAAGATCGCCTTTGGACTTCATATTTGAGAAATATGTCGCTATAGATGGTCATAGTGACATGGATAAGGCAAGGAAGTTCATTGAGAAAATTTAGTTGGTACATCACACAATGCAAGAACAACTTGAAAAGAGTCAAAGCAACTACAAGGCAAGGCATGATAAACACTATGTTGATTGAAAATTCTAGGTTGGAGATGAATTTTGGTTATATATCAGCAAATAAATATTGCAAGGGGAAGGTAAAATCTTAATCCAATCCGTTATGGCCCTTTTAAAATTCTGGAAAATATTGGTAGCAATGCATTTAAGCTAGACTTGCCTCCTTATATGAAAATACATTCTGTCCTTAATGTTGAGAATTTGAGATTGTTTGAGCCTCCTGTGATTTATGATCAAGAGAGAATGTTCAACTGCCATTAATAGATTATTTCTCGCCAGAATATCTTGATGAACTTCAACAAGATCTCATACTTGATAGAAGAACCAAAACTTCAAGGAGAGGAAATTTCAAATACCTTAGAGTGGAACTCAGGAGACAAAATCCTTCCAAGGCCAAATGGATGGAGATTGAAAGGGTGAGGGAGTTTTACCCTCACCTGTTGAACAATTGATAGTATATTTTAGGTTCCAAAAGGCTTCTAGTGGGGAGGAATGATCAGAAGCTCATTACTTGGCTCAAAAATTAAAGTGATCATAAATTCTCAAAACCAGAATGACCTCTTAGAGCTCGTCGTCAGGATTCCAACGCAATTCATTTCGTCAAAATCCAACTTTGGATGAAGAATTTATGACCTGTTGTTCGTTTTCCCAAACAGGTAAAAAATGAGAAGAAAAGTGACAAACTGATGACATGGTAGTCCAATCATCACTCCAGGAATATCCAATAAATATTCTCCAATTTTATCCCAATGACACTATGACAAGTGTCACAGTCAGATTCGCTAGTGAACTTTGGAAGTGAAATTTTTTTACAACTATTTCTAAGGTTGAATGATAATTTTTTTTTAGGTTGGAGTAGTCCAACCAGAGCTGGACATGTGGTGCAGCCAAGGGCCACCACATTCCCCCTCTGGTGTGGACCCATCCAAACTTCGATAATTTCGAAATTGAACATATAACCAAAGTTCTGCATTCGGGCTCTAACTATTAGTTGGCGGACAAACATATATTATGGCTTGAAATATTCCTATTTTCCTAAGGTCTAAACCTTGCATATCTATGGTAGACATGCTTATGCTATTCTGGCAGAGGTATTAAATAGCAAACAGACAAAATTTATTGGTGGACAGACTATCTAACTTATGATGGAAAAGCTATCTAACTTTGGAGGGAGGCCACTAACTATGGTGGGACATTTACATTTGGAGGGAGGCCTCTAGCATTGGTGGACATATACATTGCAATGGCAGGATGATATATGGATTTACAAATCATATTTTTCAACTATGGGTTTTCGAATCGTATGGTGCAACAAAATGATGGTGCAGGGTCGGGATCGAACCCACGACCTCCCTTGCACTATTCCTCCACCTTACCGCTCTTCGACACATTGGGTCTTAACCCATATAGCTTTCCACTTCTATTTGAATTTTATTTGCGCCAACAATGGGGGTCCAGATGGGCCCAAACCCCTCCCATGTGTCTTCATTAGATGACCACATGTAAGGGCTCAACAATCGACCAAAAATTATGTTAATAAAACCTACTTAATTACATGCTAAACCATACTTAATGCTAATATAAATCGACGGTTAACATTTGGATAATGCACAGTTAATGACACGATTATCCAACTAAGATGTCATTAGCTATGTGTTAATTCGCTATTATACTGGCAGTGTACTTGGCAGAGGCACCTTTTTAGGTAGATTTTCTAAATTTAGTGGGGTTAGCTGGATCTTTTCTAGATTTGGAGGAGGAATAGTAGGAAAAATGGTTTTGCCATAGCTGAGCCAATTTTCGACCAATTTTGGCTCAGAAAGAGTCATTCTTGGTATATTTTGATGTTTTGGAGCCATTGGAGCAGGTTGTAGAGGCAACAAGAGATTTTAAATATAATTTTTTCACAATTGAAGCTAATAAAAAGGCCCATGCCATGGAACCTGGACCAAGGAGATGTAGCCTGGGAGGGGTGAACTCCTTCATCAAAACAATGTGTTATTGATTCAGCTTTCATGGTTTTTTGTGTGTTTATATGATGTTGTTCATCATTTAGTTTCTATGTTTTTATGTTCATGAAATCAACTTAATCTTCACAAGTTTACTTGTTTATCAATCATAAGGACTTCCATAAACCCTTGTACAAGAATCAAACATAAGAACTTTTATTATAAATCTGAAACTGGTATTAGCACAACAATAAATAAAAATCAATTTCAGATCATAACTCCAATGAGAAATTCTTTTATGATCAAATCAAATTCCATATCTAGGCCTTGCAAATTCAAATATTCTAGAGAAAAAAAGAGGTAAATAGATGTACCTGGAAACTCATCATCATATATATCAATGGAATCATTTCCATCAAGATGATGGTTTTCCAATGATATATTTTGATTAAGAGATTCAATTTCATCTTATTAATTTTCGAGATCACAAAATTTATGATCAACCAAGAGTGTAGAAACATGATCTTGAAATAGAGGAATTTGAATGAGGGAAGAGAGATACAATATGTTTTTATCCTTATGCTCCTATATCTGTGAAATGTAACCATATTGCACTTGATCATCATTTGTATCAGAAAAGGGAGAATCAAGAGAATATGAAACAATAACTAGTGGGGTGGATTGATCAAGCCAATCGAGGTACAAAGAACCATTAAGTGTAGATGATAGAATATGACATGTATCACTTCAAGAAGAAACAATACTTTTTATCATATCAAATTCAAGATTTGTATTTTTCACATCAATACCATCTTGAGGAATCAAGGGGATCAATATTATTCGTAGCTTCCATGAATTTATTAGAATATAAAAAGTTTTTTTGGATAATATCCTGATAATGGAAAAGAGATGAAGGTGGAATAAGTGGATCGAAAATTTTATTTTCAGATTCCCCAACTCCAAAATTAACATAAGAGACCACTTTGTTTTGTAATGAAAAGGGAGGGGGAGAAGGGACAAAAGGGGTAGAAAATCCTCCTTTGAGATTTTAAGTGTCTCATGACCAAGAAAATTTGGGAGACTTGAAGATGGTTTAGATTCGAATGGTTTGAAATATATATGAATCAAACACTGAAACATTTCACCCATGAAATTCCAATCCACATCTTCTTCAGAGAATTCATAAGAAAGATGAAGAAACAAATCAAAAAAATCCTCTAAAGATTCATCACATTCCATTCTTAGTTGATTAATCATTTTATACACATATTATAATTATACCTATCAAATTCTTGATGAAGCTCCATGACGAGTTGTTAAAACGAATGATTAGAATCAATAGGTAAGGTGTGATGCCATTTATTAACACAACCTTCAAGTGTGAGGGTGAATAATATGCAATCAACATCTTCACAATTCACTTCAAAATAATTACAAAATTTAAGAAAATGAAGTATATGGTGAAGAATGGATGTTCTAACCTCACCATCAAACTTCAATTGAGATAAGTTATGGAGTAATTCTGTAGGGATTGTAAAATTTCCACTTTTCGGAAAACATAATGGGATTATGATTTGGGGACAAGCCATTCAAAATAAAAGCTTGAAACTAGACTTCATGGGATCAAATTATCATCTAGACCTCCTTCTAGTGCCAAAATATGTTAATGGAATTGGATATCACCAACAATAGGGTGTCTCCCTCATATGAAGTCCCAATTAGACCTCACACCATTTGGGATATGAACACCATCTAGGAATTCGGCCTGGTTTCCACTATAATGATCTTAAATATTTTCCTTGGTTGTAATCAACAACACAAGAGAATGATGCACATAACTTTGACATGAGCAAGTTAACTTTGGTAAACATCAATTGAAAAGTATATAAAGTACTTTCACAGACCAGAGAAGAAAGAGTGAGCCATTAGAATAAAATTAATATTTCTATCCTAATAAAGAAACATACGTACATATAAAGAATCGTTATTTAACATGAAAAATAGTTCACAAAGTAACAATGATCCTGAAAGAAAGTATGAACACACACTCATCTAGATTTATACCAAAGCCAACAAATCAATTCATTTTCTTTATTACATGTGAACAAAAACACACATCGTAAACATTAAAATAATAGTCTTACAACATTCACAATACATTCATGAAAGTGCGCCAACTCTGAGATCTCCAAAACATTAAGTGCAAGTTCCAAGGTACAAAATTACAATGTTGCATCACTAGCTGCAATAGTCGAACATAGAGCACAACTTGCTCCTCAAAAGAATGATCTTACCTCCTATTCCTAGCTTGAGAAGCGAAGGTGAAAATTCCTTTACTTGAGGCATGAGGGCCCATTTATAAAAAATGGGGTGACCTTTCACCTCCAATGTGACTCTTGACCTCCCTCGTGACTCATGAACTCCCATATGACTTTTGATCTCCTACATGACCTTTGAATTTACTAGTGACTTTTCATATTCCACGTGTGACCCTATGGATTTCATTAATTTTACATTTTCTTATTTTGAAATTACAAAATTACATTCCACCAATAATGTGGCGAAAATACACAAAACAAAATAACACTCTTGTGTTCATAATTTGAGAAGCTACAATTTGTCTATTGTGACATGAGACTTGATTGTATTGTATCAATGCCAATTTATTCTCTTTTCTTCTATGTATTAAAATTTTCATGATTAATCTGAGATGTGCTTGATCTTCACCCTTCAAAGGGTTTCAGTAAGTATTTGAACCTTCTAATTTAACATGAGTTTCCATTTCTCTTTCGTTGTCCAATATTCCTTTACTCTTGAATGATAACATCTTTGTGTCTTATATCCACACGTTTCATCTTGAAACCCCTTCTTGATGACCTCCTTGAACATCATCTACCATGTTATGGTGATAGTACCTGCAAATGAATTTTACTCATGGAAATACTCTACCTTGTTTTCTCATGCAATATGATGACTGTGATGGGACAGTGCACATGCACTGATAGAGAGGCCTTCTTGGGCATAGAGAACAGGTGCAAAGAGGTGGAGGTATGGGAACTAGAAGTGCACATTGCACAATGGAAATAGAAAGAGGGACAAGTTTGGGCGCAAAGCACGGGTCCAAGAGGCAAGAGTGACAGGTTTGATCACTGAGGATGCGCAGTGCATAATGGTTGAGGAGGAGAACCTTTATCAAGCACATGTTAATGATGCAAGGGCTAAGGGATTATCCTATTTTCCATTGGGAGTGCAAAATTCGCTCCACAAGGAAAGGATGTTAAGGTTTTGCGTAGAGGAAAAATGTAAGCAACAAGAGGTTGGGTGATTCTTCTCTAGAGATGCACAATGCACTTGTGAAGGGATTTTTACTCAAGATGGTAACAAAGGGAGAGTGTAAGAAGGAAGAGGCTCATAAGTATCTTGGAAGTACGCAATGTGCTCATAATTTGGCTGAAAGTTGAATCTGTTCATAACTTGTGCAAGATGTAAGTACAAGGGAAAATCCCAAAATTAACTAGGTGTGAGAACAGTAAGACAAGAAAGAGAAATAAAGGGTATACAAACAAGTCCCAAACATGATCACACACACACACAATAAAATTACATGACAATAATATGCACAATACCCAAAAACAACATGTATATTTTGAAATAGCAATTAAATGACACTAATCTCCAAGTGCAACCGTTAGGGTGCATGTCATTATGACACATGTCATCTGCAATCAAAAAGTGTGTTATTCCATCGGAATGTTTCCAACGCATGTTATTGTGATAGGTAAGATAAACTTATGTAAGAAAGTGCGTTGGAACTCCCTCTAGAAGGTGCGCCAAGGTGCTATTAGGATATGTGAAAGAAAGTGAAAACAACACATGCAAGAATGAAAATAAAAAGAGGTGACACTTGAAAAATAAATAGAAGGAAAAAACAACACATGAAAAAGCTAAAGTGACGCATGAAAAATAAAAATCAAGAAAAAATGAGAGTTGAGAAACTTACCCGGAGAATGATGCACTTGCAACCAAGTATTCTCCTTGTGCTCAACGAATGCGTAGAGCTCCAAAGAAAATGTTGAATGTGAAAATGAGGTTTGGGTTAGACTTATTATATGGGTGATCACACATGCAATTCAGATTAGGGTTTTTGACTGCTTTCAACACATGTTGGGATTCTAAGAGAGAAGGATGAGTAAACTATCACTTGTGACAACACTGACTTGGGAATGTGCACTCTCACTGCAACCAATAAATTCACACTGACTGTCAACAAGGAGTGTGCAATCATTGTGTCCAGGAACTACACAATGGATGTCTCTAGGAACTGCACTATGACTATCTCTTCATCAATAAGTTTAATTTCTTGAGTTCTAAGAGGGTGCACTAACTGTCAACAAGAAGTGCGCTTTGCCTAGTGGAAATGCGTGCACTCCACTGTCTCCGAGAAGTGTATTAGGCTTGTGTTGGGTGGAGGAAAAGGTACATTTTAGCCTTACCTTTAGCATAATTTATTATTCATTTTTATATGTTTTCCTTTTTTTTAGAGATAAATTAAGGATAATAATGTAAAAATAGGGTAAGATGAATTATTAATAAAAGGTGTGTTTAATCATATAAAAACTGAATTTTGTTTCCTTCATTGATAGGGAATAAAAAAAAACTATCCGCTGACTAAAACAACTAGATAACAGTAGACAAATAAAGTAAATAAGATCGCATCAGTTCCTATCAATCAAAAAATACAAAGAGACACACCTATTCTGGATACCATCAATTGATGGTTATGAACCCTCAGGATCTTTTGATCTTGAGGATTTGTCATTCTGTTTTGTTTCGCCTTTAGGTTATAAAAGGGTTGTAGGTGAAAGAAACACAATTCGTTCATGTATTATATTTTTCTGTAATAAATTCATTCAGACATAACTTTCGAACATGTGATGAAGTATTGCTCCATTGATTAATGAAGAAGTTGATGTTTTTATCATAAGCAGATTATGATTATTTTGTGGCAGAAGACTTCTAGAGGCTTTGGGCCCAGTCCCTGCGAGTTCTCCTATTGTTTTGTATTCTATGTTATTTCTTACACACTCATAATTTAGTTGTTCTTTTCACTTTGTAGAATTACCATTCGATTCATTAAACACAAGTGTGATGTGTGATAATTTACTTTTCAGTAGATTGAATTGATGTTTCTTTATGATTGTGTGATACCTTTATATTCATCAGATTAATTTCAGATTGACTAATTATTTGTTGCTCAATTATGCGTTATTGTTATTCCTTAAGTTTTTCCATCATAAGCATGAGTGCATGGTTTGATGTTCAATTCCAATTATTTTTAATTATTGAGTTATAGAGAATTCCATTGCAAGAGGTTAAATAGTTGATTGATGTTCAATTCATTACGATTAATCTTCAATTCATTACGTTCGTTGTTCAATTCATATAGACTGTTATTCAATTCCTCAAGCTTGTTGTTCAATTACAATAGATCCTTTATTTCTGCATATGTTTAGACTAAGATTTTTTTCCTTTGATTGGTTTGAATTATTTCATAGTCTACTTTCAAGTTGGTTTGATTGAACTTCGAGAATTAGATAATCTTTCTTACAATGATCTAGATTAGTTAACCTCTGATGTTACTTGCATATATTTTTCTCACACTCTTGAAATAACAAGACTTTCCCTGGGTTGATAATTAATGTAAAGCATTAAGGTTACCCTTAAAACATTCACCTTCTTGACTTAACATTTTGGCGATGTTGTCGGGGAGAGTGTTTAGGAGTGATGTTTTTTTTTTTTTTTTTCCTTTTGTTGTGAAATAATTGGGTATTGAAAATGAGAGGTAAGAACCTACGTACCATCAAGAAAAACACTTACTCTCCAGCCCGCTTCCCAACAATTGTGCAGAGGTTAAAATAGGATAGGTGTTTTTTTTATGACTAGGAAGAAAAAGATAGAATTGGATTGAAACCCCCCAGCTAAATCCATAAAACCCAAGGGATCGATGGCCCTTGGCAGAACAACATACATAGATGAAATCATTAAGAAGGATGAATCACAGGAATTAATAGGACCCAGAACCATTCCTGAAAAAATTCCTACTATAATCCCTCAGGTAGCAGCCTCACCATCTGCAACCCATGCTGAAATTCACAATGAAACAGAAGGGTCTGAATGAAGCTTTCAAACAATAAAACATTTGATTCCTGACCCTTCACAAGAGGGAAACTCTTGTAATTTACAATAAGGAGAGGGAGAAACTAGTAGTGTCGTAAAGATAAAAACTCTAGAGCCTGAATCTCCTAAATTAGTGGTTGAGATAGAGACACCCAATATTACCGATTGAGGTAGTGTCGCAAGGCCTCTTCCAAACCCGTTCCCTAATTCTACTCAAATCATTTTCCGAGATCAAGAAATTCCTGAAGGTTATTGGCACATCATCTATCAGGTGGCACATAACCAGAACCAGAGACAGACATCAACATTGGAGTATCACATTGTTGATTTGGCTGTAAATTCCCCTATGAAAGCTGTCCCATTACAAAACATCCCCACCTTCCATGGATTGACCTTAGAATATTTGGATGCATTTTTATTTGAATTTGATGTCTTTTTTAGGGGATATTACTACACCACTGACCCTCAGAAAATAAAACTATTTCCCTCTACTTTGAAGGGGGAAACATTATGCTGGTTTATGGGGCTCGATGGGGGAACCATTAATAATTGGGATAAGATGAAAAACTCTTTTCTTAAAAATATCAAGATTACTGTCGGACTCAAGAACTAAAAGATGAAATTTTGAACATGTCTACAAAAGACAATGAGACATTAGAACAATACGTTGAACAATTTCAACCAGCGGGAGTGTCCATTAGGAATTTTTTAGACATGTGCTATTTTTACCAAGGACCATGCCACTGAGTAGTGCCCTTCACTCCCAGGATTTAAATTTGTTCTTAAATAGGCAGAAGAATAAATAGAATCGATGTATCTAATGAACCAATGTCGACAGTGACAAGCACGACCAGGTATGTCACAAGACCCTTCTGAGTTATTTTCTTCTCCACAATTTAATCAACAGAATTCTGGAGCAGCATGGCAAAGCCAATCACCTTTTCTACCTATCCATCCCAATAATTTTCCATGCCTCCTTGGCCAAGACAATCTCCTTCGAGTAATAATTGGCCAAGTTTTCCTTTGTCTCCTCCATACTGGCAAAACAATCCATATCAGTCCCAGTGGCCTACCTCCACTTCACAGAACACGAATTGGTCTCAAAACTGGCAGCGACCCCTGGGAATGAAAAATTTACCTATGGGGACAGGGGTTAAAACTCAACCCGCATTACTAGCTCCATACCCAATACAACAAAAACCTCAACCTATTATATGCCCTCAACTTCCAGCTCAACCAAATCCTAATCCTAATAACAAACTGGTTCAGTTGATCTAGATCATTGAGAATCTAGACTTCGAAACTAGACAAAGGGAATGTAATGAACTTAGGCTGAGTTCATGGCATGTTATTTCACCTAAATAAGATACTTCTCTGTCACATATTGAGTTTAAAATTCCAAGAACACCTAAACAATCGACTGTGGCAGAAACATAGATAGAGCAGGGGAGGGACACAATCAACCAAAAAGATCCTGAAAACCTTACTATTTCCTCTCGTCCATTCCCTGAGAGATTAACACTACCTAAACCAATGGTCTCTTCAGATTTTGATCTCTTAGGGGAATTAAAAAATATTTTCATTAAAATTCCTCTCCTATAGGCTATAGAAGACATCCCTATCTATGCCAAAATAATTAAAAATTTATGCGCAAAAAAAAGGTGAGGAAAGCAAAGACTTTACCAATTATTAATGTAGTGGGAGCACTACTAGACTTACTCTTGGGTAAAGAGACACCAATAAAATACGAGGATTCAGGAAACCCCATAGTCACAATATAGGTCTATGGCTGCTCCTTTTCAAATACATTGGTTGATTTGGGGGCAGGCATTAACATCTTAACTACAGAAACCTGCGAGACATTGGGTATAACAACCTTTAAACCCACATCTACCTTACTAGAACTTGCTGACACAACTGTTGTCAAACCAGAAGGTACATTACAGGACATCCTGGTTTTTGTGGACTCATGGGAATACCCGACAAAATTTTTAGTTACTAACCCAGAAAGTAGGTTAGATGGACATCCCCTGATATTGGGACGACCTTGGTTAGCAATGACCGATGCTTACATAGGCTGTCGAATGGGTAGGATGACCATTGCTAAAGGAGATGTCGTAAAGAATATTTCCATATACCCCTCCTACCAAACCAAGTCTTCCCACTGTAAATATTCACATACATACTGGGAACAAAACATTCGTTCGCCGCTGACATTATTTGAAGCACTCGAATTCAAAGATCAAACTGAAGACGATGTAATCAAAAACTTCATAAACCAACCATCTACTTCAGAAAATTTAAAGTTCCAAATGTTAAAAGAATTTCTTGATAATGAAGCATAGAAGGAACCCTTAGTAGACATTTATGACCAACACATACCCATGACTATTGTTCGCAACAACACACCAATTGAAATTGAGCGAGGAAAATTTTTAAATAACAACGAAAGTATGGACAGTGACCAGCAACAAAAGCTTGTTAAAATTTTACAAAAATATAAGGGAGCCTTTGCTTGGGACTACCCAGACATGAAGGGTATAGATCCTAAACTATGCACACATCACATTTATACTAAAAAGTATTCTCGGCCTATTCGACAACCTCCACTAAGACTAAACCCGCATCTGAAAGACATTGTAAAATATGAATAACAAAATATGCTAGATGTAAACTTCGTCTATCCTATTTTAGATAGAAAATGGGTCTCTCCATTTTTAGTCGTTCTTAAAAAGAATGGTAAGTGGCGAATATGTGTGGATTATAGAGAACTGAACAAAGCCACACAGAAATACCACTTCCCCCTCATATTTATTGATTAGGACCTTGATACATTGGCAGGAAAGCAGTTATTTTCCTTTCTTGATGGTTTAAGTGATTACAATAAAATCTAGATAGCCCCTGAAGACCAAGATAAAATGACCTTTACCTGCCCCTGGGGTACATTTGCCTATAGGGTATTTCTGTTCGGACTATGCAATTCCCCAAAAACATTTCGAAGGGCCATACTCAGTATTTTTTCTAATTTAATAAATGAAGGTATCGAGGTTTACATGGACGACTTTACTCCATATGGAGATGACTTTGATCAGGCACTGCAAACACTATAAAAAGTATTGGAACGATGTATTGCTACGAGATTATGTTTGAGCAATGAAAAGTGTCACATGATGATGACCGAAGGAGTGATACTAGGACACTACTTCTATGTAGCTAGAATACAGGTAGATCTGACAAAGATAGAGGTATTTGTCTTATTAGCCACACCTTGTACTCAGACAGAGGTGCATAGTTTCCTTGGATATGCAGGGTACTACCGTAGGTTTATAAATATTTTTTCACAAATTGCTGCACCATTGTATGCATTAACTGGAAATGTTGAATTCCATTGGTTTGAAAAATGTGACACTGCTTTTTCAAATTTGAAGAAACTGGTCTCGACTGCGCCAGTGTTGTGTGGCCCCAATTGGGAGATGCCTTTTCTTATCTCTTTGGATGCATCAGATACGGAAATAGGAGTGGCCCTTGGACAAGAGGAGGAAAAGAAAACCTATGCTATTTATTATTACAACAAAAACCTCACTCCTGATGAACTAAATTATACCATGACCGAAAAGGAATTCTTGACTATCATTTATGCTATCAATAAGTTTAGACACTATATAACTAGCTATCAAGTATTCCTATATACTGATCACTCTACCATTAGATATTTAGCTAAAAAACCTATTAAAAATGGAAGAGTGACTCTTTGGTTGTTTCTTTTACAGGATATTGATATAACTATCAAGGACTGTCCAGGGAAGGAGAACGTAGTTGCAAATTTGCTATCTAGAGTTCCAAATTAAAATGACCCACTAGTGGTGGATGATCAGTTCACTGATGAGAATTTCTTCACTGTAGCAGTAAAAGCACCATGGTACACAAATGTAGCAAATTATCTAGTAGTAGGAAAGCTTCCAAGACACTTGACAACAAAGGAACGGAAGCTAATTGTTCAATGTAGTGCTAGATTTTCCTGGATCAGTGGATATCTTTTCCATAAAAGAGTTAATATGAATATACGCAGATGCATCCAAGAAGACAAGAATTATGAAATCTTGATGGCTTGCCATGACGAACCATGTGGCTGCCATTTTTCATATTTCAAGACGTGGCACAAAGTATTACAAATGGGTTACTATTGGCCCACAATTTTTAAAGATGCCAAGAAATATGTACAAGGCTGTGATAGTTTCCAAAGAATGGTTCGTCTTGGACAATCCAACGAGATGCCATTGCAGCCACAATTGGTAGTAGAACCTTTCGAATGATGGGTGCTAGACTTTGTTGGACCATTCAATCTGCCATCAAATCAGAAGGCCTAAATACTGGTTTCCATGGAGTACGTGACAAAATTGGTAGAAATGGTGGCTTTGCCGAGAGCTACATAAGAGTCTGTGATAAATTTTCTTTTAGAGCTATTTGTGCGGTATGGCTTACCTAGGGAAGTGATAACTGATGTAGGGGCACAGTTTGTGGGACATAAAATTATTTCCACCTTACAGAACCACCATGTCACTCATAGAGTCACCTCTCCCTACCACCTGCAGGTAAACGAGCAGGTTGAAAGTGCCAATAAAGTCATTGAGGCAATTCTCACTAAAACAATCTCAACACATCATTGAGATTGGGATACTAGACTACCAGAGGCCTTGTGGGATTATTGCACAACTTGGAGAAACACCATTGGATATTCTCTATACCACCTGGTATTTGGAAAGGAACCAATTTTCCCCATTCACTTTGATATTAATACTCTTTAAATAGCCCAGGAAGTAGGGCTAGATTTGACAGAAGCCCAAGTGAGAAGAATCAAACAGTTAAATGAATTAGATGAAGCACGACTACTTGCTCTGCAGCGCACTGCAATTATTCAGCAACAACAGGCTAAGTGGCATGACAACCTCATAAAAAAGAAGACATTTCAGAAAGGAGAATGAGCACTCCTCTATGACTCCAGATTCCAAGAATTCCTGGGTAAGTTACAGACAAGGTGGCTTGAGCCATACGAAATTCAATAAGTGCACAATAATGATACTATTACCTTGACCACCATAGATGGATCTAGCTCTGCCTTTTGAGTTAATGGAAACCGGGTGCACCTCTATCATAAAACACTTACGAAAGAGTCTTTCTACTAGTAGGTGCATGACGATCCCACTATCCAAATTTTAGTTGTAGGGAATAATGGCCTGACAAATTTAAGTTCATAAAAATTTGTTACTTTCTCTTCTAAATAGTGTATATATGCTTCATCCATTTAGTGGTAAGTACAATTATTTTCATCATTGTATATAGGACTTCCATTTTCTGTCTTTCTTTGATTATTGTATTTGTTGCAGCTGCACTCTTTTTGTGTGTTTTATTGTCTTTGTTGTTCAATCTATTGAAAAATTGTTGTTCAATTGATTGAATAGCTGCAGTTCAATCCAATTGAACGACTCTTCTTTTAGCTTGTTTTTTTTTGTATCTTTGTTGTTGAATTCATTGAGCAGTTGTTGTTCAATTGAATTGAACAGTTGTTGTTCAATCCAACTGAATGACTGTTGTTTTTTGATTGTTTTTATCTTTGTTGTTCAATTCATTGAATAGTTGTTGTTCAACTAAATTGAACACTTGTCATTCAATCAAATTGAATGACCACTGTTTTTTATTGTTTTTTTCTTTTGATGTTCAATTCATTAAAAAATTGTTGTTTAATTGAATTGAATAGCTGCCGTTCAACCTAATTTAATAGTTGTTGTTTTTAATATTTTATTTTTTCTCTTTTATTGTTCAATTAATTGAACAACTGCCATTGAATCCAATTGAACGACTTTTTTTTTTTTTGGTGTGTTTTTTTCAAAATTTGTTGTTCATAATAGCAATTTTTTTTTTTGATGATTTAGTTTTGATATTCACTCTTCCTTCACACATTTTTTCCATTAAAACCATTTTATTGGAAAGGAAGTTGCACCTAAAAGAAGAAAAGAAATGATGTCACTAATATTATGTTTGTTGAAATTTTGATGGACATGCCTACTTCAGAAGTTGAAATGGGTCATCTATATAACAAATGGATGGATATCTCCTGTTCAGACATATTATTACACAATTCATTACTGTAGTCTTATGCTGGTATATATTTTTACACTCTCAAGTGGTAATTATCTTCGGCATGAGGATATAGGAATAAGGACATTAATTGTATTGACATTCTTTTTACTTCTTACTCCATCCCTAACTCTTAAGGAGTTAATGAGCCTCCCTCCATTTGTAATAAAACGAAAATGTATCTCTATGTGCAATTTTTTTTTTTTAAAGAGAGAATAGGGGGTCTCATCATGAGCCAACCTACCATGATCATGAGGGCTTAACAGGTGACATTTCCACAATGGCCAACACATCAGGGTAGCGACCTTCTTGACAACTAAAACTGCTTGAAGGATAGGAGGTCTCATCACGAGCCGTCCTGATCACTCTGATAAAATCCCCGTGAATGGCACTATGACTATCTCGCCACCACACTCACATAATGGTCTGTCCATAAAACAAGAAAAATGTCTACTTTTAAATAGTGGATTCTTGCTCATTTCAGGGTTAAAATAGCAACCCTGTCAAGGATATGAATGCCTGCTGGCAGTAGTGGCTCTGCTTGTGGTATCAGAGTATTTTTCTAACAATAGCCAATTACTTTTATATGCCCTATTTCCTATTGATCCATTCCTGAAGATAGATGCACTACTTGAATAAGTGTTATCATTACCAAAAACTACCCAAATAATCAACTATGAGTGAATTACCTTATCATGCTTAATTGGGTGATGACAACATCCATCATAATCTGTCAGCTGTTATGCTTCTGCCATACTATGCCATCAAAATAGGAAATATTTTTCATAATTATTGCTACTTTACTTTTCTCCCTTTTTGGTCATCCCACCTGATGTACAAATGCAATGCCTATCAATTTCTAACTTTTACTTCATGTGCATTCATGATTTCTACCATATTTTATTTTTTCTTGTGCTTGATGGTCGTGGACGCCCTTCTCTCATTGGAGGGGGTAAGAATATACATAATACATAGGCATTTAAATTAACCATGCATATATGCTGATTAGACAATATAATTATTACAATAACGATATGCAGTCACACTGCTAAATATTATATTATATACAAACCACATGTAGTGTTTATATTGTTTTAACTAACAGAGCTAAAAGAAACACATGCAGAAGGGTGGAGATTCTGAAAATATGGTAGCCATGGGTGGAAATTCTCTTCGCAATGAGCCTACAAATTTTCAAGTCTTAGAGTTAGCTCGCACCATTCTTCAACAGGCTGGTTGGATTCCATATTTACATAGACTGCAAGGGTTTAACATGGAAACAATAATTGAATTCCTGCAGAATCTGTGGGAAGGCCATACTATAGTTAAAGGAAGAATTGTACCATTATCTGAAGAAATCATTGTTGAAGTTTCTGGAATTCCAACAGAAGGGGAAAACTAGACTAATAAACATGTCCTCATAAAAGAAGCAATTTTAGTGTATCAGGATCTAGGTGAACAACTGAAACGAAAAGGAAAAGGAATTAACCCTCCATCCCTGCAACAACCTTATAAATAATTGGCAATCTTCATTCAGAAATACATCACATGTGATGAATGCCAGGATGTGGTAAAGTATCTTCATATTAAAAGGTTAGTTTTTCTTAAGAAAAATATTTCAGTCAATTTTCCCTTTTTGTTGAATTTTGTGTTGCATGATACTATTTTTCAAATTAGAAGAGCTAAAAACCCTCAAGCAGTTGTCAGCCACCATGGCTTGATTAAATTGATTATTATTCATGAGTTAAACAAAAATCAACTAACATGGTATAGCTTTGTTAATCCTACCTTACCTGCCCCTGAAGCAAACCCTGAAAAAGCAGAAATTGAAATCCCAAGAACAGTCATGCCTAGGAGAGCTAGAGGTTAGAGAACCTATGTTTCAACCTATGAACCAGTAAAATCAAGACTTTCTGAAAGGTTACATATACAACAAAATATTTCGGTATTTCTAGTGTCATCTCATACACCACCTCTAAGCCCTCAAAATGTGTCTTTACAAGACTATGAGGAGGAAATGGCTCAAGCAATAGAGAAAATGAGCTTCTGAAATTGGGAACCCATCTGAGAAATCCGAGGAACAGATGAACCATTCGAACTAGTCTGCCTCTGCTGGCAGCTTTGGCCATACTGAAATCCTACCTTCCAACAAAAAAATATAGGATTTTATGGATTTATCCCCCTCTGATAATGAATGGGTGAATAGGGAAGACCAGGTAGAGAGAGTATCTAAGTCTGGAAACTATTCAGGGGATACCATTCTATTAGAGAAAGAAATAGGTATTGAGACAACTCCTTGGTCACTAAAATAAAATAATATTCCACCCAGTCAGGACACCAATATTGAGATAACCTCTTTGACACCTGAAGAAAATATTACTTCATTCAATGATGAACATAATACTAGTAAAACCATTCCTGAACCTGAACCAGCTGCTATTTCTTCTCCTACCAAAAACTTTCCGAAATAAAAATGAGATAGAGTAAAGTTGAGAAAAATGAGCAAGAGATGCAGAAAATTAAGGAAAATAGTAAAACATCTAAGGAAATGATTGAAAGAAGTAGACAAGGCTTGGAATCCTAAGAAGGAATTAGCTACCATGGAAACCCAAATAGATTTTTTTATTCAAACGGTAGATACTACCGAAGCCTCCATGCAGACTGAATCGATACTTGTAGCAGATAAAGAAACCCAAACAAATTTTGACACCCATACAACATATACTGCTAAAATATATGTTCAAACTAATTTGATACTTACAGAAGATAAAGGAATTCAAAGGGAGGAAATACCTGTTAATCCAAGTTGTCATTGATGGCAAAAGGTTGAATGAATGAATACTCTTGATGAAGAAGCTCTCGTTGTGATGATCATGCTACATATGGTTAATGACATATCGTTGCACTATGTTGATGACATGGTGAGATTGATGTCACACATGATAAAATTTATGATAACATGGACAATGAAGGAATTGGAGATCACTTGATGATGAAAGACATAACAAGTGGAGACCTCACTTAAAAACACTTGATGACGTATGACAATGAAGAAGCCCTTGATGTCCATCACCTTCTGCACTAATTAATAATTAGTCGCGTTAATTTTTTTTATTTTTTTTTACTAACTTAGAGGCAACCTCTGAATATGATTCCTATACCATCTTTTAGAGCATAATTTTTCCTTTCCAATGAGCCCTTATTTGTCCCAAAACTCCTAATGGTTTGTAAGATATTGAATTTTTAAGTAGAAAAATATATTTTTGACATTGAGCTGACCTATGCTCAAGAACACAAGTCAGCCCCTTTTCCCAACAATCATGTCCTTTTAAAAATGAAAAACCACTATAAATATCAAGTTAATATCATTCGGTTCAGTTAAGCAATTTTAGTGAAATACACAAAATTTGGTCATCTAATACAATGAAGAGGATAAAAGTTCACATCTCGTGAACTTTTAGGAAGAATAACATATGAACAGGAAGAAAAATAACTCAGGCTATAGCTTGGATTGGTGGACTGTCTCTCGTCATTCATTACAAGGTTATTACAGTGACAAGGCAGGGTCTGTACTTCATATTTGTGGCTCTATATCTCGGACTCGTGGGCCTATACATCAGTTCTTAACTCAAGTCTACCCCCTATATTCCTGGACTGAGTTTAAAACTTCGGACTGAAGTTGTTGTCCCTAATTTCATTGGTCTATGGGAGCCTATTCTTGCTGAATGTGGAGAATTTCAGGCTGTGTATAAACCCTTGGCTCAGAACTCTCTGTTGGATGGTCCAAACTTCGTATTTTTCTGAAGTTTTCAGTGCATAAGATAGCAAGGCACTCTCTTTGTATTTCAAACTTCACTACAGATTTATTACAGTGAGTCAGGGTGCTATCTATGTTAAACTAAGGGTGCTGACTGTGGTGGATCTGTGAAACTAATATTTTGGACTGTTGATTATGTTGGATAGTTTGTGTAATCAACTATATTTTTCTAGTGTACTTATGGTGAAAGGAAACAGTGATATTTCCTTCTAGAATAGTGAAGAACTCTCTCTTGAATAATGAAGTAATATTGTCAACACAGTGAAGCAAGGTGATCTTGGAATTGAAGTCAACACGTACAGCAAGGTGATTGAGCAATGAAGTCAACATAAGAAGTTTTGGAACTGATTGTATAGTGAAGAATATGTCAAGGACATTCAAGTAAGTACTATTCTCATTCTCTATCAAAAGAAGATAAAAGGGATTGGTGTTCTTGGGGTAGGAGCCCTAAACACAAGGTTGGTGCCTTGAAGAAGATAGGGTCAAAGCCCTAGAGGTCAGAGCCTCGTTAAGTCCAAGTTGGTGCTTGGAAATCATTGTACTCATTCATTTAAAAAGGATCATTATCCTTCCTTCTAAAACAAAATTATTCACTTCTCTGATTTTTGTAGAATCTAACTGGTTACAATAACAATTGAAAAGAAATACTGATTCACCCCCCTCTCAGTATTTCCAACAATTGGTATCAGAGCCAGCTTCTTCAATATCAGCCTAACAGCTAGAAGAAGGATTCTTAGGCACAATGAAGAACGTGGAAGCATCAGGGAAACTACCTATCTTTGATGGAATGAATTTTGGTTTTTGGAAAAAGAGGATTTCCTACTATCTAATGTCTCTTGGTCTTGAAGTATGGCACTTTGTTCTAGATGGGTACAAAGCTCCTGCCAATCTTCCAACTGATCAAGATGAAATAAGAGCCTACATCAATAATGCCAAAGCTTTAAATTCCATCACTAGTGGAATTACCAATTCCGATTTTAAAAAAGTCATGAACTGTGACTCAGCCAAAGAAGTATGGGATAAGTTGGTTTCTCTATATGATGGCGACTCCAAAGTCAAGAAGGCAAAGCTTCCAACCTATAGAAGACAATTCGAGAGTCTAAAAATAGATGATGAAGAATATATTGCATCATATTTCCTCTGAGTAGCTGAAGTGGTTAACTTTCTTAGAGGACTAGGAGAAAATATTGAAGAAAGCACCATAGTTCAAAAAATCCTGAGATTGCGTCCTAACAGATTTGACTCCAAATTAAGTACCATAGAAGAAATGAAGGATCTAGATACTCTCAAGATGGATGAACTCCATGGAATTCTCATTGCCTATGAGATGAGGAAAGGGAGTCCAAATTTCAAAGAAGCAGCCTTCAAAGCGTCAAGATCTACAAAAGAAGGAAAAGGATGGAATTACAACAGCGATAAAATCTGATACTGAAAACGAATTAGCTCAATTTGTACGAAGACTAAAAATGGGATCCAAGCTAAAAGGTAAGTACCTTATTATTTGTTTCAATTGTGGAAGAATAGGTCATTACGCTGCAAAATGTTCCCATAAACATGATAGTGATGATGAAAAGGACTCTAAAAGGATGATGTACAAAAAGAAATGGTTTAATAAGAAGAACTTCTTCTCCAAACAAGATGAGTCCGATGAAGATTAATTTGTAGTCATCAAAAAGAAATCAACCAGAAATATGCTTCATCACAAAGAAAGAGATGATGAATCAGATGAGGAAAGTGATTACGTTGGAAGCAAAGAAACGTTATTCATGGAATTTACTAATGATGATGACTTAGAACTGGAAGATGAAAGAAACATGGATAGTTTGCTGATGAATGCCATTGAAGAAAATGAGAATCTAAAAAAAGAAGATAATTTCACTCAAAATAGAAAGAGAGGAAGCAAAAAGAAGGGAAGACTTCTTGAACATTAAGCTAAAAGAGAAGGATGATATCTATGAAAAACGTGAAGCTGAAATAGTATCTCTAAGAAAGGAATTAGAGTAAGTGAAAAGGAGTTGGCAAAGCTCTCTAACTCTAGACAACATTCTTAATACTCAAAAACCTCAACACGACAAGTTTGGAATTGGTTTCAAAGGAGAATCATCAAGTACAAAGAATAATTCCAGAAGTTATGCTGATGTACTCTCTTTCCATACTAAAGAAGAAAAGTCATCTCGTCAGGAACAAAGTCCCATCTCAAAACCAAGAATTGAAGAAAGAGAAACTTCGAGGAAGAATGTTGGTTCAAGCTATGGATACTACCCCAGGTATCAAACTATTTTTCTTGGGCATTGTTACAATTGTAAAAATGTTGGGCATCAAGCTAAACATTTCAAGGCTCATAAGAATGAAGCACCAAGAATGAAAAATCAAACAAACCAACTACATGGTCCTAAAGAGCAAGGAAAAATAAAAACTTACAATTCTTTTGATCCCTTGGCTAATTTTGATCTGTTTTCTCATTATGTGATAATTATGATCATAATGAACAAAATTGTCCTCTCAAAAGGGAGAAATCTAAAAACACAAATCTAAAAACTGATAAATGTGGCCTAGCTTTATGTGCTAATAGTGAAGAAAATCATTGGTTCGTGGATAGTGGATGCTCAAGACATATGACAAGTGACCAAAAGAAGTTTATCTCATTGAACAAGAAAAATGGAAATGTATATTTTGGAAGTGGATCTGCTAAAATCACTAGAAAAGGAACTGCTACCCTTGTCAATGGACTAGGAAAGGCTCAAACACAATCTCTTAAGTGTTATCTAGATTTGTGACCAAGGAAATAATGTTGTATTTAGTACAAAAAACTGTGAAATAAGAGACTCATCCTTCAGAGAACTTGTGGCGAAAGGAGTAAGAACACCAGATAATGTTTACATACTCAGTATAATCCAAGAAGATAAATGTGACTTAAGTCAAACAGATGAAAGTTGGTTATGGCACAAGCGATTGGGGCATACAAGTTTTGATAACCTAGTCAACATCAACAAAATTAATGCAGTAAGGGATCTTCCAAAAATGTGAAAACCAAATCAAGTTGTATGTGGCCCATGCCAACATGGAAAGAAAACCAGAAGTAGCCACAAAACTAAGGAGTTCTCGACAACAAAACCTTTGGAAATCATTCATGCAGATTTGTGTGGGCCAACAAGAACTCTAGCTCTTCAGGGTGAACGGTACTTTGCTCTATTTTTTGATGACTATACTAGAACAATGTGGATATATTTCATAAAATATAAATCTGAAGCATTTGAATGTTTTAAAAATCTTAAGGCTCTCATTGGGAATGAGAAAGATTCTAAGATTAAATGTCTTAGAATGGATAGAGGAGGAGAATTCACCTCAAAAAAATTTGATGAATTCTGTAAAGAGCATGGAATCAAAATAGAACTCTCTACTGCTAAGACACCCTAGCAAAGTGCAGTAGTTGAAATAAGGAACTGAACCATTCAAGAAATGGCAATGACAATGCTACTAGCAGCCGATTTGCAACCAAAATTTTGGAGAGAAGCAGTTGGCACCAAAATTTATACCTTAAATCGAACTCAACTAAGACCAAATAATGAAAAGACTCCTTATGAATTATGGAAAGGAAGGCCTGCTTCAGTAAAATATTTTAGGGTTTTTGGAAGCAAATTTTTCATAAAAATAAATGATGAATCACCAGGTAAATTTGATTCTAGAGTTAACGAAGGAATATTTCTTGGATACTCCACTAGGACCAAAGCTTACAAATGTTACAACTATCATCTACGAAGAATAGTGGAAAGCATTTATGTAAAGATTGATGAAGGCCTTCCAGAAAAATGAATTGAAGATCATGAAGTTGAGCCTTTCTTTGAACAAAGTGAAGAAGAAGAACCTGAAAAAGAAGAGGAGATTGAAGAACCTCAAAATGAATCTTCACAAACTCCCTCCAAGATCAAGATTGTTCAAAGATATCATCCAAGAATGAAATATAGTAGATGAAAGAATCCAAATCAAGAAGGACGAGGTACACCGAAAAGATGATGGCTATACGACTTTAGCGAATAAATGCCGAAAGAAAAGATCCATCTGCTGCTGCTGCTGCCGCTGCTGCTGCCGCTGCCGCTGCCGCTACGCATCGACAAAGGCTACGGAATAGCGTGATTCAACCAAAACGATATCCTGATCCGCGTGAAATTTCGCCTAAAAAAATATAAAATTATAATTGGAACAATGGTATTGAAAACAAGATGAATGGGGATGGAAATTATCAACAGCTTTTAATGGTTCAAAGATACTGTAAATCAAGAATTAATTAATAAAACCTTGTACCCAAGATCAACAATATGTATTGGATCGCTGGTGGTGAACATTTACTCAAAATGATTCAAGGTTTATCAAATGATTACTGTAAATTTTATCTTGACAGAGATTCTATGACAGTGCTATATGGAGAAATCGAGATTTGATTCTATTTATGATTGGATCTCAGATGTAACTAAGAAAGGTTTTGTATGAAGGAATAAAAAAAACAAGCCCCTAGAGCATGGTATGCAAAGTTGGATCACTATCTACAACAAGAAGAACAAAGGGAGGATGTGGTGGTAATTCTCATACAGTGCTTTTTGGGAGACAGGATGGTGAAAACTTGCATTTATGATCACTTTATGACAATTCTGATTCAATATTTTAAGAAGTAATGATAAGAGAAATGAAACTAATTTTTCTTTCTAAATATGTGCAAAAAATTCAGATGTCAATGATTAGCTGAGTTATTACATTCTTCCCCCCCCCTGGCTACAAATATCTCAAACCTCTGTAGGCATGTTTATATCTCAAGAAAATATTTGCATATGTTGAAGATAAAAAATAAAAATGGGACAGATTAAACCCTTGTATACACCAACACCATATGACAATTACAAAGATGATGATAATTACAGCATCAACATTCAACATATTTATAAGCCAAACCAAGACAAGGCTAACCTAATAATAATAATAATAATAATAATAATAATAATATATATATTAATAATAATAATAATAATAATAATAATAATAATAATAATAATAATAATAATAATAATAATAATAATAATAATAATAATACACACACACACACACACACACACACACACACACACACACAATAATAATAATAATAATAATAATAATAACAATAATAATAATAATAATAATAATAATAATAATAATAATAATAATAATAATATTATTATTAATAATAAATTTGACTTACACGCGTTTCTTTCTTTTATACTTACCAAATTAATATATATTATAATATAATGATGATGGTTTCTATCATTGGATGTTTGATTATGTACCATGTAATTTTCTTAGTTTATATATTCATGTTTCGTTTGTACCCCCGCGCAGGGGCTAAAACCCCCATGGGTTGGGGTATTTATAATAATTAATATTTTTAGTTCCGGCACCCCTCCTATTTTTTCCCACGTTCACTTGTTGAAGCCCCTCTCAACTTAAGCATTTATATAATTTGTGATCTTCATTTCCTCCTTAGGCAAGGGATTTCGCCATCCGAAACAGGTCATCGTGGAATTTTTTCTCTAAATTTTATTCTATGAAGGTTCAGAAGCTGAAATGTTTATGAGGTGAATCTGAAATCCTGAGGAAGTTGATGTAAAAATTTCAGATCAAGGTAAGTAACATTTTTGGAGATATGATCTGTGGAAGTCAGGGATTTTGCAGGCTCCTGAAATTCATCTCAAATAAGTGACCTTGGTAAAATCATCATAACTCTCTCTTTGAGTATCGGATTGGAATTCCGTAAAAATTGGCAGATAGTGCATAGTATACAGTTTTTTCTCTATCAATTTCAGAGCCAAATGAAGAAACAATGACACATGGAACTCCGTACAAGTGCGCTCTGCTAAAACAGTCCATAATTAGGGCATTGTGAGAGATTGGGTATAAATCTCTCTTGAAGAATAAAAATTGGGTAAGACCCATGGCATTGGAAAGACGAATCAGAGGAATACTACAAGACTAAAATTATATATTGAGGATCTAAAATAACAAAGATACACCATATTCAATATCGAGCTCCTAGAAGGCAAGAAAAAGCTAGATCATGTGTTGTCAAGGATTGCAAAGGACCAGAATTTCTACGGCATAAAAGAAAAGCAAGGTGCAGCAGAGGGTAGCATGAAAAGAGCAGCAACCAAGGTGCATAATAGCAGCAAGAATTTCATCATATGAAGTCTTCAAGTGGGCAGCACTGCATACAATCATTGTAAAGGTATCATTGTACTAAGTCATTGTAAATACATTATTGTAAAAATTGTACTAGTGTCTATCTGCGAAGGGTTGAAGAGGTAGTGTTGGGAGGTCTAGGATCATCATTAGGTAGTTTTGTCAAAGTTGGTGTTATGGTCTAGTATATCTTCTTCTTCTACATCATTCTATATCATTGTAAAGTGGACCATTTTCCCTGGCACGAGAGTCCATTCTTCTTTTATTCTTCTATAGGGTGGTAGGGTGGTGCTAGGGTGAGTTGTAGGTCATTGGGTGTTTGGGCATATGTTCAGTTGACTACTGAAGAATCTCTGGCATTGGAGTGTCCATCCAGTGGGAGCTAGAGAAGAATGCTTTTCTATATTCTAGGAAGTTGGAGCTTTATTTTCAATTGGAGTTGAATATTAATAATTATTAGAAAAGCATTAGGTGGTTTTTGTCCCAGAGTGGGTTTCCACCTTAAAAATTGTGTGCATTTGTGTTCCTCTTGTTTTCTGCTATCATTGTAGAAACACTGATAATAATTGAAGATTAACTAATGCTCTAATCGAAAGGAATACTGATTCACTGCCCCCTCTCAGTATTTCCAACAATTTGTTTTAGAGCTTGGTTCCTTCAATAACAGTTTAACAGCTGGAAGGAGGTCATGGAGCATACCAATAATGGTGTACCTCTATTCAATGAAAATAATTATGTACTCTGGAAAGGAAGAATGGAGTTCTATCTCTTGGCACAAGGTTACGAAGTATGGGACACTGTTCAAAATGGATTTACATCAACCGCGGATGAACAAGGTAAGAAGAATTTGGTAAATGATGCAAAAGCAAAGAATATTATTATCAGTGGACTTATTGAATATGCTTATCATAAGGTGTTGGGTTGTAAAACTGCCGATAATGTATGTGACAAGCTTGAGAATATATATGCTGGTGACTCAAATGTCAAAGAAGCAAAGCTTCAAATCTAGAGAGCAAAATTTGAGCAACTTAGAATGAAAGAAGATTGTAACATTGCTACATACTTCCAACACATTGATGAAATAACCAATACTCTGGAAGGATTGGGAGAGCCAGTTGACGAGAATACTATTATACGGAAGATTCTTAGAACGTTACCAGGGATATTCAACCCAAAGGTATCGATCTTAGAATACAATGCAAATCTGGACAAACTCAGCAAGGAAGAATTACATGGAGTTCTCATAGCATATGAAATGAGACTTGATGAAGAAAAGGGTACTTCAAATCTAGAAACTACGTTCATTGCATCTAAGCAAACCAATAAGGACAAACAACCTTCAATTGAAATGATGTGCACCTACAAGTGTGAATAAAAGGGAGATGATGGAGAAGGTCTTTCAGATGAATAATATGCTTACTTTATGAGAAAACTAAAACTTGGTAAGGGAAAATTCAAGGGTAAACTTCCATTGATATGTTTCGGTTGTGGTGAGGTTGGGAATTTCGTAGCAAAATGTCTAAACAAAAGTGATGGCAAATCAAAAGAAAAGAAAGGCTTTAAGAAATTCAACAAGCAAGGCAAAAAGAAAGGATCCAAAAGGAACTTTCTCTCTAAAGAAGATAGCTCATCATCTGATGAAGAAAGTGATAGCAAAGAAGAAGCCAGTGAGAAAGTATTGTTTATGGCCAAGCACAATAAACAAGAAGTATCAAACAATGAAGAAGAAGGGTTGACCATAGAAGAATTTTATGAGGAGGCAATCAAGCTTATAAAAGAGCTCAATGCTGAGAAGATCCGTTCCAATACTCTTGAAGAACAATTTCAAGGTCTCAAAATTGAGGTTGAAGAACACAAATGTATTGAAGAGTCACTTCAAAAGAAGTTGGAAGAAAGAAACCAAGAAAGGGAAGCATTAGAATACGAAGTAGTCTCGCTGCATAAGGAAGTGAAGAAGGGAAAAAATGTCCAAAACTATGCCAATAGCTCAAGGGCATTGGAAGAATTCATCAACAATCAACAATCTTACAACGACAGAACTGGCCTCGGTTACAAAGAAGAAGAAGCGGGACCTTCTACAACAAAATAAAATGAACCTATGAGATCTGACATACATGTAGACATCCTTGGAAGACGATTCCTCGACGAATATTTTCATCCAGGTACCAACATATTTTCATGGCTATTGTTATTCATGTGGAAAATTTGGTCATAAAGCTATAGAATGTCGCACGTACCCTAGGAACCAATACAATTCCAAGAGTTTCTTCAAATATGAACCTCCCACGGCTCAATGAAACATCATAGATTTGAACATTTAAGAAATAATATGGAATGTTACAAATTTCAGAACTTTGGACACATAGCCAGAGACTAAAGACTTGAAAATCCTCCAGAAAAATCTTCGAAGCCACAGAATGAACTAACATGGAAGAAGAAGAAGACTGATAATTGTGCTCTCGCTGTCAAGGCTAAAAAAAATAAAGATGTGTGGTATGTTGACAGCGGTTGCTCAACGCATATGACTGGAGATAGAAGGAAATTTGTATCTCTGAAAGAGAAGAAGGATGGAACCATATCCTTTGGAAATGATGGATCTTCAAATGTTATAGGATCAGGTACCGTCACTCTCGGAAGCAAAGATGTTATAGCCAAGAATGTTCTATGGGTCGAAAACATGAATCACAATCTGCTCAGTGTTGGACAAATGTGTGATCAAGGACACACAATGCTATTCAACTCCAAAAAATGTGAAATCAGGAAAGGCAGTTATGGTAAAATTGTGGCTACAGTAAGTCGAGCTCCAAACGACATATATGTTCTGGATGAAGCAACTAAAGCATGTCTACTAGCTAAAGAAGATGAAAGCTTGTTATGGCACAAACGAATGGGTCACATAAACTTTGACAATCTTGTTAGGATAAGAAAAAAGGAAAAAGTACGAGAAATGCTGAAAATCTCAAAACCTTCCAACACACTATGTGAGGCATGTCAGCATGGAAAGCAGACAAAATTCTGATTTAAAACAAAAGAACACTTTGCATCACATCCATTGGAATTGATACATACTGATCTATGTGGTCCTGTGAGAACAAAAGGCTTAGACCGAGAATTATATTTCATGTTAATGACAGATGACTATACCAGGATGACAGCCGTCATTTTCCTAAAGAAAAAATATGAAGCATTTGAGTGCTTTAAGATCTACAAGGAGTTGGTTGAAAATGAAAATGATTTGAAAATAAAGTGTTTAAGATCAGATAATGGTGGAGAATTCACTTCCAAATTATTTCAGCAATATTGTGACGAAAATGGAATAAAAAGGCAATTTTCAACGGCACGAACACCTCAGCAAAATGGAGTTGTTAAAAGAAAGAACAAAACCGTACAGGAAATGAGTAGAACAATGTTGAAGGACACAAAATTGGACGAAAAATTATGGGTTCAAGCAATTGATATGTCATTCTTCATTATCAACCGAAGTCTTCTCAGAAATAATTGCAACAAGACTCCATATGAATTATGGAAAGGAAAACCAGCCAATGTAAAATATTTAAGAATCTTTGGAAGCAAATGTTATATCAAAAGAGAAGATCAAAATTTGGGTAAGTTTGAATCACGTGTTGATGAAGGTATCTTTGTTGGTTACTCACACAAAATAAATGCCTATAATTGCTATAATATAAGACAAAAACTGATAGTGGAGAGCATAAATGTTACATTTGACGAAGATGGTGTACTAGCAAGTAATGACGATGATCTAGAATCTTTGGAACTTGAGACAGAGGCTGAAAAAGACATGGATAAAATTGTACAACAAGAAGCAACTATCAACGAGGAAGAAGTAAACAATGATCATAAAGATGCACCAAAACAACAACAAGAAGCTCCTCCAAGGAGAACAAAAGAGTGGATTCAAAAGAACCATCCATCAAATCAAATCATTGGTGACATCAATGAAGGTCGACAGCTTCGTTCATCATAACAAGCTCACGTTGCTTTTCTAGCAACCTTTGAGCCTAGTCGTTTTGAGGAAGCCAGCCAGAATCAACATTGGGTAGCAACTATGAATGAAGAATTGAATCAAATTGAGAAGAATAACACCTGGGAATTAGTTCCATGACCAAAAGATAAAAATTTCATTGGGACTAAATGGGTGTTCAGGAACAAATTGAATGAAGATGGGCAGGTTACCGGAAACAAAGCAAGATTGGTTTGCAAAGGCTATGCACAAGTGGAAGGAATTGATTTCGATGAAAAATTTGCACCAATTTCCAGAATGGAAGCCATCCAAATGTTTCTCGCTTATGCATGTTCAAGAAAAATCAAAGTCTACCAAATGGATGTTAAGTTAGCATTTTTGAATGGAGAATTATAAGAAGAAGTTTACATCGAACAACCTAAAGGTTTTCTACTATCACAAAAAGAAGACTATGTCTGCAGGTTAAAGAAGGCTCTATATGGTCTCAACCAGGCTCCCAGAGCATGGTATGCTTGTCTTGACGGATATCTACGTCAACAAGGGTTCAAGAAAGGTACTGTTAATAGCAATCTTTATGTACAAATAGATAAAGATAATTTAACAATCGTTGAGGTATATGTGGATGATATAATATTTGGTAGCAATGATGATCGAATAAGTAAGAAATTTTATAGAAATATGAAAAATGAGTTTGAGATGTCTTTACTTGGTGAGCTGACATACTTCTTAGGGCTTCAAATATCTCAACAAGAGAAAGGAATATTTATATGTCAAGCCCATCAAGGAAATGCTCAAGAAATTCAAAATGGAAGATTGCAAACCCGTCCTTACTCTGATGGTAACAGGTTACAAATTGAGCATAAACGACTCATCTAAGGATGTGGATTAGAGGTTGTATAGATCTATGATTGGTAGTCTTCTATATGTAGCAGCCTCTCGGTCAGATGTTATGCAAGCAGTTGGACAAGTAGAAAGATTCCATGCAGCACCAAAAGAATCACATACTATTGTCGTCAAAATAATTCTTCGATATCTAAAGGGCACAGAAGAATATGGCTTGTGGCATCCCAAGGGTAACAATCTCATTATTTAAGCCTTTACAGATGCATATTGGGCAGGAAGTGTTGATGATCGTAAGAGTAATAGTGGAGCAACATTCTATCTAGGTGGTTGTCACGTATCATGTTTGAGCAAAAAGAAAACTTCAATCTCGTTATCTACAGCAGAAGTAGAATACATTGCAGCAACATCATGTTGTACTCAAGTCCTTTGGATGAAACAAAATTTTCAAGATCTTCAAGTACAATTTAGTGAGCCTATTCTGATATTCTGTGACAACATTAGTGCCATCAGCATCTCCAAGAATCCTGTCATGCATTCAAAAACAAAACACATTCCGATCAAATATCATTTTGTTAGAGAACAAGTCGCTGAAAAGAATATCAAACTTGAGTATGTTTGTATGAAAGAAAAAATTGCTGATATCTTCATTATAACTTTACCTTGTGAAGCATTTCAATATCTTTGTCAAAAGCTTGGGATTCTCCCAAGTTCTCATTAGATTACAGGTCTGCAGGACGGTTGTGTGTTAGCGGGAGTGGAAGTGTGTACAGGTCCGCAGGATGGTTGTGTTTTAGGGGGAGTTACCCTTTTCCATTGATATCAAATGGGGAGAGAATGTTGTAGGAAGAGGTGTCATGATCGTAGGGGGAGTACTTGTGTTGCCATCAACGCCAAAGGGGGAGATTGTTGATTAGTGGTTGTCATTGATGTCAACCCAAGTAGCACCAGGGGCTAACCCAATATTGCATGGGAATTTTGACCTACCAAATTAATATATTCTTGGTCAATAATTCTTTTGATGGTTTCTACTTGTCGAGATGTTTCCGTTTATATATGGCACGCCATGTAATTCTTCACAGTTTGAGAGATATTCATGTTTGAAGTTTGTACCCCCAGTTAGTGGGCTAAAACCCCATGGAGTTGGGGCATGGGTCACTGAAAAGTCATAATTAATATTTTTTAAGCTCCTAAAATCCCTCCCACGTTCACTTGTTGAAGCCCCTCTCAACTTAAGCATTTATATAAATTGTGATCTTCATTTCCTCCTTAGGCAAGGGATTTCGCCATTTGAAACAGGTCATCGTGGCATTTTCTCTGTAACGTGTTTTATACGAAGGTTTAGAAGTTGAAATTTTTACTAGGCAAAGCCGAAATCCTGAGGAAGCTGATGTAAAAATTTTAGAGCAAGGTGCGCAATATTTTGGAGATATGATCTGTGGAAGTCGGGGTTTTTACAGGCTCCTGAAATTCATCTCAAAGAAGTGACCTTGGTAAATTTGTCATAACTCTCTCTCTGAGTATCGGATTGGAATTACATAAAAAGTGGTAGATATTGAACTGTATGTAGTTTTTTCTCTATCAATTTTAGAGCCAAATTAAGAAACAGTGACATGTGGCATGTTGTACAAGTGCGCTTTGCTGAAACAGTCCATAATTAGGGCATTGTGAGAGATTGGGTATAACTCTCTCTTGAAGAATCCAAATTGGGTCATACCTGTGGCATTGTAAAGATGACTCAGAGGAATACTACAAGACCAAAAATTAGATATTGAGGATCTGAAATAACAAAGATACACCAGATTCAATATCAAGTTCCTAGAAAGCAAGAAAAAGCTAGATCATGTGTTGTCAAGGATTGTAAAGGACCAGAATTTCTATGGAAAAAAATCAAAGCAAGGTGGAACAAAGGGTAGCATGACAAGAGCAACAACCAAGGTGCATAACAACAACAAGAAGTTCATCATATGAAGTCTTGAAGTGGGCAACACTGCATACAATCATTGTAAAGGTATCATTGTACTAAGTCATTATAAATACATTATTGTAAAAATTGTACTAGTGTCTATCTACCAAGGGTTGAATAGGCAGTGTTGGGAGGTCTAGGATCATCATTAGGTGGTTGTGTCAAATTTTGGGTTATGGTCTAGTATATCTTCTTCTTCTACATCATTCTATATCATTATAAAGTGGACCATTTTCCATGGTATGAAAGTCCATTCTTATTTTATTCTTCTATAGGTTGGTAGGGTGGTGCTAGGGTGAGTTGTAGCTCGTTGGGTGTTGGGGCATCCATTCAGTTGACTACTGAAGAATCTCAGGCGTTGGAGCGTCCATACAGTGGGAGCTGGAGAAGAATGCTTTTCTAGATTCTAGGAAATTGGAGCTTTATTTTCAATTGGAGTTGAATATTAAGAATTATTAGAAAAGCATTAGGTGGTTTTTGTTTCGGAGTGGGTTTCCACCTTAAAAAATATGTGCATTTTTGTTCCTATGGTTTTCTGCTATCATTGTACAAACACTAATAATTGAATATTAACTAATGCTCTAATTGAAAGGAATACTGATTCACCCCCCACCCCTCGCAGTATTTCCAACACCCGAAATAGATGAAACTCTTTACAGGTCAATAATTGGAGCTCTCCTATAATTAAATGCTACAAGACTAGATATTATGCAAGCAGTAGGAATGGTAGCAATATTTCAGTTAAGTCCTAAACAATGCCATCTAGCAGCTATGAAAAGAATTCTCAGATATCTGAAAGGAACGATTGATTTCAGTCTTTGGTATCCTAAGAGTTCAACTCTTATTATGACAGCTTATTCCGATGCTGATTGGGATGGAAGCATGGATGATCAAAAAAGCACCAGTTGAAATGCATTCTTTATGGGAGATTGTCTTGTATCTTGGCTCAGCAAAAAGAAATCATCTATATCCCTTTCTACAGCTGAAGCTGAATATATAGTTGTTGCCGATTGTTTTACACAAATTCTATGGATGAAGGAAGCCTTGAAGGATTTCAACATAGAAACTAAGCAACCAATTACTATTTTTTATGACAATAATAGCGCCATCAGTCTTTCAAAGAATTCGGTGATGCACTTAAGAACCAAACATATTCCAATCAAATACCACTTTCTCCATGAACAAGTTGTTGAACACAATATCAGGTTGGAATACGTCAATACAAAAGAGAAAAATGAAGATATCTTTACAAAACCCCTTCCAAGAGAAGCATTTGAGTATCTTTGCCAAAATATGGGGGTCATTACTCTTACATCACATTATCAAGCAGCATGTTAGGGGTACAATATGTTAGGGGGAGCAACAAGACAGGGGGAGCACTTTGGCACCCCATTTCCATTGATGTCAAAGGGGGAGAGAAGAAAATATTGCCATCCAATGACAAAGGGGGAGATTGTTAATCCAATTTTTCATTAATGGCAATAGGTTGAATGAATGAATACTCTTGATGAAGAAGCTCTCCTTGTGATGATCATGCTGCATATGGTTAATGACATATCGCTGCACTATCTTGATGACATGGTGACATTGATGTCACACATGATAACATATATGATAACATGGACAATGAAGGAATTGGAGATCACTTGATGATGAAAGACATAACAAGTGGAGACCTCACTTAAAAACACTTGGTGACGTATGGCAATGAAGAAGCTCTTGCTGTCCATCACCTTCTGCACTAATTAATAATTAGTCACATTAAAATAAAAATGTTTTTTTTTACTAACTTAGAGGCAACCTCTGAATATGATTCCTATACCATCTTTTAGAGCATAATTTTGGCTTTCCAATGAGCCCTTATTTGTCCCAAAACTCCTAGTGGTTTGTAAGATATTGAATTTTCAAGTTGAAAAATATATTTTTGACATTGAGCCGACCTATGCTCAAGAACACAAGTTGGCCCCTTTTCCCAACAGTCGCGTCCTTTTAAAAATGAAAAACCACTATAAATATAAAGTTAAACTCATTCGGTTCAGTCAAGAAATTTTGGTGAAATACACAGAATTCGGTCATCTAATATAGTGAAGTGTATAATACTTCACATCTCGTGAACTTTCAGGAAGAATAACATAAGAATAGGAAGCGAAATAACTCAGTCTATTGCTCGGATTGGTGGACTATCTCTCGTCATTCATTACAGGGTTATTACAGTGACAAGGCAGGGTCTGTACTTCGAATTTGTGGCTCTATATATCGGACTCGTGGGCCTATACATCAGTTGTTAACTCAAGTCTACCCCCTGAATTCCTGGACTGAGTTTACAAATTCAGACTGAAGTTGTTGTTCCTATTTTCATTGGTCTATCGGAACCTATTCTTGATGACTGTGGAGAATTTTGGACTGTGTATAAACCCTTGGCTCAGTACTCTTTGCTGGACAATCCAAACTTCGTATTTTTCTAAAGCTTTCAGTGCATAAGGTAGCAAGACATTCTCTTTGTATTTCAGACTTCACTACATATTTATTACAGCGAGTCAGGGTGCTATCTATGTTAAACTAAGGGTGTTGACTATGGTGGATCTATGACACTAATATTTGGGACTGTTGATCATGCTGGATAGTTTGTGTAATCAACTATATTTTGCTAGTGTACTTATGGTGAAAGACAACCGTGATATTTCCTTCTTGACTAGTGAAGAAATATCTCTTGAATAGTGAAGTAATATTGTCAACACAGTGAAGCAAGGTAATCTTGGAATTGAAGTCAATATCTACAACAAGGTGATTGAGCAGTGAAGTCAACATAAGTAGTTTTGGAACTGATTATACAATGAAGAATATGTGATGCAGGAGCATTAGCTCCGAAAAACACCTTGTATTTTATCTAAGCTAGGGGGTTGAAGAAATATTAAATTTCATGTAAATATTAATATTATTTTGAGTGATTAATTAATTATTTGTGAGAAATTGTAAATGTGAGAGAAATTAGTTTCTAGATTATTTAGAATTAATGAGGGAGCCTAAGTTGGAATTATTTTCTAAGTTTTAGGGATAAGATTCTAGATAATAGGGTTTGTTGAGATATTCTAGTGGTGTTGAGATATTAAGGGGATTGAGCATTTAATTAGTTCATTTTTAAAAATTGTATAAATTCATCAAGCCTCAAAGGCATGAGAGGTGTGAGTGATTGAGAGAGATTGGGATAGTTGGAGAGAGTGAGAACAGCCAAGGCTGTAAGCCTTCAGGCAATTATAAAGGGCCAATTGACTGGAAAATAGGCCAAGGAAGGAAATTGTATTGTAAGTGGTTTGTGTGTGTAATACAGAAATTGATTTTTTTCTGAATGTCAATTATTAAGCTTGCGTAAGATTGAGTTGTGGATATTCATTCTTCTTTGAATTCTGGGTTATTATGTGCAAAGAAATGGTGTGTAGTCCTTATGAAAGAAATTCAATTTCTACAGAGGTCTATTAGTATTGTCGATTTATATGTGAGACTGCGCCTTCATTAAAATCGTGGAGTTAGCAAATTAGACTGCGCCTTAATTGAAATTGTGGAGTTAACAAATCGATCACAATAGATCGATTCCAAGGAGAAAGAATTCTGTATAAGTAAATTGCCAGTTACTGTTTGAAAGAGGCGCTACTGTATATTTTTGTCAAAAGTTCTGTCTGGAATGTTTTTGTTTTACCGTCTCTGAAAATGCAGTACGCTGTCATTGAAAGGAATGATCTTCACAATTTTGAAATGAACGCATGGAACGCTGGTTATTGAAACATAACTTAATTGCAAACTGGAGTGGCTTGTATGTTGTGGTATGCAGTAGAGCGTGTAACACCATAGCAAATTGCGTATTGGGAAATCGATGGCAGAAGTACCATAGCGCCGTATCAAAATCGATCTGTAGAGGTGAGGAACCAGAATTAAAACTGGAATGGTAAGTCGATTTAATAATGGAATGAGAGATGTCTTAATTGAGATCAGAACGTATGGTTTGAAAGGAAACGGTGGCAGTGTTCGTAGTGAAACCAGTTATGAAATTCGATTTTGAATTCACATCGTTGGTGCTGTTAAATTGAGTAATAATCGTTTTATTGTGATCATGGTAATAGTCAGAGTGCAGAGATACAGGAATATGAAAGAACGTTTGTTGAATTAAATAGATATGTATCGGTTTCATTAAGCTGTTAACGTGGCCGCAGAATGAAGACCAGTCTAACTGTGATTAAATTCATGGAAGAAAACCACAACATCAGAGGAGGCGTAATTCAAAAGGTTGAAGACGCAGTCCAGAAATTGAAGGCGGTCCAGAGGTTGATACATTGTCAAAATTCAAATGGGTAAGATATGTTGTTGTTTGCATAAAGATGATATATGGTCGTATTAAATTACCAGACTCAATCTTTATAGCTGGGCGCATTTGTTTATGGAGATTTGGTTGAAAATCTGTATGTGTAGGTTGGGAATAAATCTGAGTGAGCAGTTTGATGTTTAAAACCAAAACATATGGAAATTAAACATTGGGTCTAAATAAATTGCCAGGTTGAATATTAAAAGGGCGCACTCTTTAATTGAATCCAATCATATATAATGAGAGTATTGGATTGGTTGACAAACTTTCGAATGTTTGATCATGAAGAAATGAATATGGTTTTCATAAACCATTAAATAGATGAAGAAATGGGTATTAGCTTCAAGAGTGGTTATGTGATCTTTCAATCATAATGCAATGATTGTTAAGATGAAGCTTTTAGAAAGAGTGTGAAATTGCCTAATGAATGGAATGGTTTGAAATTGTCTTGGAATTGGTTTTGTTTGAAAGTATTTGAGTTCATGAAGTTGGGTTTGATTCCAAGCATGGGTTTTTTTTAAAGGATGAGATTATAACCATAATAAACAAGCTTCTGCAAATTTAAGTGTGAATTTGCCATGAATTGAAGTTGAATTGAGGAATAGTTTGGGGCGCATGTTTTATATACATGAATGTTGGGGATCCTGGATGATGCAGGCCTAGCCCTGCATCAATTTTGGTATCAGAGCTTGGCTCTGTTTAAATTGAAAAGGTGTTTGAGGACAGAAGGTTTTGTTGAAAACTAAATTGTGTTTCTTTGAATGTATGATGAATGATTGAAGGAAGATCAGATTTTTAAATTTGATATGCAAGCTACACAAATGCAGTGAACAAGAAGGCAGAAACGAAAGGAGAACAAGATCATGCACGATCTTAAAGGTGAGATGATTTCCTGATTTGAAATTTATTATTGAAGTTTATGGTTGCAGACAAGATGATGGCAGTGAACCTGACATTCAGCTAAAGGCTGGATAAGGAGGACCATTGCAGTGTCCTGAAGAAGAAGGAGAGTTGAAGAGATAGCCTAGAGAGAGAGAGTAGAGGAGAGTGCTCAAAGGGTTCCAGAGGCAGTGAACCAAAGTACTTACCAAAAGACTGAGTGAGGAGAGCTTGGTGAGGTAAGTGGCGGCAAGACAGGAGAGCTTGTTGCTGAGGCTAGTGCAACTCATGGAGAAGATGATCATGGAGGATCAGAGAAGAGGTTCAGAGGAATGCCACAGAGATGAGATGACTACAGAAGTCCGAGAAAGAGAAATTGCAGTAATGAAGGTACAATTGCAGGTACTAGAGGAATGGCTGCAAGAGCAGGAAAATCAGAATAGAGGATGGATCTTTCCACTGAAGGGAAAGAGAGTGATTTGGCGACAATTGCAGAGGAGGTTGAGGCAAATTGTGATTGCCTTATTGAAAAGGGAACTTAGAGTTCTTGAGCCAGAGATGGAATTTGAAGATTCCACATGCAGAATTGTTCAGAAGGAAGTATTAGAGGAAGCAGTCAAGACTGAAAAGTCTTGTGGTTTTAAAACTGACAAGTTGTGTATGTTTGCAGGTAAAGTACAGGGAGATGAGCAAGCTTTAGAGTTTTTTCAGGAGAGAGAATTGAATCTGAAGACGGTTCAGATCGATGCTGAGATAGCAAGATCTCAGGAGGAGATGAAGACGAAGGAGTCTACTCAGAATGTTGGGGCAAAAAGAGAAAGACCAGCTGATGATTGGTCAAGAGCTGGTGAAGGTATGAAGTATTTACAGAGGAAGCTAGAGCAGATGATGGATGTACAGTTGAGATGTATGCAACTCAGAGCAGCTGAGTTGGAAGAGGAGGTTCCTATTGATGAAACAGAGGAAGAGATCATTGATGATTTCTTCAGTTATTGGGTAAATCCAGATCAGCTGGATAATGTGAACTCTTGTATTTTTGTAGCTGATAATTTTGATGTGGTTACAGGTGTTGAGGAGAATGCGCAATCTTGTGCAGCTGTCGCAAGTGTGGAAAGGAGTCTTTCAGGAGATAAGTACTCTGAAAAAGAAAGCAGTGATGATTTTGCTGTTACAGCACAAGATGTTCATGTGAATGAAAAGGAGATTCAACTTGAAGAGATGGTATATGAACCAACAGTTGAGACTGTTGAAACTTGTAATTTTCAAACTGAAGAGTTGTATATGAATGCAGGGATGATATATGACAAATTGTTTTTGAAAAGTGGTGGACAGATAACTGAGTTTATTGCAGGAGTTGAGAATCAGAATTATGTTCTGATAATAGATGATGAGATGGTGACAACATAAAGCTTAGCTTATGAAAGTATTGAAGATTGCACAGAAAGTTTCTCAAAGGAGATGATAGGTTTATGGCATGAGTTAAGTGTCCTGGAGCAAAGATTAGAAGCACAGAGGATAAGTGTTCAGAGTATAAAGACAAAGATGAATGGAAATAAAGAGGTTCCAGAACACAGAGGTATTCTCAAAGAAGATGACGTCGAGGAGAGACTAACTGATAGTCTCAAGAATGATTGGGATCAGCATACTAAAGTGCTGGCAGTGGGAAGTAAGGCACTGAGGCCTTATGATTTTTATTCTAACAAGTGTTTTGTGAATACAGGTATTGTTGCAGGTACTGGAGAATATTTGACTCAGTCCGGCAGTCAAATAAAGGGAAAAGAAGTTTTCTGTTCCAGAAGACAAGAGGGCATGGATGATCGGGTGGCAGTCAGAACAGAAACAAGCAAAGAAGCAAGAAGTCAGCAAGTGACAATATAGATAGAGAAAGCCGTATTAGCTCAGCAGACAGCTAGAAATCAGTAGCCGGGAGATTTATTGGACCGAGAGATTGAAAGTATCAAAAGACTGATGACGAAAGAATCCCGGAAAAGACCAGCAACAGTAAGACAAAAGAGAAGCAACAAAAGAAAGACTGTATCAGACTTGGAAGGTAGAGCAAGTGGAGCACTACAACACAAAATATGGAAACCTGGAGGACAACAGCAGATAACAACAGCAGTAAAGCAATTGACAAGCAAGGAAAATAAAATTTGGGATCCAGGAGGAAATAATTATCCAGACTTATGACCAGGTGGTCATGAATTTTCTTACATGGGGAGTCTGATGCAGGAGCATTAGCTCCGAAAAACACCTTGTATTTTATCTAAGCTAGGGGGTTGAAGAAATATTAAATTTCATGTAAATATTAATATTATTTTGAGTGATTAATTAATTATTTGTGAGAAATTGCAAATGTGAGAGAAATTAGTTTCTAGATTATTTAGAATTAACGAGGGAGCCTAAGTTGGAATTAGTTTATAAGTTTTAGGGATAAGATTCTAGATAATAGGGTTTGTTGAGATATTCTAGTGGTGTTGAGATATTAAGGGGATTGAGCATTTAATTAGTTCATTTTTAAAAATTGTATAAATTCATCAAGCCTCAAAGGCATGAGAGGTGAGTGATAGTTGGAGAGAGTGAGAACATCCAAGGCTGTAAGCCTTCAGGCAATTATAAAGGGCCAATTGACTGGAAAACAGGCCAAGGAAGGAAATTGTATTGTAAGTGGTTTGTGTGTGTAATACAGAAATTGATTTTTTTATGAATGTCAATTATTAAGCTTGCATAAGATTGAGTTGTGGATATTCATTCTTCTTTGAATTTTGGGTTATTATGTGCAAATAAATGGTGTGTAGTCCTTATGAAAGAAATTCAATTTCTGCAGAGGTCCATTAGTATTATCGATTTATATGTGAGACTACGCCTTAATTAAAATCGTGGAGTTAGAAAATTAGACTGTGCCTTAATTTAAATTGTGGAGTTAACAAATCAATCACAATAGATCGATTCCAAGGAGAAAGAATTATGTATAAGTAAATTGCCAGTTACTGTTTGAAAGAGGCGCTCCTGTATATTTTTTGTCAAAAGTTCTTTCTGGAATGTTTTTGTTTTACCGTCTCTGAAAATGCAGTACGCTGTCATTGAAAGGAATGATCTTCACAATTTTGAAATGAATGCATGGAACGCTGGTTATTTTAATTGAAACATAACTTAATTGCAAACTGGAGTGGCTTGTATGTTGTGGTGTGCAGTAGAGCGTGTAACACCATAGAAAACTGCGTATTGGGAAATCGATGGCAGAAGTACCATAGCGCCGTATCAAAATCGATCTGTAGAGGCGAGGAACCAGAATTAAAACTGGAATGGTGAGTCGATTTAATAATGGAATGAGAGATGTCTTAATTGAGATTAGAACGTATGGTTTGAAAGGAAATGGTGGCAGTGTTCGCAGTGAAACCAGTTATGAAATTCGATTTTGAATTCACATCGTTGGTGCTGCTAAATTGAGTAATAATCATTTTATTGTGATCATGGTAACAGTCAGAGCGCAGAGATACAGGAATATGAAAGAACGTTTGTTGAATTAAATAGATATGTATCGGTTTCATTAAGCTGTTAACGTGGCCGCAGAACGAAGACCAGTCTAACTGTGATTAAATTCGTGGAATAAAACCACAACATCAGAGGAGGCGTAATTCAAAAGGTTGAAGACGCAGTCCAGAAATTGAAGGCGGTCCAGAGGTTGATACATTGTCAAAATTCAAATGGGTAAGATATGTTGTTGTTTGCATAAAGATGATATATGGTCGTATTAAATTACCAGACTCAATCTTTACAGCTGGGCGCATTTGTTTATGGAGATTTGGTTGAAAATCTGTATGTGTAGGTTGGGAATAAATCTGAGTGATCAGTTTGATGTTTAAAACCAAAACATATGGAAATTAAACATTGGGTCTAAATAAGTTGCCAGGTTGAATATTAAAAGGGCGCACTCTTTAATTGAATCCAATCATATATAATGAGAGTATTGGATTGGTTGACAAACTTTCGAATGTTTGATCATGAAGAAATGAATATGGTTTTCGTAAACCATTAAATAGATGAAGAAATGGGTATTAGCTTCAAGAGTGGTTATGTGATCTTTCAATCATAATGAAATGATTGTTAAGATGAAGCTTTTAGAAAGAGTGTGAAATTTCCTAATGAATGGAATGGTTTGAAATTGTCTTGGAATTGGTTTTGTTTGAAAGTATTTGAGTTCATGAAGTTGGGTTTGATTCCAAGCATGGGTTTTTTTTAAAGGATGAGATTATAACCATAATAAACAAGCTTCTGCAAATTTAAGTGTGAATTTGCCATGAATTGAAGTTGAATTGAGGAATAGTTTGGGGCGCATGTTTTATATACATGAATGTTGGGGATCCTGGATGATGCAGGCCTAGCCCTGCATCGATATGTCAAGGACATTGAAGTAAGTACTATTCTCATTCTCTATCAAAATAAGATAAAAAGGATTGGTGTCCTTGGGGTAGGAGCCCCTAAACACAAGGTTGGTGCCTTGAATAAGATAGGGTCGAAGCCCTAGAGGTCGGAGCCTCATTAAGTCCAAGTTGGTGCTTGGCAATAATTGTACTCATTCATTTAAAAAGGATCATTATCCTTCCTTCTATAATAAAATTATTCACTTCTTTACTTTTTGTAGAATCTAACTGGTTACAATAACAATTGAAAAGAAATAATGATTCATCCCCCTCTTAGTATTTCCAACAATACCTGCTTACACTCCTTTGGTAGAAAAAGTTGCAAGTAAAAATATTCTCAATAAATTAACTCAAGTTCAACATGAATTAGCCTAGTGCAAGAAGGAAGTAGTGCCTTTTTAATAACATCAAGCATTACTCAAACAATTTCAAGACCTTTTTGCAACTCAAGATGAAACCTTTGCCCAGCTTAGGGAAGAGAGAGTAAAAGTGAAAAGGGCACAGGATCAATTGGAACATGCTAAAAAGAAAACCAATGTTGTTTGTTCTCTTTACTCAGATGTATTGACTTGTAGAGCACCATCCACTAATTATGTTTTGTTTTTAGTAGAAATATATTTATTGTTGAAAATCAAAGTTGTCAGAGCAAGGAAGCCTACTACTTTTAAATTCATTGAAGAATTTTTCCACTGTTTCAATGAGCAGGATGAGCAAGTCCAACATATTTTGTGTGAATTTTATTTGTATAACTTATTTTTAGAAGAGGATAGAGACAGTAACCCCAGTCCCTTTATTGGGGATATTCAGTTCCAAGATTTTCTATCATTTTCCAAAAAATAGACTAGATGGGCTAAAGCCTACAATACCTTTCAGAAAAGAGAACATGGATTAGACTTATGGGTTAGAGGGGAGCCTACAAAACCCCTACATTTGTTTACTCAACATAAGAATTTTATGCAACGAGAAGGAGTGATAGCCAAGTTGGGGCCAATCCACAAGGATATTGTGCACAATGGAAGATCATACTTCCAGGATATTTAGGAAGAAGATTTATTAGCAGCCTAACAGAGATGGCAAGCCTCTACCAATAAAGTTAAAAATAGGGAACCATTTGGATATAGGAACTTTAAAGCTGCCACTTCTCGTTTTAATTTATATAGTAATTTGATTTTGAACATGGGTCCTAAATGGATAGGATGCAGATATATATGTCCCATTATATGGTATCCTCTTGAAGACTACCATCATGATTATGAACTACCAGAGGGACATAAAAACTCAGCATTTGCAAAAGTGAAACAAATACATGGTTTTAGATTTTACAAGGAAGAATTATACCCTGCCTATTCCTTAACTCAGCTACACCTAAATCATCTGTTTGCACGAGGACATGAAAAAAGGTAAGTAGGGGAGTATGTTGGGCCATGGAAAAGGTACATTTTACCCTTATCTTTAGCATGATTTATTATTACTTTTTATATGTTTTTCTTCATTTTAGAGATAAATCTAAGGAGAATAATGTAGAAAAAGGGTAAGATGAATTATTAATAAAAGTTGTGTTTAATCGTATAAAAAATGCTTTTTGTTTCCTTTATTGATAGGGAATCGAAAAAAATTGTCTACTAACCAAAACAACCAGACATCAGCAAACAAAGAAAGTAAATGAGATCGCGTCGGTTCCTATGAATCGACAAAATACTAAGAGACACACCTATTCTAGATACTGTCGGTTGATTGTTACGAACCCTCAGGATCTCCTGATCCTGAGGATTCGTCATTCTGTTTTGTTTCGCCTTTATATTATAAAAGGGATGTAGGTGAAAGAAACATGAGTCATTCATGCATTATATTTTTCTATAATAAATTCATTTAGACAGAACTTTTAAACCTGTGATGATGTATTGCTCCATTTATTAATGAAGAAGTTGATGTTTTTAACAAAAGAGGATTCTGAGTATTTCGTGGCATAAGACTTCTAGAGGCTTCGCGCTCGGTCCCTGGGAGCTCTCCTGCTATTTTGTATTCTATGTTATTTCTTACACGCTCATAATTTAGTTGTTCTTTTCACTTTGTAAAATTACCATTCGATTCATTAAACACAAGTGTGATGTGTGATAATTTAATTTTCAGTAGAATGAATTGATGTTTCTTTATGATAGCGTGATGCCTTTATATTCATCATATTAATTTCAGATTGACTAATTAGTTGTTGTTCAATTCTGCGTTATGGTTATGTTATCACAAAATCAGACCTAATAGGCTACTCATCAAACTAATCTTGTGTAACAATTTCAAACCAAGCTTTTGGTTGAGGCTTAGCCTCCTCAACCTGAGAGGGCTCTCTCAGGGGTTTATGAGTTTTGATTAATGGATAGATGGCTAACTCTAAGGTAAAAAGATAGAATAATATAACTGGTTGTATCACATATTAGCAAACATTCATTGGGCCATGGAGTCAAGATCACTTCAGCAAAAACATCACAGTCTATCTAGCATGGAAGTCAAGGCATTTGGAGTTCAAGTCAGTGATTAAAATAGTAGAACAGTGAAACGCACAGTCAGTTTGTATATGAATGAAGTTAGAGCATTATGAATTAATTCTAAGTATCATATACAAACACCACTACAAATAGAGATATTGAAGAATGCCATTAGAACAATAATGAACAAGAACTCCTCATGAATCTTGAGTTGTCAAAACAAAACTCTATATTAAGCTGAAAAAACCAGTGACATACAATAACACAGTATTTGCTAATAAAAATGTCCAACCTCTTGGATTTCAACCTTATTCTCTTTATAGAACATTTACAAGATAGGGTCCATTCTTCTCCACTAGATACATCGAACTCAAAGAGTTTGACCCCTTTCCTAATCTGAGACATGCTATTTATTACAAATTGATAGCTATAATGTTTATGGAAAGTCCTAATTCTAATAAGACTGAAACTCTTAAATATCCTTCTAACAACCTTATCTAATATTTATTACATCTTTTTCCACCTACAATCCCATGAAGTTGAATTTGGATGCTGACCTTTCACTTGAGGTGACCCTACTGTTAATGATAATGTTCTCCTAAAAAAATAGGAAACATGTTTTCCTGTTTTTTAGCCTCTTTCATTTATTTATCTGTTTTGAGAAGTTTTATCATTAATATATCAGGTCTACATGTGTCATGTTTCAAAAAATTCACCATATATTTTTAATCCTCCAGCTGTGCAGAAACTATAATTTGAATGGTGCAAAAAGATAAAGGATAAACCTGTGCTATGAAAGCATCTCAGGTTTGTAGCGCTTCTCATAGCGCAGTGTTTAGCTCCTATTTTCAATCAACTTTTGACCCGCTTTCTTCATGTAAACCTTCATATGCTATTTTTACACTTCCATTAGCCATTTCAAGTCAAAATTCACCAAACTTCCCACAAAATTTGATATTAAAATGTGCTAGAAGGCTGCTTCACCAGTTTCATAGCACATTTCAGCAGATTTGCACTATCTGCGCTACGAAACTGCTGTGTAAGCAGTTTTGTCAAAACTGTCTTCAAAATTTGTACTTTGGAGATGTTTAAACTTTAAAGGTGTTGGTATTATTTCAAAAACACAACAATATGACCTCAAAACCATAATATTCATCAAAATTTTTCTTCATCTTGATCAGAGATTGACTTATGGATTTATCACTTTGTTTTACTTCCCAATCACTCTGTTTCACTGCACTTTTAACTTTTCTTGAGACTTTGTCAACTGTATCTCCAGATCTTCAATTTTTCTTCTTAACCTTCTGTTTATAGCTCTCAAATGAGTGTTTATGACTCTTACAAACTTTTCTTCCTTGATGCTTGGGACTATCCATGTGAAGAACTGTTCCTCACTGCTTGGTATTTCTGACTTTGAAACTTTTTCACCTTCCCAATCAGCTTTCATCCTTTTAAACTTTGTTTTCTCAATGACATGTTTTCTAGCTCTTTTCTTCAACTTGGAAATTTCATGATTTTCTGATCTTAACCTCTCTTCCATACTTTTATACTTGGTCATTTCCTCCTTTGCTGTAGATACTATGTTTTCTGCATGTTTTGTTATAGGTGAAGAAAGATCAACTATCTCCTTATGAACAGTAACTACTTCATTTTTTTCCTCAACTTCTGCATTAAGTTCTTTTAGCCTTTTAGAATGCCTAGTTACAGGCCTCCTAGCTTGGAAAACAAATGCTGCATCTTCGTCCTTAAACTCCAGCTTCTTTGATGATTTCATCCCTTTCTGTTTGCTTTCTTTAATCCTATGAAATCAGCTTGCACTATAGGAGATTATTGTATGTCTATTGCATGCAATATATCATCTAAGTTTCCTTTCAAACCTGGGCTGTCACTTGTTCCTAAAACCACTGTCTTTCCTTTTGATGTTGTACTTTGACTCCTTGTGATTCTCTGGACTATTTGCTTACCAACTGTTTGTTTCTGTCTAGCTTCCTTAGTACTCTATAACCTTAGTTTTGCAGGTGGAGGGTTTTCTGCAAAAATCATTGGTGTCCTTTCCACTTTACCTTTCACTTGTTTCCTTGGCTTTGATTTGACAAACCTCTTGGTCCTTACAGCTATAGGTTGATTGGATTCTGCTGGTGGGGATGATATCTCCTTTGCCTTAAGGTTTTTAGTTGGAGTTTGATCTTCCATTTCAAATCCACTTATAAATAGAAAAGAGGACCAATCCCTACTAATCTTATGGAGCTCATTCAAAACCAAAAATTTAATTAAGCCATGGTGAAACAGAGATGTTTCATAGTCATCGGATTTCATTTGGACCTTATCAACCATTTTAGCAATGCTTCTACATAGGAAAAATGGTAAATCCATTGATATCATACCTGTGAAGTGTAATAGGAGTTTAAAATGACAGGTGTAAACTTTGTGGTACCTGCCTTTGCATGTGAAATATCTCTGGATGTTGAGCAGTAGTTTTTCATAAATATCCTTAATACAGTTTCTGGGAATTGCATTATTCAAGTCCATCTCTGCATATTCTGGATTAAAAACCATGTTGCATGCCTCCATATCGAATATAAAACCTTTAAACCATGTTTCATGTCCTCTAGGTATTTCAGTCACTAGAGCAATGGTTTCAGGTGTCACTGACATATTTAACATCCCAACCTTTGTATTTGTACCACTGAAATGTAATGCAAATTCTTTTGATACATGAGTATGTCCACCCTGCAGCTTTTCATGGAACTTTAAACAACCTGCTTTACTGAAAGCATCCATGATTTTTTGGTCTTCGGCTAAAACTCTTGTGCTTTCAGGTTCAGACCTCAAAAAATGTCCTGATCTATGGTTATTTTTCTCCTCAGCCATACTTGTTTCAGAAAAACCCTTTGGCTTCCTTTCTAATTTGATAATCAACCTCCCTTGAAAAAGGATCAGCCTCACTTGATAATGTTTGAAATATCCTTGGTATAGAACAACCATAAGCTTGAGCTCGAAATAGGGATGTTTCACAGTTTAGTATGAGCCAATGAAAACTGAAATGACTAAAACAGACAAGACCTTTCGAATTTGAAATTTATTTTCTCAATATGAAACCCCTGTCATAGTAATGATGGAAATGGATGGTTGAGCATTTTGAATATGACCCCTACTTGACTCACCATGATGTTACCCTATCATAACTTAACGGTTTTCTGACAATTTATGGGCTTTGACATGACCTTCTAAGAATACGTGCTTTTGTAGCGCACATAGTGCATTTTTCGCACTTTGTACTACGAAAGTAGAAGCACTTTCATAGTGAAAAACTCAATTTTTGAACTGATCATGATATGAAACTGCGGTTTTGTGGCTAATTGCAGGGGTTTCATCAGAAAGTTGATGACATGATTTTTAAGTGAATGATGAGACTTTTCAACCATGGGATGAGACCTAAAGACTTTATTTGAAATTGAAAATTGAATTTTTAAGACTTCTAAACCTATAACCTACCCTTTACCAAGACTAAAGTAACTCAAGACCTATTTGACACTATGACTAAAATAGTGTAAACTTACAGAGTTTAGAAATTTTTTTAAGGGTGATAACAGGTTATTCCTTAATTTTTTCCATCATAAGCATGAGTGCATGGTTTACTGTTCAATTCCAATTATTGTTAATGATTGAGTTATAGATAATTCCATTGCAAAAGGTTAAATAGTTGATTTTTGTTCAATTCATTACATTTGGCGTTCAATTCATATAGACTGTTGTTCAATTCCTAAAGCGTGCTGTTCAATTACAACAGATCCTTGATTTCTGCATTGTGTGTTTATTTCTGCATATGTTTAGACTAAGATTTTGTTCCTTTGATTGATTTGAAGTATTTCATAGTCTACTTTCAAGTTGGTTTGATTGAACTTCGTTATTTAGATAATCTTTCTTACAAAGATCTAGAGTAGTTAACCTCTGATGTCACTTGCATATATTTTTCTCACACTCTTGAAATAAAAATACTTTCCGTGGGTTGATAATTAATGTAAAGCATTAAGGTTACCCTTAAAATAATCACCTTCTTGACTCAAAAACTTGCTTGGAAGATTTACACATATGAAGACATTAAGAGCTAGGCATGTGAAAGAAATGATTTTTGACACTTAGGCATTTCAGAGGAATACTTGAAAATATAGAGAAAAAATACCACACATGACTTTGGTGACCTAAAACGACTGTTCACATGACATTATAGGGACTCCAAAATCTAAATGGAAGAAAATTTGTAGAGGGGGTCGTAGCAGCTACAACACTTGGCGATTCACTCGAAGAACCCCAAATTCTTTGTTTAGGTATAACTTTTGCACATAAAGTATATCCCTTCGAGAAATATTGATTCACCATGTATATCACCCTAGTTATCCAATAATCTTGGCTATATATCTAGATTATCCTATTCCCTTTCCCGGCTCAAACACATTTACAAAACTTGTTATATCCCGATTGTTTCAATTGGGGGGAAGGATGATTAGTATATGTGAGTTTAATATGTTTATATTTTTGATGTCATCTCTAGTGTTGCTCCGCTTATAGTGGGCTTTTTTAGTACCTTGATAGAGTCATTTCAAGGAATCACAAGCATTTCTTCGCTGCTAGAAGACCTATTTACGAAGTTTCTTTCTCACCCCTCTATGTAGGAATCCTTTCTCTTCTTTCACCCTTTATTTATTTTATCATATTATGCACAATAACATATTATGGGAATTTATTTTTTCTAAGGGAGGAGGAGGGATCATAACTTATTTTATGAGAAGGAAAGGTTATTCCTTGTTTTCCAGAGACTCTTATATATATACCTCTAAAGTTAGTTTTCTCGCTTAAGATTTTCTCCTTTCCCTTATTTAATCGATTGGGTTAGCAGCTCAAAAAACCATTTAATTAAAATTATGAGGCTATGAATGAAGATCCTATGATAGATATATACATCATTGATTAGCTGAATCTTTCCATTTGGAATGAGTCGCATTTTCCATGAGAGCATCATGGACTCTTAATATATTTAGGACCAAACAAAGAAGAGTACCAAAATTCAGCCAATAATTTTTAATCGTCAAAAATCCATTTTATCCCTTTTCCACATTACCTTAGATCTAAACAAGACACTTTTCACGAGGTATTTATTTAGTAAAAACTTGTAAAGAGATGAAAAAAACAAAACTCCAATAAAAGAAAAATGAAGAATGAAAAGAGATGAATGTTGGGTACAAAACAAAGGAAAAATGCAACTAAGGTATGGAAAGCCTATGAAAACAATGCAAGGAAGTAAAAATACTTTAATAAACAAAAGAAACATGAATAAAACTAAATCCTAATCTATTAAACTAGGAGGTCAATATCATGTGAAATCAAACTTCCAATGCATCCATAAGATTTTATACTAACCTAAAGCATAAAAATATAACAAATTAATACCGTGATGAAACAATGTGCAGAAATAAAAATGCTTACATGAAAAATATGCATAAGAATTTGGTGGCATTTCCTATAGGTTGAAAGGCGTGACATAAATTCTTCCTTTGACCAACCTGCAATTTTACCTCATTGGATAAGATAACGAACATACAAATCTTGAAAGCATCATGCACATGTACATTCATATCCATTTCCATTATTATAAAACATCAAGTAATATTGGATCTTTAGTATTAACAATAGAGCTTGCCAGATAATATTACTCTAGCTAATAAGATATTCGATCATGGTATTCGAAACAAAAAATTTAAAAATCTTGAAATTCTTGCAAAGTTGAGATTTCAATCAACACAATCAGATTATGGTAATAATTTTGTTTGGAAATTTGATCTGATCTTGTTCAGAAACCATTTTAAGCTCATGAGGACCTGATATGACCATTATCAAAAGCTAAAGTGCATCAACTTCTTGACAAGTATCAGAGTTGTGAAATGATGAATCATAAGAATGTATGGCCTTGATGAGATCAACAAATGTAAAACAACTATCATCTAATACACTAGTGGGAAAATGATTAATTGAAAGGTAGTTGTTAAGGCCAATATTATGATTAGGTCATTCAATTAACACATAGAATCTTACATTATTTAAGAATATATAAAATTAACTTTGCGCTATTTTATCATTCCAATTTTTAATGATAAATTTTTGATGGATTAATGAAATCAACATTATCAACATCAATCATTTCCTTACTAACGGAACATTTATTGTTGATTTCAATGCTTTGATTAGGTATTTCAACATCAATAGATAGATTACCTTATTCATAAGGTTTTTTTGGTTTTGGATTTGAAGATAGATAGATCAGAGAGATTTCGTGAAAACCTGAACTGAAGGATTAACCCCATGCAAAACTAGATATTGCAACACATAGAATGGATGGTCAATAATTTCACTGTTTTCTTCTTTGTCATATGTGACCTTGCTGCCTTATGTCAACTAAAAATCATTTCATCATATGGAAAAATTGAAGAATATTGGATATTTTAATTATCATATGATTCATTGTATGCATTAAGGCATAAGGGATAGTGGGCTGAAGAAGAAAATCCAGTGAGAAACTCTTGTATGATCAAATAAGATTCCAGATATAGGACTTTCAAATTCAATTCTTCTTGAGAAACTAACAGGTTATATGATGTACCTGGGAACTCATCATCACACACACACACACACACACACACACACACACACACACACAGATATATATATATGGATTCATTTCCATCAAGATGATGGTTGTCCAATGTTATATTATGATTAAGAGCTTTGAGTTCATCGAACTAATTATCAGATCACAAAATTCATGATGTAGAAACATCATCTTAACATAGAGGAATTTGAAAGAGGGAAGAGAGATAGAATGTGTCTTTATTCGTATGCTCCTATAACCATTAAATGTAACCATCTTGCACCCAATCACCATTTGAACCAGAAAATTGAGAATCAAGAGTATCTGAAGAAATTGCCAGTGGGGCAGATTGATCAAGCCAATCAAGGGACAAAGAGCCATGAGATCATTAGATGACATTTTAGCCTAAAAGTGCCGATTAAATTTTCATGTAATTTACATATCATAATATTTAAACCAATCGAAATCCTTTAAATTTAAAAAGAGATACATGTAAATATTTTGGAGGGAAAAGAAGAGAAACTACTTTTTAAATTGTATTTTTGGCTTATCTTGTTATAGGTTTACTCAAATTTCAAGTGTAGACACTCATTGGATGCTGAATTCAATTCCACATCCAACGAGTTCCCATTATGCATACTTTTGAGAAGACCCAAATTGATAAAAATTGCATATACATTAAAAAAAACTGTGTATCTGCAATTTTTATCAAAGCAAGTCTTCTTAAAAGTAGGAATAATTGGTACTCGTTGGATGTGGAATTTAATTACGCATCCAATGAGTCTCTACACTTGAAATTTGAGTAAATGTATAAGGAGATAAGCCAAAAATACAAATAAAAAAGTGATTTTCTTATTTTCTCTCCAAAATTTAGAACTCTTATTTTATTGCTTTAACTATTATTTTATTATTTTTCCTTAGTAGGCCACTTTTAGGCTGAAATTTCCTCTAATGGTAAATATTAGAACATGATAGAAATTTCTTGAACAAAAATACTTTTTATCATATCAAATTCAAGATTTAGATTCTGCACCTTAATATCATCTCAAAGACTCAAGGGACCAATCTTCTTCTTAGGCTCCATGAAGTTATTAAAACATGCAAAATTTTTATGGATAATATCATGATCATGGAAAGGAGATGAAGATGGAATAACTGGATTAGCAATTTTATTTTTAGCTTTCCCAAATCCAACATCAACACGAGGGACCAATTTATTTGGTAATGAAAAGGGAGGAGGAGAAGGGACAAAAGGGGTAGCAAATTCATCCTCTGAGATTTTAAGTGTCTCATGAATGATAAAATTTTGGAGACTTGAAGATGGTTTAGATTTGAATGGTTCCAAAGAGATCTGAGCCAAACGATAAAAATTTTCACCCATGAAATCCCAATCCACATATTCTTTAGAAAATTCATAAGAAATGTGAAGAAACCAATCAACAAAATCCTCTAATGATTCATCAGATTTCATTCTTAGTTGATTAATCCATTTATACACATATTGATAATTATACATATCAAAATATTGATGAAGCTCCGTGACGAGTTGCTTGAACGAATGAATATGATACACAGGTAAGGTGTGACACCATTGCTTAACACAATCTTCAAGTGTGATGGTGAATAATCTACAAGCATCATCTTCACAATTCACTTACTAAGAATAAAAAAGTTTAAGAAGCCAAAGTGTATGCTCAAGAATGGATGTTCCAACCTCGCCATTAAAATTCAATTGAGACAAGTTATGGAGTATTTTCACGGGAATTGTAAGACTGGAAATTTTAGCAAAACACCTCGGGTTTATGATTTGGGGAGAAGCTATTAAAAATAAACGACTAAAACTAGACTTCATGGGCTCAACTTGTGATCTGGCCATCCTTCTACCTCCTAAATCTATTGATGGTGTTGGATACCATCTACAGTAGGGGGTCTCCCCAGTATGAAGTCCCAAAAAGAGCTCACACCATTCAGGATATGTTAGGTCCCTATATTACTATTATAGTCCCTTATTATTGTTAGTGTAACCCCCTTATTGTTATTGTTGTACCCTTGTAACCCCAATATTGTTATTATTGTTCCCTTACATTATTATTTTTAGGTCGGCTAGGATTATATTGTGACCCCATGGACTCCTATATATAGAAAGAGGTTTTGGTCATTTGTCTCATCCAAGAATTTTTCATTTATGTAATGTATTGGAGGTTTCCCCCTAGAAGTCACTAATTTATAAGAAGTTGATATCTCTTTTCTTATATTATTGGAGCTGGTTTCATAACAATTGGTATCAGAGCTTTGCATTCTAGGGTTTCGCTGCTCCAAATAGGTCATCGTGGAATTTTCACTATAAATTTTTTTCTACAAAAGTTCAGAAGCTAGAATTTTTACAGAGAAAAGCCAAAATCTTGAGGAACGTTGTGTACAAATTTTAGATCATGGTTCACCATATTTTTGTAGATATGATCTACAGAAGTTAGGTTCTTTTTAGGCTTCCAAATTTCACCTAAAACATGTCATCATGGAATTTTCACTATAACGTTGTTTCTACGAAGGTTCAGAAGCTGAAATTTTTACAGAGCGAAGCAGAAATCTCGAGGAACGTCATGTACAAATTTTAGATCTTGGTTCACTATATTTTTGACGATATGATCTGTGGAAGTTAGGGTGTTTCCAGGCTCTCGAATTTCATCTCAAAGAGGTGACCATGGGAAAATCATCATAACTCTCCCTTTGAGCATCAGATTGGAATTATGTAAAAAGTGGTTGAAAGTACATAGACTATAGTTACTTGTGTATCAATTTCAGAGCCAATGGAGGAAACAGTGACATGTGGAACATCGTACAATTTCTCTCTACTGAACTAGTCCATAATTAGGTCATTGTGGGAGATTGGGCATAACTTTGCCTTGAAGAATCCAAATCAGGTCAAACCTGTGGCATTTGAAATAAGATTCAGAGTGCTTATAAAAGGCTGAATTTGAAATATTGAAGATTCAAAGTCACGGAGATAATTCAATTTCAATATCGAGCTCCTCAAAAGTAAGAAAAAGGTGTGTATTTTTTTTCCGAATTGCATAAGTCTTGTTTGAAGAATCAATTTGAATTGATTCCAAGGGCATATTGTAGAATAGATATCAATATTGGGTTCTAAAATTCCCCCTAAAAATAATTCAACGCCCATTAAGCCTTCGGAAGGCTCTAATATGGCTCATGAAGATGAAGAAATGCAACATGACATATCAAAATTACAAGAGCAAGTGCGACAAATTTCACTCTCGCAAAGAGAAACAAAAAATGAAATGTATTTTTTGAAGAAAAGAGTGGAAGCTAAGATGGATGGTTTTAAGAAAGGAATGGAACTTACGATGGATGGTTTGAAGAATGGTATGGAATAAAAAATGGAAGGTGAAGGAAGACATGGAAGGTTTGAAGGAAGGTTTGTCAAAGTTGATACAAGAAATGATTCCTAACGATGAAAAGATAGTAGAGGAAACTCATGATGAGAACAAAATAAATGTTAATTGTGATTTCATAAAATCTAATGTTTGATTGAAGAACCGTCATATTCCAAATATGGATATGAGGAATTTTGATGTCAAGGATCCCATAACATCGATACTACAGATAGAGCAATATTTTGATCTCAATAATGTGCATAACACACAAAAGGTACGCATTTCAACTTTAAATTTAGAAAATAATACATTTGTATGGTATTGATGGATTTTCTCCCATAAAAAAATGATCACTTGGTTAATTTTATGGAGGAAATCATAGCACATTATGAGGATACAAATAACAACACCTTCTTTAGCCAATTGATAAATCTAAAACAAAAGGGTTCAGTGGTGGAGCACATTGAGGACTTCCAAAAATTGAATATAAGGGTAACTGATATTCTAGAGGAACACATGATTGATGTCTTCATAGGGACTTTAATGGATAACATCCAACATGAAGTATAGAAAATTTTTTCTTGTATTTTTTGATGACATACTAATCTATAACAGGTCATGGAAGGATCATGTTCAACATGTTCACAGGGTGCTCAAACTATTGGAGGAGAAACAATTATATGCAAAAACATCCAAATGCTTCCTTGGAGTACAAGAGGTGGAATATCTGGGTCATATTGTATGTCACGAGGGTGTTAAGGTAGACCCTAAAAAAATTAAAGCCATTAAGGAATGGAAAGTCCCCACAAACATAAAGTAGTTGCGAGGATTTCTCCTGTGAACAAGATATTTTCACAAGTTTGTTAATAATTATGGGAGAATAGCAGCACCTCTAACAAAAATATTGAAGAAAGATGCATTTTCATGGACTCTTGAAGCAACTACGGCCTTTGAACATGTTAAAGAGGCAATGTTCCTAGCACTAGTCTTAGCTATGCCAAACTTCACAAAAACCTTTATTGTGGAATATGATGCCTTAGGAAATGGAATTGGTGCTATTTTAATGTAAGAAGGAAGACCCATTGCTTTTTAAAGTCGTCCAACCAAAGGAAAGTATTTACATAAAGATATTTATGAGAAGGAAATGTTGGCAATCCTACATGCACTATATAAATGGCGGCCTTACCTAATGGGAAGAGACTTCAAGGTAAAAACTGATTATGATAGTCTTAAACACTTTTTGGAACAAAGACTATCTTCAGAAGAGCAGCAAAATTGGGTCACAAAGATGTTGGGTTATGGCTTTTAAATCATCTACAAAAAAGGGAGGCTAAATGTTGTTGCAAATGCACTCTCAAGAAAGGATGAAGAGGTGGAAGCATTGCTTTGTGCCATTTCTATTATCCAACCAGATTGGATAACCGAAGCAAGGGATGAATGGAAGAAGGATGAAGAAGTGTGGAAACTCATTCAAAAGTTGGAGCAAGATCGTAGTACATCTAATACATTTAGTTGGAAAAATGATTCCTTATGCTACAAAGATTTCTTATATATTTGCAAGAATCCCCAACTAAAACAAAATATTCATTTGGAATTGCACACTTCTCCTTTAGGAGGACACTCAGGATTTTTAAAAACTTACCACAGGGTGAAGAAATAATTTTTTTGGGATGGCCTTAAATCTGATATTCAAAATTTTGTGGCGGAATGTTTGGTTTTATAGTAAAATAAAGTTGAGACAATTAAGACCTCGGGTCTTCTACAACCTTTATCCATTCCAAGTCAACGTTGGGAGGAGATTTAAATGGATTTTATCACAGGTTTACCTAAGTCTGAAGGAAATAGTGTAATCATGGTGGTAGTTGATAGACTTACCAATTATGCATACTTTTGTGCATTATTTTATCCATTTAAAGCAATTATAGTTGCTACTGCATTTATGGAAACAATTCAAAAGCTACATGGAAACCCAAAGATTATTGTATGTGACAGAGATCCCATTTTTACTGGAAATTTTTGGACGAAATTATTTTCTTGTTTGGGTACTCAACTAGCTCATAGCTCATCTTATCATCCTCAATATAATGGTCAAACAGAGATAGTGAATAAATGTTTGGAAGGATATATTCGTTGTTTTGTATCCGATAAAAAAACACAATGGGTCAAGTGGTTACCTCTCACTGTATGGTGGTATAACACTTCCTTCCATACTGTAGAAAAAATGACCCCATTTATGGTACTTTATGGATATCACCTACCGTCCATCGCATCTTCTTTAATAGAAAATTCTAAGGTTAAAGAAGTGGAATATCACATAGAGCATCAATAAGAAGTTATCCAACTCAAAGGATAACCTAAATTTGGCACAAAATCAAATGATATAATAGGAAGATCAACATCGCAACGAGAGAAGTTTTGATGTAGGAGACTGGGTATTTTTACGGCTACAACCATACAAATAAATGTCCCTCAAGAAAGCTAAGAAGGATAATAAATTATCACGAAAGTACTATGGTACTTACAAGGTGTTGCAAAATATTGGTACTATTGCATACAAATTGGAGCTTCCTACTTCTTCACGAGTGCATCCAATTTTCCATGTTTCATGCTTAAAGAAGGTTATAGGGGAAAAATTACAACTCAAACAATATTGCCAGAACTTGATGAGGAAGGAAAAATCATATTGGAACCTGAAGTAGTCAAAGAAACAAGAACTTGGCAGCTATGAAATCGATCAATTTTAGAGTATCTCATCAAATGGAAGAACTTACCCACTGAGGATTTTGCATGGGAGGATGAAAATTTTAGGCAAAAGCATCCGAAGCTACTCGAGCATTGAGGAAAACACTTTTTTGAAGGAGAGGGGCATGTTAGGTCCCTATATTACTAGTACAGTCCCTTATTGTTTTAGTGTAACCCCCTTATTTTTATTGTTATACCCCTCTAACCCCAATATTGTTATTATTGTGCACTTACATTATTATTGTTAGGTCGGCTAGGATTATATTGTGACCCCATGGACTCCTATATATGGAAGGCGGTTTTGGTCATTTGTCTCATCCAAGAATTTTTCACTTATGTAATGTATTAGAGGTTTCCCCCTTGAAGTGGCTGATTTCTAAGGCGTTGATCTCTCTTTTCTTCTATTTTTGGAGTTGGTTTCATAACAGGATAGGAACCCCATCCAGGAATTTGGCCTAGTTTCCATTATAATGATCTTAAATATTTTCCTTAGCTTCAATCAACAACACTAGAGAGCGTGCACGTAAATTTTATATAAGCAAGTAAGTTATATCTTTGTGAAACACCAATTGAATTATATATAAACTACTTTCATGGATGGGAGAAGAAAGAGTGAGCCTTTAGTAATATCCTAATAAAGACACACACGTACATAGAAAGAATCATTAGTTAACCAACAAAATAGTTCACAAAGTAACAATTGTCATGAAATCAAGAACTTGCATTCAACTAGATGTATACCAAATCCAACGAAATAGTTCCATATGAACACAAACAACGTCGTAAACATTAAAATAATAGTATTACAACATTCACAATACATGCATGAAAGTGCGCTGACTCTAAGATATTCAATACATTAAGTGAAACTTCTGATACACAATTACAATGTTGCATCACTAGCCACAATAGCCGAACATTAAGCCAATAATTTCTCTTCAAAACAATGATCTTTCCTCATATGCCTAACTTGAAAAGTGAAGGTGAAAATTCCTTTACTTGAGGCATGTGGGCCTATTTATAACAAATGGGGTGACCTTTCACTTCCCATGTGACTCTTGACCTCCATCATGACTCTTGATATCCCATATGACCCTTGAGGTCCTATATGAACTTTGGAATTCCTAGTGAATTTTTTCATTCCATGTGTGACCCTTGGGCTTGCATAGATTTTACATTTTCTTATTTTGAAAATAAATTTACATTCCACCAATAATGTGGCAAAAATACACAAAAAACAATAACGCTCTTGTGTTCACACTTTGGGAAGCTACAATTTGGCATTTATGACATGATAATTCATTATAATGTATTGATTCCAAGTTATTATATTTGCTAATATATCTTCGAATTTTCATGATTGATCTTAGATGTGCTTCATATTCACCCTCCAAAGGGTCTGGATACACATTGGAACCTTCTAATTCAACATGAATTTCCATCTCTCTGTCATGGTCCATGATTCCTTACTCTTGCATGATTGCATCTTTGTGTATTATCTCCAAAAGTGTCCTTTTGAAACCCATTCTTGATGACCTCCTTGAAAATAATCATCCATGTTAAGACAATAGTACCTAAAAAATAATTTCACTCATGGAAAGACAACATTGGTCCAAAAATCACCTATTCTACCTTATTTCTTCATGTAGGATGCTAGTTGTGGTGGGATGGTGGACAAGGACTGAAGGAGAGGCCTTTTTGGTCATAGAGAATGGTTTCAGGAGGAAATAGGTGGAGGTCTTGGAACTGGAAGTGTTCACTATACAATGGAAAGAGAAAGAGGGACAAGTTTGGGTGCAAAACACATTTCTAGGAGGCAAGGGTGATAGACTTGATCACTAGGGATGCACGATGCACAATGATTGAGGAGGAGACTCTTGGTTGAGCACAAGTCACTGTTGCAAGGGCCAACGGATGAGCCTACTATCCAATATGGGTGCATTATACACTCCACAAGGAAAATCTATCAAGTATTTGTGCAAAGAGAAAGTGTAAGCAACAAGAGGTTGAATGATTGTGCTCTAGAGATGCACAATGCACTTGTGAAGGGAGTTATACTTGAGATGGGAACAAAGGGAAAGTGTAAGTAGGAAGAGGCTCATAAACGAGGTTTATAAGTGCATAATGTGATCATCATTTATCTTAAAGTTGAAAGTATTCATAACTTGCGCAAGATGTGAGGACAAGGAAAAATCCAAAAATTGACTAGGTGTGAGAATCGTGAGACAAGAAAGAGAGAGTCACAGAGCATACAAATAGGTCCCAAACATAATATCACACATATACATAATAAAATTATATGAAAATATTATGCAAAGTACCCACAACCAGCATGTATACATTGAAATGACAATAAAATGACACTATTATCCAAGTGCGATAGTTAGGGTTAATGTCTTTATGAAACAATTGTTGAATGCAATCAAAACGTGTTTTATTCCATGGGAGTGTGTCCAACACATGTTCTTATGATATATAAGATAAGATAATGTAATAAAGTGTGTTGGATCTGCCTCTAGAATGTGAGCCAAGGTGATCTTAGGATATGCAACAACAAGTGAAAGTGAAACATGCAAGAGTGAGAATAAATAAAAGAGACACTTGCGAAAGAAAGAGAAGGAAAAAATGACACATGTGAAAGAAAAAGGGACACATGCAAAATAAAAATCAAGAAAAAATGACAATTGAGAAACTTACCAGGAGAATGGTGTGCTTGAAACTAAGAATGCTCCTTATGCCCAAAGAATGTGTAGAGATCCAAAGAAAATGATGAATGTGAAAATGAGCTCTTGGATAGACTCCTTATGTGGGACAACACACATGCAATTATGGTTAGGGTTTCTGAGTACACTCAAAACATTTCAGAATGCTAGGAGATAGGGATGAGTTAACTCTCACTGGTGATAACAGTGACATGGGAAAGTGTTCTCTCACTGTCAACAAGAAATTTACGCTGACTTTCAACAAGGAGTGAAAAATTGGTGTCTCTGGGAATTGCACAATGGATATCTCTGGGACCTGCGCTATGAATATCTCTCAATAAATAAGTGCACTTTCTAGAGTTCCAAGAGTGCACATTGATTGTCAACAAGAAGTGTGATCTACCTAGTGTTAAGGAGTACACTCCACTATCTCCAAGATGTGTGCTAGGCCTACCCGGAAGGTTTACGCTTATGAAGGCATCAAGATATAGGCATGTGAAAGAAAGTAGTTTTGATAGTTATACCTTTCGAAAGAAGAATTGGACACTTAGAGAAGCGTGACCACACTTGAATTTGGTGACTCAAAATTACAGTTCACGTGAGATTATGGTTCTCCAAAATGTAAATGAAAGTGAAATTTTGGAGGGGGTTGTGGCAACTACATCACCTTCAAAGTAGTGAAATCCAGAGAGATGCATGTGATTGGGACAATTGAGTATGCACTCATTCATATAAGAGAGTGGGAAGGGAAGAAAAAATTCACCATTTTGCATTTACATGATTATGAGTTGGTATTGGGACATGAATTTATGGTTGTGGAGAAAACATTATTGGTTCCACACATTGGATGTTTCTTCATTATATCAGGAAAATAACATTTTTTTCATAAGACTCTGAAAGGAGAGATGAAAGTATAAATAAGGATTACTTATATGTGGATGTATGATAGGGAATATCAAAAATTCTATAGTGATTTTTTTGAGAATATGTATGTAGTATCTGAGCTTCTCTTGAAGCATGCACACATCAATGACAATATTAGCGAATGTGATATAAATTTTGATTCAAAGGTTGATCATTTAGAGGAGGATGAGTTGATTCTCAATATTTCCAACAAAGGCACTAGGTTGACATTTATCATCGAGGAGAGTGATTAGGAGGAATTTCCTTGGTATAAATAAGAAAGGGGGTTGGATCATCCATGGATGACTTAGGAGGAGGTTGGTCATGTGATCTAGAGTTGGAAAATACTGTGGAGAAAGCTGAAGGTAGAATCAATTCCCATACATCATTGTTAAAATATCTTACAAAGAAGTATGAAGGGGTACTTATAGTAAGTTAGATGGGAGGGGGAGGTGGTAACCATTACTACCGCAACTCATCTTAAAATTGAGTCAGTAGGAGCTTTGACTCACTATTGCAGTTGGATGGAGAGTCAGATGTAGGGTTCCTTAAAGGTGCCACATGAAAAGCATAATTTATGGGGTTTCTTGGATGATATGAGATTCAATGATATTAAACTTGTTTGAGCCACATTATTTATTATGGATGTTGGTGTGATGATGAGATTAGATCCATAATCAGTTGAGAGCCACAGCGGGAAATGGAGTAAATGCAACAATGATTTCAGCAAATGCAATTAGATATATTATCCAGGTGTGACACTTCATGATGTGACACTAATGTTTGTGACTGAGGTAGTTATGGATTGGATAATTGTTGAGTAAAATAATTATTTTTAGTGGGGAAGGTTGTAAGAAAATCAGGTTGAATGTGCACTTAACCAAAGGTGTGTGAACATAACAACATGGAATCATAGAAAATACGATTTTAGTTGCAAATTTTTTGGCTTTTTTTCAATATGGGGGAATAATAAAAGCAAGTGGCATGATTGGGAAAGGAAAAATGTGCACATGCCAAATAAAGATAACTCAACTTCATGAGTTGGGAATGACAAAGCACACACACCCATGATAAGCAGGATTATGGAACTATGGATATGGGAAGGAAGAAGACATATGGTGATGATTGTAATGCATCCCCTTTCACCACATGAAGGGATGCTCGGTGAGAATGTTTCAACAATCGTAATATGACATGGGTGGGGGGAAGAATTGCCGAGGGGTGTTTCGGGGAAAATCATCCTAGAGGTTTGTTGGGTTTAAACCTACACAAAGTAGGGCATGCTACTTAAGAAGGACTCACACAACCATACATGTTCATGAAAAACTAAATAGAGTAGATCGAGGAAGTTACCCGTAGGTCCTACGGTTGAAGCAGATCCCGCGGGGTCCAAACCCCCAGCAACCCTTCTTCCTTCTTAACCTGAAAGACAAGAAGAAACAAGAACGAAGGACTGGTTGTACAGCATATATCTACTCTAAATGTTAGTGAAGTCCATATGAAACATTAGATAAACCATAACAAATGCTTAAATAACAATATTATCATATATGCAAGCGGACACTAACACGTATATTTCGGGAACAAGATGGTTCTTCTGTATTATAAATAGCATGTACAGAAATAACAAGTGGAGAGATCACCTGAATCCTTCCACGATCTTCGAGCAGACCGTCGTCCGGATCCGTCCCACCCTTGCCTCGCTAAGATTCCTTCCGAACTGGTGCATACGAGATGACATATAAAGAGATGAGCATCTCCAGAAAACAAGGGTTTCGTGTAATGAACTGGGAAGTGCAGGAGGCACAGGAATTCAGACTTGGATAGGGAATACCAACAGAGTATAATATCAATAATTTCTCTCTCTCCCTTAGGCCATGCACATGAGGGGCTTTTATACTCCCTCAAAGTAGTTTCAACAGTTGGAAACAGTTGGCCACGTGTTGGGGTGGTTGAACTACCAGAGTAACCATCAACCCAGCCCGAAAATAGGGATTTTTTATATATTTTTTAATGATTTTAATGGCATACGCGGGAAAGTACATGTGGACTCGCGTATACACGCGGAAAAGTCTGGGCATAACCGCGTATGGGGATTTTAACACTGTTTTTTAGTGAATTTTGTTCAAGTCTGTGGGAATGGGTGCCCAAAGCCATAAAAGCAATCATGAATCATATGAAGGTGAAAAATGATGCTATAACAGATGCCCCCTAATATATGAGGTCAGAAGGGGTACATGATGGCCGAAATGTATTATGCACATAGAAAGAACTTCGCAAGGACAAGAGCGGACTTCACCAGATTTCAGCCTGCCAAAAACCAATGAAAGAAAACAGAGAGTCAACTCATGTTGAGGCGGGCATACCCATGCTCAGTCAAAAATACATCATATAGAAAGTACTGAATAGATCCAACATGTATACAAGTATAACTGAACTGAAAGTACATAATGAATCATCTGAGCATGGCCCAGAAATATAAGTTTGAATCAATGTCCAAGTATCACATATAAAAAGCTGATCAAAGATGCTGCAACTGGATGTCTGATCAAACAAGTAACTGAATCTCCAAGTACCAAATCATAAGGGGTGGAACAAACGGTACTATCACGCAACTCGGGAGCCAACATATAGGATGCTGCTGTACTGAACTGCAACATATAAGAGTGGACGACATCACTGGCAGAAACTGAATGGACTGTCAAAAGTGAACCGAAAAATGCTGATGCAACCTGAGGTCTTCACCGATCACTATGGCACAATTCTACACAATGGGAATAAATGAGCCGAAGTCGACCATGTGAGAAATCGTTGGATTACCGGTCAATGATATATACCGTTAACCAACGCGAGACAACCCACCAATAATGAAAATGAGTGTCAAGGTGCCCCAGTACAATCTAACAAGTGCGAATGAATGAGTTGAAGTCGAACACTTGAAAGAATCTACCAATCAGAAGGCAATGATGAATCCCCACTGTCGATAGCGAAGAGTCTGCCACTGATGACTGCAAACCCTAAGGTACTGACAAAAAGACTCTAGACCTTATTCCCAGAGCAATGAGTCGTAGTTGATGGGAAAAGATCTGCTGGAAAGAAGGCATTAAGGCATCCCACATCAGTCCAGCGCGAGTGTAACCCGCAGGCCAAGATTTGGAAGGAATCGGACGAAGTAGAGTGATGGAACCAAAACCGAAGTACGTTTCCGACATGCACAAGATGAAGCTAGCGCACGGAAGAAACCCTATGAACCAACCAATAATGAAAGCTGACACAGAGGCGAGAAATCCACCGATAGGGTCAAATGGAAATCAAGGTACTGCACGAATCCCAAGTGTGATAATGTGTGCTGACGTCGAACACAGGGGAAACCACTTAGTCAAAGACCCATGATGATGATCAAATGCCGAGCACGAGGTCACCTATCAATGATGGAAATAGGCCCAAGGTGCGGCTCTAGGTTTGCTCTCAGAGCAATGTGTCGTAGTCGATAAGAGACAAACCCGCCGGCAAGAAGTCAATGGGGACCTTCTCAAACCAGCACAAGCAGAAGACCAAAACATCTGATGTGATAGAACATGATACTGACAAGACCGGGAAGGCCGACTGAATAATGAGTCAAGAGACACCGCAGAATGGCCGACTCAGGCTAAACTTCCCTTGAACAAAAGCACGACTCGTGATGACCATGGCAATAAAAGGTGACACTGTATAAGTCTGTTATGCATGAGGCATAACAAACTCTCCATATGATTGGAAGAGATAACCAACCGGAGGGAGAACTGACAAGTGAAACATGGTAAAGGCTGAACCTAGGTCAAAACTAAAACCATCCCAAATGTAGGAGATATATATAAGTAAATGTGCTTTGTTCAAGGGCGACAAACTGACTCTGTACTGCCATCAAAACAACAAAGATACATCCCGTTCCCGCTCTTTTTGTTATATTTGATTTTTTTGTCTTTTTCATATAATAAGCCTGAAAAAGAATAAAAGAATGCTATGGTACAATGGATAGAACGAGTATCAAAAAATCAGATGCACTAGTTCCTGGGATTGGAACAATCCTATGCTTAATGCAAGGTGGCGGAAACTGGTAAGCGATACTCAAAGGAATGTTCCATCCATGGGTAAAAGGGTGTCAAGTCGCGATAGCTAAGTGCATGCAATGGTTAACTTGTACAAATAGTCAAGGTCAAAAGTTGGCTTAAACACTGAGTCCAAATGAAGCCGACTAAAGGCCAGGATAAACAAGTAGCCAATATGCAATGCAGTAATACAACTTAACGACACCAGGGAGCCTCTAGGGTAAAAGCCAAAAAAATGATAGTGAGGAAGGAGAAGAATGAAGCTTCAACACATAAGTCATGGCGGGACTAAAGAGGACTCCCGAGCCTACATAAAACGCAGCATGGGCAACAAGTGATAGCGAGGAACTAACTAGGAAGCCCATGGAAAGGAAGGCTCTACCATCAAGTCATGATTAAATAATCGACGAGTGAAATGGGTGTAATAGTCATGACCTGATGGGATTGACCCTATGGCAAGTGATCAGTATGAAGGCTAGTATGCAAGATGCAGCGGAAAGTGATTTTCCTAACCTATATGCCAGTGAAGATCATATACCTGCCATGACAAGTCAGTAATCATGGATCAAAAAACCGGGAAAAATCTCAAATTCGTCAAAATGTACCTGAAAACATACCAAACTGGGCACTTCCAAGCATCCGGGTTATGCAGCTTAAGATAGATCGAAAAAATAAGCATAACAAATTTTTGTGAAAATTTTCAACTTTTTAGGCATAAATAGACAAATTACCTCGTATTTGGTTCATTATTCATTGCTGATTTGGAAAAAAGTGCTTTGGAGCAAAAAACTTCTTTCGTCAAATCAGGAACAAACGACCATCGAATCGCACCGAATTTGTCAGGTAAGCTCCTCAATCATCCTTGCAAATCATTTTGTCTGTTTATAAATTAAAATTTAGTGATTTTCACCACAGAAACCCTTTCCAAAAAACATGGGTTTGCGCATACGCGGGTTGGTAACAGGAAAGTCGCGTATACATGCGACTGTGCACAAAGAAAGCCGCGTATGCGCAGGCCCAAATGAAAAAAGCGTGGCTAATGAAGGATTTATTGAATTTTGACAGGATGAAAATCTCATGGAGAGAGCGTGAACACAGTGCAATTGATCAAGAGGTCATGCAAGATCGAGCATCGCAAAATATTCTTCGGAATTGCGGATTGTTCAAATTTTTCAAAATGCCAAATATGAAAAGCAATGTCTGGTTGCTAGAAATGCTCGTCAATTATTGGGAACCGGAAGAGGACTGCTTTATGATAGATCAGATGCCAGTACGCATTGAAGTGGAAGACATATATTTTATCACTGGACTCTCCCGGAGGGGGGAACCAGTAGACTTGCACGAGAAGCCCCTAGGAGGGCTAACCGTGGAACATTATGTCCACGTGTATTGCGTAGAGGGTTCCAAGAAAGTTGGAACTCAGATTGCAATTAAATATTTAAGGGATTTGCACATGAAAATCCTCCTTTTCACCATTGGCAGAGTGGCAGGATCTGCCTCCCTACATCAGGCGTCCAGGACGCAAATGAGCATAGCAGTGGAATGCTTGACTCATGTGTATGATTGGTGCACAACCCTATTACTGAACATGAAGCAACAATTGACCTCAATCCGCCAAGCAAAGACCAAACATTTTGGATACGGTACAATTTTGATGACATTCTTCTTTGAGAAGATACCAACATTGAGACCCAGAGTTATCTCTACCATCAGCAGCCCGAGAGACCCAAGAATTTCCCGTTGGGCAGACATGATGAAGAGATTAGGGGGAAGTGAAGTTCCCCGGACCACTTGGGATGATGAGTTCTTCCTTTGGTGGGGAGAGAAAATCATCGCTGTGGACAACTATCCCTATGCCGGGATGGACTTTCGTGGAGATCCAGATCTTGTTCTTCCGCCAGGCACAACATGGGGCACAGTCGGTAAGTTTGCAAAAAAATTTTGACCTATATAATTTTTTTGGATTTTTTCAAATATGTATGAAAAAAGGAAAACAAACATGTTTTTGATTGGATTCATAATGACTGACAATGTAAACATGATCATGAAACAGATATTGGACCAATTCGACCTGAGGGTTTCCCGCGCCACAAGCGTCGCAGGGGCGAAGCAGATACAGTGGATTCAGACAGGACCCTCCAGGCTGTACAGAGGAACTTGGAGGGGTTAACCCGCCAAATACCTATGGCTGCCGTGGAAGATCTGCTGGAAGCCATCCAAAGACGGGTGGTAGGAGTGCCCCGAGATTGGGTACGGTTATTCCGCCGAGTTGCCACCGCGATCATGTTCTATAGGAACACGACTTCTGGGCAGGGACCTCAGGAGTAGATAGATGTTATGTATTAGATGACTGTATATTATTTTTTGAGACTGAACATGATCGTGCATAAGCCCAAATTTTGTATGACCTTATGGATCCAATTTTTGTAAAGTTTTTGAACACTCTGATGATATATATACAGCGATGTTTGATGTGATGTGATAAATGTATCAAAATGTATGATGTTTTTGATGATTAAATTTTATTGTATGGAATGATTAATATGCCAATCAATTGCTTGATTAGCTAATGAGTCTGCTAACCAATTGTCAGCTCGAGGAATATGATAGAAAGTTAAAAAATGAAATCATCTTTGTAACAAATGTACCCTCAAGAACAACCATGATAAAAATGGGTCTCGAACCCGATAAGTATTGTTCAACTGCGACACCACCAGCTGAGAGTCCAAGAAAACTACCAACGAATCAACACCCAAAGATATTGCCTCCGAGAGTAGATAAACAACTACAGTGTACTCTGCTATATTATTGGAAGTAGGACCAATGCAGACCCCTCTTGATACTAACAGCTGACCGGAAGGATAATGAAGCACCCAAGCCGTGGAAGCTAAGTTCCGGGTGTGTCTACTAGCACCATCGGTGAAACCAAAATGACTCATGACATCCAACACAACCTGCCAAAGCAGATCAAAAACATCACCAACTCATCAAAGATCGAAAATCAACCAGATATGTACAAAGCAAAACTACTATATACAAAAGCAACATGCCAGGCCGAAGCCTAGGCATAATACTTCTTCAAATAGAGCCCATTTCGGGGCTCCGACAACTCGTTCCCTTCGAAATCAACCAAGGTATATGCTCCTTTCTTAAGGACTTTTTTAACGATGAAGGGGCCATACCACATAGACTTAAACTTTCCTGCCCCCAAGGCATCTTTTTCTTGGGCATAGACCAAGACAAGGTCACCTTCTGAAAAAACCCTGAGTTTGACCGCCTTATCGTACTGAACTTTAACTCGGTTTTTATGCGCTTCATTCATCGTGGCATCATCCCGACACTGCTCATCGAGATGTTCCAGATGAAGTAGCCATTCTTCAAGACTAGAAGTGTCAGGAAGAAGTTCAACAGCTAACTTAAGAGAAGGAATCTCGCATTCAATGGGAAATACGGATTCCACCCCGTGCACTAGCTGAAACGGAGTAAAGCCAGTTGCAGTTTTCACTGACGTCCTGTATGCCCAAAGTGCAGGATATAGCATAATATGCCAGTTGGATCTAGCTTTATCAATTGTCCTTTGAAGAATTTTCTTCAAGGATTTATTCACGGCTTCCACTTGCCCATTGGCTTGAGGATAATACGGAGATGAATGCTCTTGCCGGAAACCCAATTTGAGAGCCAACTCAGCCATCATACTATTCTGAAAATGACTGCCATGATCAGTGACAATCTCTCTAGGAATACCAAAATGAGCGATAACCTGGTTGAAAAGGAAAAGAGCTGCAGTCTCACCATCATTCCCAAAAGTAGGCATAGCCTCGACCCACTTCATAAAGTAGTCTACTGCTACAATAATGTACTTGTGACCTTTAGCCGAAGGTGGGTTACAAGTAGTATAATCAATACCCCACTTTGTAAAGGGACCGACAGTAATGACTGGAAAAATCGGAGCTGGATGAGCGCGCATTTTTCGAGTATAAACTTGACACGGATGACACTTTTTGACTGCCTCCATACAATCTTTGAAAATCGTGGGCAAAAGTATCCAGCACGCAAAATCTTTTGAGCTATAGCAAGCCCAGATAAATGACCCCCACAGGCTCCACTGTGGGAATCATTCAGCACAGCCTCAGCTTCTTCGAGAGTTAAGCAGCGTCTTAGGATTGAATCAACCCCTCGATGGTATAAAGCATCACCAATAATCAAATAATTCTTGGCCAAGTGACGCAACTTACGACACTCATCTTTCGAAAAATTAGAGGGAAACTTCGCAGTCTGGAGATACACAATGATATCTCCGTACCAAGGATCCTGTGAAGAGATAAGAAACAATGTTCATCCGTAAAGGATTCATCATAGATTATCTTCTCCCCACAGGGAAACTCGAAGATCAATTTCACGAAAACTAATGATTTCTTGGACTTGGCAGACATAAACTCAAGATCAAATTCCTGTAAAATCACAATCCATCTATTGTATTTGCCCCCAATCACTCGCCTACTGAGGACAAACTGAAATGGATTGGCTGCTGCCAAAACATAAGTTTTTCGAAGAATAATGTAATGTCGGAGTCGCTGCACAGCATGAACTGCTGCTAAAGCTAATTTTTCTATTGGAGTGTACCGGAGTTCAGGTCCTACCAAGCCTTGACTAAGGTAGTAAATAACATGCTCTACAAGAGCATCATCCTCCTGAACTAGAACCATACCAATAGTAGATTCTGCTGCTGCTAGATACAAAAGGAAATCCCTGCTATAATCAGGTGGACTCAATAAAGGAGCAGAGGTCAATGCTTTTTTCAAAGCATCGAACGAGCGTTGAGCGAAGTCATCCCAAAGAAATGGAACTCCCTTCTTCAACAATCTCATAAATCCCTTTGTAACTTCAGCATAATTTACGATAAGTCTCCGAAGAAAATTATACTTTCCTTGTAGACTTTGAAGCTGACGAATAGAGGACGGGGGAGGCAACCGAAGTCTTGCCTCAACCTTGAAGGGATCTACCCTAATCCCTTCCCTAGACACAATGAATGCCAATAACCGACCGGATGTAACCGTGAAAATGCACTTGTTCGGATTCAATCTAATCTTATAGAACCGACATCGTTCAAATATTTGCCGGAGGTGAGCAGGATGATCCATCCTCTTTCGAGAATGAGCAGCTAAATCATCCAAATACGCCTCGATAATCATTTTGATGTCATGGAAGGCATATGACATGGCCCGCTGAAAGGTAGCCCCAACATTTTTAAGACCAAAAGGCATCTTCTTGTATGAAAATGTACCCCAGGGACAAATAAAGGCAGTCTTATGTTGATCTTTAGGACGGATAGTAATCTGATTATATCCAGAGAAACCGTCCATGAAGGAGAAAATCTCATTACCAACACACTCGTCAATGATCTGATCGATAAATGGTGTGGGGTAATTATCTTTAGGACATGCTTTATTTAGGTCTCTGAAATCGATGCAAACTCGAATCGTTCCTTGCTTTTTATCTACGGGAACGGGGTTTGAAACCCATTCAGTCAAGGCAATCGGATAGCACCTTAAGCGGCTTCTCAACCTCGGCTTTGATAGCTGCTGCCTTCCTAAGTTGACCGGTCGAAATTTTGCCTCATGACTTAGCATATTTTCATAAGTCTTGGTCTCATCTTGGACAATAGATGGGTCTGTATGTCTGGGCGTTTCCTCATAAGACCAAGTGAATACATCCCTATACTCTTTAAAGAGCTCGGTGTAAATTTGAACCTCTTCATGGGAACATTCAGCTCCGATGAAGACATTCTCAATAATATTGGGATCCCTGGAAATGTTCACCGGGATAGTAGGAGAAATTACAGCCATGTTCCCTTCAGCATAAACCTGTGTTGGTGCTAAAGGGTTCAGGACTGGGCGAATAGGACTAGGAGACTGAGGACCTGGGAAACTAGCTTCAACTTCGCTCAAATCAGGTAAAAAATAAGACCGATGATGCAAGTCATCCCACGGTCTATCTATACCAGTCATGGCCTCCAGGATGGCCTCTTCAGATGGAAGAGTGGTATCAAGGCAATCCTGGGAAGAAGAAGAACTAAGTGTCCAAGCCAGAGCCACATCTCCATCCAACTCTTCCGGTGACAGAGGAGCTGGGATGGATTCTGCAGAGTCAACAATAGACTGATACACAATCTCAGCTGCAGAAATAGGAAATGCCATTCCACCCACTTGACCTTCCGCTAATATTGGCGTTGAGAAGGTAACGGGTCCCAATTACGAAAAATAATGAGTTCTGAAGAACTCTCTTCGAAGAGGAGCCTTGGAGGATGAAATTGCATTAATATGAACCGTAGGAGGAGGAATATCGAAAGTACCCATCAAGGAAGAATACATTCCAACTCCTAAATTCTCAACAGGCGCCATAGAATTATCCAACCTAGGAACAGATGAGTCAGTAGACGCATTCGGGTCTACAGGAGGACAGTCCAGTTGATCCACTGTAACAATCCTCCCTTCGTGGGGGAAACATATAATCCAAAATAATGAGGATGAAATGGCATCCATCTCATAAATCCAGTTTCTCCCCAACAGAAGGTTGTAGTCCAAGCTTGCATCCACTACCTCAACCTCTATATTGACAGTTTTTCCCCCAACACAGATGGGCAAAGCTGGGACAATACCATGGGGCCTGTGAGAATGACCATCGAACATAGTCAGAAGAGCGGTAGATGGAACAGCTTTGGGAGATCCAATTGTCTTCCAACATGTGAGAGACATCACGCATGTGGAAGCTCCCTCATCAACAACCGTCCGAAAGATGTTACACTTCCGGTACGATGATTTAATATGAAAAGCCATGTGATGAGGAGGTCTCTTCTTAAAATTAGACATATCAAAAGTAATCAGAAGAGAATTTTTTGGATCAATAGCCCGAATGGCAGTGAGCAAAGCACTGCGCTGAGCTGGACAAGACTGGAGTACCTCTAAAGCTGACATAGCACAAGGACTCTGCGCCAGATCTTCCAAAATCTAGTAGTTCTGGGCAGCCCTAGCATTTGGATTAATCATCGATCGCTTAGAAGATGCTTTGGGCATCCGAGGCATAGACTCAACAGTAGGCTTGGTAATGTGAAGCGGCTCAGTAGCATTAGGAATATCCTTAGCTTTCGAAGAATCTTCTCCGCCATAATCACGGGATCTTGTAGCGATATCCGCGTGAGCACTCATCATGAAAATGTTCGATGGAATTTCCCCTTCCTGGGTGCCCCCAGAGGAAGCCCTAGGATTTTGATTCGCGCCAACAGCTAATTGTTGCCCTTGGGGAAAAGGGTTTGTTAACACAGCCTGGGAACTAGAAGAACCCTGCTGGGCTAACAAGCACTGCGCATCTTGAATTTTAGGGTAAAGGTGTGTAAGATGGTCTCCAACACATAGCTTGCATGGAAACTTCACTTTCCTTTTCTCCTTTGGACCCTCACCAACATGCTCGTTGGTTTTATTTGCATTACCCTTCCCGTTCTTGCCCTTTTTCTTATTATTTCGTCCCTTCTTCTTCCCTTCGGATTGTTGATTTCCTTTTGGATCAGAAGCTTGGACAACATTTATGGACAAAGATTGGGAAGGTGATGACTCAGCAGGCACAGCCTAACCAGAAGGAGCAGATTGCAAAGACAACTGCTGCAGCTGAGTAAGCAGGCTGGCTACACCACTATTGATCGATCCAATCAGTTCGTCACCATGAGGACCGAGCTTATTTTTAGATAAATCTAATTTGGAGCGAGGAGCATTGAGCAGATACTTATGGAGGACCCCAAACTGAGAATAGATCAACTCAAGCTACTGGGCCCTAAAAATGGCCTGCTCCTCGGAAAATACCCCGGAGAGGGATACATCTTTCAAAATATCTGACTGCAGGGATTTGAGAAACCATTCCAAAAGGAATTCACCTGGAATATGAGCTTTAATCAACCTGTTCCTTCTCCTCCATTCCTGAATGTGATCAGAAATGTGGGTTGCGTCGTCCTGCTTAAAATTAGCTAGGAGTTCAGTCCCAGCGTCATATCAGACAGGAAACTGAAAATGGTTCAGAAATGTAACAGTCAGTTCTCCAAATGTAGCAAAACTGCCCCCAGTTAGCTCAATATATCATTTGGTAGCGTTTCCAGTTAGGGTGCGTTGAAATAATCTCAACCTAATCGAATCATCGATCAGGGAGTTCGAAGAACACCATAAATGGAAAGTAGTAATGTGGTCAGCCGGATCTTCTCCATTCTTACCTTCAAACTTTGGAATGTCTGAAGGAAGTTTGGTGGGAACCGGAGGCCACCCCGGACTATAACGAGTCGGATCATTAGTCAACTTCGACAGATCTGGCAAGTTTAACGTTGCCAGAAAAGGTAAGCGAGGTGGAGCCTGAGGATTCCATCCTTGATGGGATGGATTCCCAACATTCTGAAAAGAATACCCTGGATTTGATGAGGCACCAGGTTGCCAAAAAGGACTCATAGAAAAAGGAGAAGAACCTCCTCCCAACGCAGAGTTACCAAAGCCCAGACCAGTTCCCCCCGCTGAAGTATGAAATGAAGAGGAAAGCCCCTGATAGGGGTTCCAGGCATTAGAAAGAGGAGAAAAGGTCTGATAAGCACTCAACGAAGGGAAAGAAGTATTCCCTTGGTGACCAGCGTAAAACTGATTCCCTGCCCCCACTGTAGTGAATACAGGGTTCCATCCTGTAAAAGTGGTTGAATTCTGACCTCCAGACCAAGGATTGAAACTCTGGGTCTGAGAAGTAAACGAAAAGGACCCTAAAGAAGGATTGGAACTAGGAATGTGCCCAGTTCCAAAGGGGAACCCTTGAAAAGAAGCTGATCCACTAGCCATGGAAGACATGGGCGTAGATCCAGCTGCAGCAGCGGAAAAGGAAAAAGAAGGAATCCCACTAGTGGGCATTCCGAAACAGAAGGGACCAGAATGAGAAGCATGTGCTTGGGTGAAACCAGAGCCAAACACAGCAGCACTAGAAGCAATCGAAGATAAAGCAATAGTGCCTCCTCCTTCAACAGAAGCAGGAGTCTGAATGCCTGCAGCACTCATAGCAGAAGCCGCGTTCCCAGTCGTGGCCATCGAAAGGTATGAATAATACGGAGGATCTTCTGGTCTCTCTGACTTAGGTATGATGTATTGAACAACGAACGGATAATTAGGAGGAAGAGGAGATGGACCTGACCCAGGAGGTTCAGGTAATTCCTCAATTTGAAAATCTTCTTCCTGAGGAAATAAAACTCGTGAGGTGAGCGGAACGCTCCTCTCGGAACCAACACCAGAATTAGCTATGAAACCTTCAGACCCTTGTGGAGGATCTCTCTCCACTGCATCAGACGTCACAGGGTGGTAACCACCTGCTAAATCACTCCTACGCCTTCTTGAAGAAGGCTCTGGACTCTCGGGAGATAACCCCCGGATTCTCCTTGATCAACGAGGCGCTTGATCAACCACTTTTATAGGTTTTAAATTAGACTCAAAAAAGTGAAAAGATAGGCAAGCTAGGAGAAAAGAACACTCACTATAAGAAAAATCCCTGAGATACAATCAAGAAAACAGCCTTCAAGTATTTCCGCTCCGGGTGATGAGGACCGGACACCAAAATACAGGAAAGCGAAATATAGGACCTCCCGAAAGCAGTCTGGGATAATTACGGCCCAGGCCTACTAGCGAAGGTATTAGAAACAGTTACGCCGACCTCCTAACGACAGCCTTTGCCGGCTCAAGCACCCAAGCTTCGCAAGGGCACCCCCCAGAAGTACTGTTGAAAGTGATGCGACGTCTGCCTTAGGTACCATGGGTATTTCCCCCCGCAGTCACCTGTGTGGAACCTAGGAGTGGAAACTATGGGCACCAATCCATGTCAGAAGCTGGGTGGCACAGTCTTGAGGTCAGATTCAGCTAATCAGAGAGGGGGTATCCCTCTTCTCAGCCTTCACTTCCCCTCGCGCTTGACTCTCTGGAGAAGAGCTTTCCCGATCCACCTAACGGAGTTAGATTTCGCTCAATTAATCAACTTCTATGTTTTGTTTGAGCGGCCTTGGAGAGTTAACTCTCCACTCACCTAATCCAAGGCCCTACAACCTAGCTAGTTGGTGTATGACACTTAGAAAACTTGCTAGTTGATTTTAAATTATATCGCTTATTTTAATGGGCTGTTATGTTAAGTCAAAGAGATGCAGAAATGAAACTTATGATGTTTTGACACAGAAAGAAATTAATAAAAACCAAACTACATGCAAATGCAGTTATTGTCTTTCGATGAAAAGCAACTTCTACACGGGTTCTACGAGATTAAAAATTGTGTTTTTCTTTTCAGATAGCAAACCCACACTCACAAAAACTATGAAAATGACTAAATGCTTAAGTGAACCTGATGCAAATCACTACAAGCATGCAAATCCTAAGATGCAAAATCTCCTAAAGCAGAGTGAAATTTCCCAAAAGTCCTTCAGTTTGATCTCTTTTTGGTTGTCCAGAAAGTCAGTTCCCAAAATCAAGAACTCTTAATACGAAGACACCAAAAATGCTTAAAAACAAGAGGAAGAAATCAATGAAAACTCCTTTCCAAAATCAAGCCAAAATCCAAAGGCAAGAAACCTCAACAAAGCTTCAAAAGATATAAAGAAACGAAAACAAAAATGCAAAAACAAAAGAAAACAACAAAGCAAAATGTTTTTTGAGCTTTTGAGTTTTATAAAAGATTTCGAAAAGACCAAGTAAAACTATAAAATTCCAAGCCAGACAACACTGAATTTCAAGCAAAAACTTCACAAATGCTTCAAATCTTATAAGGCTAACTAGTAGCAAGATCAATATGAGCAAAAGAAGACAAGAAAACTCAGCCACTCAGCCTAGAAGAATAGTACAACCTTGCCGCAAACAAAAACTCCAAAGAACCAAGAAAGACTCTTCAAAAATTGCAACAGGACCTAGGCAACTGAACTCAAGAAAACAAACCAAGAAATGGGCAAAAATCGTAGCGCAAAGAAAAACACAAAGATAGGAAAGAGTAAATGAGCAGGAGCTCTCTGTTCTGATAAAGCAGAACAGCCAAGAATCCCCAAAAAGAGATCTTGGTACTCAAACCAGAAATGCCAGCACAAGAAACAACACTTTGCCAAAAAGACTAGTTTTCAATCCAACAAAAGAGAGAAAAGACCAAAGACCACTTTCTGCACAATCCAGAGGGTACAAAGACACTGCAGGAACAGGTCTCCACAGACAGAAAGGACTAAAAGGCTAAGGAATCCAAAATTTCAAAATCTACCTAAGTATACGCGACTTTAGTGTTTAACAACAAGCATGCATACGCGACTGTGCTAAAGGAAACACGCGTATACGCGACTCCCTTTAGACAAACTTGCGTGTATATGCGACTGTGTGCAGGAAAAAGCCCGTATATAAAGGTAAATAATGAAAAACAAAAAGGATCAAGCCTGGATAAGAAACCAGGACTTCAGTCTGACTGAGAAAGAGTAAACTGGACTGGAAATAAAAGTTAAAACTGTTGGAAACCTATCGAATAGCTGAAACCACCCAACAGGGGAATCATAAGAATGCGATCCCCAGTGGAGTCGCCAGTTTTGTTTCGGGGAAAATCACCCTAGAGGTTTGTTGGTTTTAAACCTCCACAGAGCAGGGCATGCTACTTAAGAAGGACTCACACAACCATACATGTTCATGAAAAACTAAATATAGTAGATCGAGGAAGTTACCTGTAGGTCCTACGGTTGAAGCAGATCCCGCGGGGTCCAAACCCCAAGCAACCCTTCTTCCTTCTTAACCTTAAAGACAAGAAGAAACAAGCATGAAGGACTGGTTGTACAGCATATATCTACTCTAAATGTTAGTGAAATCCATATGAAACATTAGATAAATCATAACAAATGCTTAAATAACAATATTATCATATATGCAAGCGGACACTAACACGTATATTTCGGGAAAAAGATGGTTCTTCTGTATTATAAATAGCATGTACAGAAATAACAAGTGGAGAGATCACCTGAATCCTTCCACGATCTTCGATCAGACCGTCGTCCAGATCCGTCCCACCCTTGCCTCGCTAAGATTCCTTCCGAACTGGTGCATACAAGATGACATATAAAGAGATGAGCATCTCCAGGAAACAAGGGTTTCCTGTAATGAACTGGGAAGTGAAGGAGGCACGGGAATTCAGACTTGGATAGGGAATACCAACAGAGTATAATATCAATAATTTCTCTCTCTCCCTTAGGCCATGCACATGAGGGGTTTTTATACTCCCTCAAAGTAGTTTCAACAGTTGGAAATAGTTGGCCACGTGCTGGGGTGGTTGAACTACTAGAGTAACCATCAACCCAGCCCGAAAATAGGGATTTTTTATATATTTTTTAATGATTTTAATGGCATACGTGGGAAAGTACATATGGACTCGCGTATACACGCGGAAAAGTCTGGGCATAACTGCGTATGGGGATTTTAACACTGTTTTTTAGTGAATTTTGTGCAAGTCTGTAGGAATGGGTGCCCAAAGCCATAAAAGCAATCATGAATCATATGAAGGTGAGAAATGATGCTATAACAAGGGGTCAACCTGACTGAAACAACATCTAACAACCCTGGTGAAAATTCCATGAAATAGATGTTAAAATTAATAACCATAGTTTATGGGACATTTATTCAGACCTGAATGTTGGGAAAAACATCCTAGTGCGGGTGTTCACATGGTTTGTTATGGATAAGGAAATTGCAAAAGGCCATGTTTAAGGCATTAAAGAGGAAAACGTGTTTTCAGGCATATTTATTTATAAAAATAATGAAAATTAGGAAAAAATGGAGATGAAATGTCACAGGATGCATGTGAGGAGGAAATTGAAGGAAAATAATGGAAAATGAAGAAAATAATGACCTCTTCTATAAAGGCTTGTGAGGGTTAGTTGGTACCTTTTGTCAGTGAATTATTGGAGCTCTCTCATTATTCTCTCTCTCTGTCATACTCATGGATACTTAGAGTTTTCTTGGAACACTCTTGGAGAGTGTGGATACTTGGTGATTTGGAGCAAGAATGCAAAGGAAGAGTAGGAAAGTGCAGGTGGATATTGGGATCAATAGCTACAATATGATTTGATTGCAGGTACCGAGTTGCATGTATGTTTTCCTCATTGATTTTGGCATGCATGGTGTATGCATGTGGATTTCCTAGCCTTTTCATTTCCTAGACAACCATGGTATTGTGGGTTTATTTCCATTAATTATTTTATGGTTGGTTCTCATGGGTCCTTTAGCTCTTGGGTTGAAATATTAGTTCTTGAATGCCTTGGTTGGGAAAACTCTCTGGAAGCTCGATGAACAACTATGGGTTGAGTTACTAGTCCTGCATGCCATGGCTGGAAAAACGCTTTGGAAGCCCTAAGTGGGTTGAGTTACTAGTCTTGGAAGCCCTGGTTTGACAAATGTTTTGGAAGCCCTGTAACAGTTGGGGTTGAGTTACTAGTCCTGGAAGCCCTGGTTGGAACAAAGAATTTGGAGCCTTGGAGAAGATGGGATAGAGACCAATCCTTTATGGTTGTGATTTATGACTGTGAGGTAAAATCACTAGTTGAGGGTTGAGGTGGTTTGGCCTCTGGAAGCCCTGGATTGATTGTGATTGGTGTTTTTGACTAAGTTCCTCATTCATGCTTGGAATATGGCACATGGGTAATTGGCTGAAATGGGAATTGGCTCAACCAATCTATGGTCAGGTGGAACATGGAAGTCCCATCTCTAGTTGGTTTTTACATTCCATAATGAAGATCTAATTTGTTCGATATTAGGTATGCAAATATACTAGTTTATGTATGGATTTTATTGTTATTGGATCCATTGTATTTATGTTATTAAATACAAATATTCATTTTTTTTCCCTGTAAATGAATATCCCATGTATCTATGATAAAATTTATTGTATGATATATTATCATGTAGGGGATAAATTATTCTTAGCCATTCTTAGATAAAGAAGAGACCCCTTTGTTTAAATATGTTGTTTCTACCTATAGATGATATGTTTGCGACAGGTTTGACAAAATTCCTGTCATGGTTGGGTTAGGCAGGATGAGTTCTGGTTGATGTGATTGATTCAACATGTTTTTATTTTTATTTTTATTTACCCTCTGTTGAAGTTACAGAAAGTTCTGGGTAGTGACTTGGGCTCAAGGGCTGAAAATTTGGCACAAATCCCAAAGCTACAAGTGAATTTTTTTTTTGGGCCTGAGGCACTACCTTGACAAGGCTAGCCCATAGCTCTAGGGTATAGAGCCACTCCCTTTCCCTTACAAGCCGATGGCTCTGCCTCAAAGGAGCTAAAAATTAGTCCCCCATCAGGGAACACAACCGTGGGAGGTTGGGTTACCTCCTGGGTCAAGGTTGCCGTGTAAGGTATGTTTTTGGTGTTTCCATTAGTTCCACTTCCTTAAGGTCATATAGGAGGTTGAATATCATATTATTAGCCTCTCTTCACATGTTTACCCTGGTTGTTCTATTACTTGGGTAGATGTGGGAAGAGGGTGTTATAGAGTGGTATCAAAGCATGGTTCAAATTTCAGACTTGATGGGTGGTGTGTTGGTCATGCTTTATATTGATTTATTGTGTCTTGTCATACGTATTTTGTATGTGTTTTTTGCACTCGTGTTGTGCTAGCCATGGTGGTAGTGGTGTTGCCATGGAGGTGGTTATGGTGTCATTGTCAACATGCATTCATGTGTGTATGAGTGATTGTGTGTTATTTATGTTTATGTATTGTACATGCAATATTTTTTACATATGGCTACATATTGTATGTGCATCACTTGTTAATTCTAGGTCACATATTGGTCATTTTTTTGTGTCTGTGTATGTTTACTTGTAATGTTTCTAAATTAGCTTCAGCTAATAGGAACATTAATTTTTCCTTGTTTATTTTTGAATTCCATAATTGATGAATAAATTGTAAAGGAGGACATGTAAAACTTCTGAAAACCAAGAATAAATCAATGCCTATTTGAACAAAGACATATCTAGGTTATACAAATAAACTCTTGTAGGTGTGAATGGGTTAAATCACAAGAATGGGTCATCTTTGACCAAGTCAAATAGCGCAGTCTAGATGCATTGAACCTCTTTGAGGGACAACATAGTTCTAGAAGGAGGCTGTAATGTGAAAAGGGTTAAGTGATTCAAGGTGGTTTAGGGTTTGGCAAGAATCCTATCTTATAAAAGGAAGAGGAGGGCAGCAAGGAAAAGGTTGTTGAAGATTATCATTTCAGAAGGAATTGTCTGCTAGACATCCCTTGTTGGGTATTCCTGTTTAGGAATCCCACCTCCTTCCTTGAGCAGCTCTTGGAGGATAATTATGCTAAAATTGTCCACTATCAGGCTTGGGGCAAGCTTCACCTTAAATTAAATTGCTTCTCATGTTGAGGGATGAGCTATCTTGTGAGCTGCAACAAGTGGAAGACTAGATCTACTTAGATCTAGATGAAAGCAATGGCTCTTCTCAGCGAGTGTGTCTTTGAACCTCCTGGAAGAGTTCATTTGCTGATTTCACTTCAGATATACATCTTGGCATCAGGAAAAATAATTCTCAGAAGCTACAACATTTTTCCTCTCCCTAGGACAACGTTATTTGCAGATCTACAGCTACAGGGTGCTTTGCTTGCATTTTGGAGAAGAGATATTCAATGTTGGGATTCTTCCTTCACTGTGGTAATCCATAGATTGGCCAAAAAATATATGTTCTGTTTCAGATATGATCTGTAATGTAATTTTATTATTTATAATTTCTGAATCACTCTGCAGATATGAAGTTTTAGATCTCAGATCTACTTCAGGTGCTTCATGTTTTGAGAAAATCCCTAAGGGGAATGTATAGATCATATTTTTTTGTACATGGATATGTATTAGATCTATAGTTTTATGTACATATCTGATTTAGATCTGAAGAATCAATAAATTTCTACTTCAGCCCTAAAAATAATGCTGTCATGGTTATGCAGTCTTTTAACATGGTTGTAGCACCTGTTTCTTGAGGATTTCTTCTGTATTATTTCATTATTCTTCTGTAAAGTGTATGATTTATGCCTATGATATTATTTTTCAATATTCTGACCTTATTTCATTCACACCCTTCAGAAAATCAGGCTCACATGCTTCAACAAATTTCTGCATACTTCTAGTCATGGGAAATCAGGGTTTTCTAGCCTAGTTAGGAAAGGAGGAACTGTTTAACTTAGAAAAACTTATTTATTTTTTCTTAAATTCGACATGGGAGTCTCTAATAAACCTAGATATCATATCCAACCCCTTTCCCACCTTATTTGTATGCATATCTCTTAATAAAATCGTTTTAGGGCCTAAATCCTCACTTTTCCCCACCTTTTTCCTTATAAAATGGTGTATAAATTTTCTTCTGCATATTTTATTGAATTTTAAGTTATTTTGTGTCTATATATGACATAATTATGTATCTAGACATTGGTAATAACTCATAATATTACCAATGGTGTAGTTGTTCCTAATTTGGAACATTACAGTGGTATGAGAGCATGATCTTTGGCTCAGCCTGTGGCTTCAAGAAAAAGTTATGTATAGAAAGGAGAAAGGTTAGAATGATGAAGAACATTGGTTTACTCTAATCAGATTTTAGATCTAAGAAGAACCTCTCCAAGGAGGTTGAACAAGAAGAAGAAAGAAGAAGCAGTGAAACTCCTAGAAAGTTTCAAGAGAAGAAAGATCTTCTGATCAGATCTAGAAGATCTATACATGAGGAATATTATGAATCCTCATCTCATGGATATGTGCACTCAGCTATATCACCAAATCTTCAGCATTCTGTCCGTGATTTCTTCATGAAGAGGAAGAAAGGAGGTGTGCCTAAGAAGGAGACACTTAGAGAGTATTTGAGGGACTATGAAGCTCATTCCAAGGAGTTCAAAGATAACTCGAACTTCTAAGGATTCTGTAATATCAAGGAGGGCAAAGTAAAAAAGGAGGAGCAGCATGGTAAGGGTAGATTCTATTTATCTATCTTTGATGGATCACCTAAATGTCTAGTTAGGGTTTGGGTGGAGGAGCTGGATAAATTTGTGCAACAACATCAAGTTTCAGAGATTGAAGCCATCAAACTAGCAGCGCTGCATGTTGAAGGTAAAGCATATGCTTGGTGGTTGTTTTAGTCTTTTTCCTTGAAGAATGCCAATACAACTACTTATGCAAGGTTTATTGCAAGATTGATAGAAAGGTTTAATGAAGCCCCATGTGTATCATCTTCCGTTGACACTATCAAACCACTTCAAACAAATATTTTGCATGAGTTGGAAGGGTCTATGAATCCAACTCCATTTCTAAAGACCATGGAAGAAGGTGTAAGTTTGTTTGATTCCTTTCCAAGGGGAAGATCTCCATTGAGTGAAGGGTCTTCTTCTCAAGAGGAAAGCATGAAGGTTTCTCCTTCAATAGATGACCAAGATCTAATGTCTCTCATTGATGATGGGACAATTTCAGTTATTGAAGAGGAGGAGAAGGTAGGAGATGAAAACGAAGTAAAAAGAAAAGGCACCTCAAGCACCTCATGAAGATGAAGTTGGAGAACTTTCTCCAAGGGAAGAAACTCTTGCACTCTTGCAAGGAGTTCCACAAGGTCTCACACATAGAGCTCTTGGCATAGCACTTGAGCATCATGCACCATCATTGTCAAATGATGAGATCTTGAAGATAGGAGGAGGAAAAGAGGAGGAAGGGCATCACATAATGAAGAGCATGAACCCTTCTATATTTCCAAGCTTGGAGGCATAAAGAAGGCAAGAGGACCTATGCAGTAAAGGTGGGGGAAAATATGTCTACCTACATCCACATTCTACTCTATGCCTTGACACCTCTTTGCAAGGAGGTACTTTACTAAGAGAACCTCTTGATAGGAGGAAATATAAAGTGTTCTCTCAACTATGAGAAACATATTCATACTTGGCTAAGGAGGGATCCTTGGGAGAAGCTAGCACAGTGCAGAGAATCTCTCATGAATTAAAAAGAGAGATGAGCAATTTCATGAAAGGGGCATTTCTAACTCCCACTCAGAGATCTGCACTCAGAGAGGAGAAATCAGAGATCTATGATCGCATGAGCATGAGGACACATATAAAATCCATATCTTTAGGGTAGCCCATGATATCTTCATTCACAAAGAATATTTCTGAAGATAGAAATGGGATCCTAACCCTCTTGTATGAATGGGCCAAAAGGGGGAAGTTTTGGAAGACAAGGACTTTCGAAGGGGAAGTTGATTTCCATATGCTTCAATCTTGTCTTGAACAAGATCAGCTACAAGTGGGGCAGCAAATAGGATATTTTGATACTCCCATATGTGCTTTTGATATCAAGGATGTCAAAGGTAGGAGCCATGATATGACAGGGGTGGCATTTCAGACCTCTACAGCGCTGTCATTCTTGGAGAGCTTGGATCCTTGTTGGGATTCCCAACTCATGATGGAATACTCCAAGGACCTTTTCACATGGGGGGTTCTTGAAAGGGAAGTAAAGGATGAGAGGTTTAAGGTGGTAGATGGAGTTATCTATATCTATAATCTTATTCTTTTGGTTAGTGACTCCAAACTCAAGGAGGGACTATTTGATGCCATCTATGAAATCCTACTTTCCAAACCCACTTGTTTTGTCAAATCATATCATACTCTCTTGGGTGGATTCATATGGGAAGGTTTCAAAGAAGAGGTGTGCTCTCACATGAAGATGTGCATGGATTACTTGGTGGAGGAGGAGGAGCATACCTCTTGGGAAGAGCCATCATTCACATCTCCTTATCCATTGAGTGTGAGAGGGAACTCATCCATGAGTTACCCCACTAATGTAAAACAAGTATATAGAAAGGCTTTTCATTTTGAGCATTCTAATGTATCTCCTATATTCTTATATTTTTCTAACACCCATTTCTAGAATATAGCTCCAAAAAGAGGCACAATTTATGATGGGTTTCATGGGCTACTCAAGGCCATGAACCATGTTGATGCAGGTCATTCCTTGGAGGGTCTTGGAAAGCTATTCCATTCTTCATGGTGTGATTATTTTACACCAATTATGATGCATTTCCTCCAAGCATTCAGAAGAAATGATGCAACAAACAAGTGTTGGGGAAGGCACTTGTCACATCCTATTCTATGGCAGTTAAGGATAAAACTACATTGGTTGCACATGAGGGAACATATCCCTTCTCATTTATCATACATGACAGCTAGCATGATCCTAATCATGATCCCACAAGCTGAAGATGTCCTTATCTTTGTTGGGGGCATAGTTGGAGGAGAGGCACACTTGTTGAATTTTCCCTTGGGGAAAGGAGTTCCCCATTCTTTTTGCATTGCATGCTTCAATGGGAGCATGAGATATTGTATGGCCACTATGATAGATCACTTGTCTCTTTGTAAAGTGAGCCACATTTTTGTTGGTAACATGCCTCTAATATGTATTGGGGAGGATTTTTTCTATGGATTTCCAAGATATGAGGTAGTCCACTTCATTTGGATGATAGCATGGAGATGGGAGACTATCATGAATCATGAAAATCCCCATGATTGTCATCACTTATATCCTGAGGAGGCCATGGATCAGCAAGAAGGTTTCCACAACAACCTTCCATTTCTTGATGATGATATCCCTTGGGTTTATTCACCAAAGGCCAAGTTACGTATTGAGGGAGGACCATTGGAAGACAGAGCTATTGCAGAAGATTCAGTGCAATGGGGGAGACTAACAGATAAGGAGGCCACAAATTAACAAGGGGAATTTTTGCAGCACCCTTGCAGTTGCTTGAGGACAAGCAACATTTGGGAGGGGGAGACTGTAATGTTCCTAAATTAGCTTCAACTAATAGGAACATTAATTTTTCCTTGTTTATTTTTGCATTTCATAATTGATGAATAAATTGTAAAGGAGGACATGTAAAACCCCTGAAAACGAGGAATAAATCAATGCCTATGTGAAAAAATACATATCTGGGCTATACTAATAAACTCTTGCAGGTGTGAATTGGTTAAATCACAAGAATGGGTCATCTTTGACCAAGTCAAACAACACACTCTAGATGCATTGAACCTCTTTGAGGGACAACATAGTTCTAGAAGGAGGTTGTAATATGAAAAGGGTTAAGTGATTCAAGGTGGTTTAGGGTTTGGGAAGACTCCTATATTATAAAAGGAAGAGGAGGGCAGCAAGGAAAAGGTTGTTGAATATTATCATTTCACAAGGAATTGTCTGCTAAACATCCCTTGTTGGGTATTCCTGTTGAGGAATCCCACCTCCTTCCTTGAGAAGATCTTGGAGGATAATTGTGCTAAAATTGTCCACTATCAGGCTTGATCCAAGCTTCACCTTACATTACAGCAATGCTCATTTTGAGGGTTGAGCTATCTTGTGAGTTTTAGCAAGTGGAAGACTAGATCTGCTTAGATCTAGATGAAAGTAGTGGCTCTTCTTAGTGAGTGTGTATTTTAACCTCCTGGAAGAGTTCATTTGCTGATTTCACTTTAGATATACATCTTGGCATCAGGCCAAATCACTCTCAGAAGCTACATCACTGTTCCTCTCCCTAGGATAGCATTATTTGTCGATCTACAGCTGCAGGGTGCTTTGCTTGCATTTTGGAGAAGGGATCTGTGTTGTTGGGATTCTTCCTTCACTGTGGTGATCCATAGATTGACCAACCAATATATGTTATGTTTCAGATCTGATATGTTATGTACTTGTATTATTCAAAATTTCTGAATCATTCTGCAGATCTGAAGTTTTAGATCTCAGATCTACTTCTGGTGCTTCATGTTTTGAGCAAATCCCCAAGGGGAATGTATAGATCAGATTTTATTGTACATGGATCTATATTAGATATATATTTTTATGTAAAGATCTGAAATAGATCTAAAGAATCAATAAACTGCTGCTTTAGCCCTAAAAATAATGTTTTCATGGTTATGCAGTCTTTTAACATGGTTGTAGCACCTCTTTCTTGAGGATTTATTCTGTATTCTTTCATTATTCTTCTGTAAAGTGTATGAGTTATGCCTCTGATATAATTTTTAAATATTTAGACCTTATTTCAGTCATACCCTTCAGAAAATCATGCTCACATGCTTCAGCAAATTTCTGCATACTTCTAGTCATGGGAAATTAGGGTTTTCTAGCCTAGTTAGGAAAGGAGGAACTGTTTAACTTAGCAATTTTTTTATTTTTTTTGCTTAAATTCGACTTGGGAGTCCCTCATAACCATATCTATCATATAAAACCACTTTCCCACCTTATTGTTATGCATATCTCTAAATACACTCGTTTTAGGGCCTAAATCCTCACTTTTCCCCACTTTTTGCCTTATAAAACGCTGTATAAAGTTTCTGATGCATATTTTATTGAAGGTTAAGTGATTTTGTGTCTGTATATGACATATTTCTGTAGCTCCACATTGGTAATAACTCATATTATTCCCAATAGTGTAGATGTTCCTAATTTGGAATTACTTGAGTGATGTTATTTTCTGAACATGCATTGGTCATTCATGTTGGGTTGCATGTTTCTTATGTCCATGTATGGATCATGCTTATGGTTGTGTGTGGTCAAAATTGCATTAATGTGTATTTGGTATGGTTATGCATGGATGATTGGACCCCAACTAGAATCTTAATTATGTGCTACTATACCATGTGTTATGATTTTATATGTTGATTATGAATATATCTATACATTTATCAAGATAATTGGTTGATCTTGCAGGGATTATCCTCCCAAAATTACACTAAGGTATGTTGTTTTATTATGAATTGGTTTATCTGACATATTGCACAGTGTAGAAAGAATTCAAAGATTAATAGAAAATGGTAGACTACAGAGATTATCCATACGATTCATATGAGCAGCATGGTAATGGAAATTCACTTTATTTGGTAGATACATTGAGAATTCTAAAGGAATAAATAAGAATTTTCAAATAAGACAATGATATAATTATACAAGCAGAAGAAAAGAAAGCAGAGGTTAATGCAACCATCCTTCAAATTTTGTCAAAGTTTCAGAATCAAGGGCTGCTTAGGACCAGTTATGGGAAAGAGGACAAAAATAATGGGGCATATGGGAGTAGGTCTCCTGGTAGGCATATGTCAGAGAGAGCTAATACAGTGAAAGATGACAGGCTGTTGGGCACTTTGGATAGGAGGAGTGATGAGCATATGTATCATTCTAGTTCTAGTTCAGATAGCCATCGTGATCATCATCGATATCATCCTTATAAGAGGAGTGATAGGGGCTATTTTCTAGAAGAGTTTAAAAAGGAAAAACCACCTACATTTGATGGAGATATGAAGAAACCACATGATGTAAAGGCATGGTTTCTTGGCATGAAGAATTTTTTTCAGATTGCATTATTAATTGGAAATATGAAAGCTATGATAGCTACATTCAACCACAGAAGTAGAGCACACATTTGGTGGGAAGATGAGAAGAACATCAAAGATATTTCTGAGGAGGAGTTTACCTGGATTGAGTTCAAAAGGCTATTCCGAAAGAAGTAACTATCAGGGAGATAATAAGATGAAAAGGAAAAGAATTTTTATGAGCTAAAGATGGGTTCCATGAAAGATGAGGAGTATAATAGAAGGTTCTTGGAGTTACTGAGATATGTGCCTTACCTCAAGGAGGAGAAGGCCAAGATTTATAGATTTATTAGTGGGCTTCTGATTGCATTCAGAGATAGGATTGAGTTCGACGAGCTTAGATAATTGGAGGAGGCCATCCAGAATCTCAAGCATTGTTATGAATAATAAAAGAGCATATTAGAAACCAAGATAGATTGGAGAGGCAATAATAAGAATAAAGGAAAATGGGACAATAAGGAAACAAGGCCTCAAGATACAGGTAACAAGGAGAATGTTGCCCCACCTAAGAAAATCAATACATCTGACAGAGGATAGGGATTTCAATCAGAGGAGCAGAACAATGATGAGGGATGGAAGCCTATACAGTGTTGGACTTGTTGCAAAGATCATTGTAGAAGAGATTTTCCACAACATCACAGTGGAAGACTACAAATCTACAATGCGCAGGAGGCACAGATAGTGCGAGATGTTGGGAATAACATTACTTGGATTTATGCAGTTGTGGAAAACAGACAGGCAGATCATCAGGCTTCTATCCTTGAGATGGATGCCAACGTTTTTGATAAAAAAATTTCTATTTTGATTGACCATGGATCTAACTATATTTATATTAATCCTGAATTTGTGGATAAGTATGGTTTGAGTAAGGAAATGCATGAAAAATATTTGTTATTGAAGTTGGCCACAAGTACAAAGAGAAGAGTTCACCATTAGGTAAGAGCTTGTGAAATTGAGTTAAATGGTATGCCTACAATAACACATTTTAACATATTTCCATTGGGTTCCTACAATATTCTATTGGGTATGGATTGGTTACATCTTCATAGCACTAAGGTATATTTCTATGAAAAATCTACTAAATGTTTGGATGATAATGGGGAGCCAAGAGTATTGCAGGGAAAGAAGAAATCCAGATCAGTTAGGATGGTGAAAACCATGCAGACCAATCAAAATCGTACAAAAGCATGTTATATTCTCAATTCATATCTCTAGTGTCAAAGGTAGAGAAGTTTAGGATGCAGATGTTCTAAATAGATATCCAATGTTACAATAGTTTCAAGATGTGTTTCCACCAGAGATCTCAAAGTTTCCACCACACAGGGAAGTAGAATTTTCTATTGAGTTGGTTCCAGGGGTAGCTCCAGCATCAAAATCACCTTACAGGATGAGTACAACAGACTTGGTAGAGTTAAAATTGCAGTTTAAGGAAATGTTGGACAAAGGGTACATTAGGCCAAGTGTACTACCATGGGGTGCACTAATGTTGTTTGTAAAGAAGAAAGATGGCACTTTTAGACTATGCATTGAATACATGAAACTAAACAAAGTGAACATGAATAATAGGTACCCACTACCGAGGATTGATGATTTGTTTGATCAACTGAAGGGAGCATCATTGTTCTCTAAGATATTCTTGACATTATGATATCATCAGGTACACAACAAGGAGTAGGATATCTACAAGACTTCATTTAGAACCAGGTACGAGAATTATGATTTTGTTGTAGTTTCATTACTTTTTATTAATTCCCTATAGAAAATCTCTAACACAGATATAATACCATGTAGAAATTATATCAATGGACTCAATCCGATCATGCAATGTACTAACGCAAGATAATGAATCCTTCTACAAAATTTGCACAATATAAAACACGATTGCTCAATCATATGCAAGTAAGAGAAAGAAGTAAATCAATACAAACACAAGATATTCCTGGGGAAAGAAACTGCTCAAAACCCCTCCATATTTATTTAATAATCAACCAAGGAATCATGAAACAATACAATGAATTTGTGATCACCACAACCTCATACACACTACCAATTTCTTTACATTGATCTAGGCAAAATTGGACAAACACATAGCCAATTGTCAACCTACCCTAAGGCTACCCTGCTTACGAAATCCCTAGAGAATTAAACCCCTATTAAATAGGAAATTCAACCTTCCTTGATTGCAAAATTCATCATGGGCTTCCCATGGTTTTATAACTGCACCTTGGCAGTTTTCCTAAAATACAACTTCTAGTTTATTAGCCTTGAACCTTTGTCTCAACTAGCTATCCAACAGAATTAGCATGCATGCAGCTATAAATACTGAATCATCAGTTACTTCGTAGATCACTATTGGTAAATTAAATCTATTTTTATTCTCTTGATCTTACACTAGCTCATCAAATAGTTAGAACTAGTTAAATTTATTTTAACTCAATTAATGTGAGTTAGCTAATCCTACTCAAACTACACTAGTGCTACAACTGCAACTGGAACCTGTTAATAATAGAATCAATCTACATGCCTATGATTTGACCCTCAACTCTAAATTCTTGCGCTAACTAAGTCTACCACACTTAGTTAACTATTACAAGTTTTTATGAGATCAAGATTACAATTAATTTTCCAGTTTATTTAAAAATTGGTTGCACACTAATGTGTCACTAGGATCCATCACCATGTGACTTGTGATCCCACACCAGTGTTTGTGATTTTTATGGATGCCAATTTCACTATTTCTTATTGCAAATTTCAACACTCCCTCTCAACAATAAAGGAATCAATCTGTCCCGATCCGGTACCTTTGGAATGTTTTGCATGAAACACTTCACTGGTGTTTTTTTCACATGCAACTCTCCTGAAACTGAATAGCCTCTGAACAATTGAATCAATATAATGCATCTATCACCAGAGTATTTTGACTTCTGCTAGCTACTGCACATGTCTACTGGACTTTTTGTGCTACCGACATCTTCATCCACGCACTCTTCACTGCTGCCAACTCTGATCTACGCTCTAGTATCCGAGACCTGTCACTCTGATTTTTGTCCTCCTGACATTTGAATACATTAATCTAATCGATACTTCCTGATACTGATGTACTGTGGGCTCCTCATGGTAGTCTCTTGTTTTCTACAGTATCACTAGATGAATATGGATTTCCTACTATCTGCTGAAAAATAACATTCTCTGACTATCATTTATTTTCAGAAATATCACTGGCTTCATTATCTTCATTTAACCTATTCATTATCTCTCACCTTACTTATTCAGATCACTCTATTACTCTAAAATTCCATGTTTGACCCTAAATCCCTCATTCTTACCCTGTTCCCTACCTAAAACCCAACCCCCATCGCTAAAAACCCCTCCCCTTCATTCATTTCCACATCTTCCATCAAAACAACGTAAAAAACCCATTTTTTTACATTGTTTTAAGATAAATTTAATTCAATTCGGGACATGCTCTTTTAAAATAGACCCTGTTTTATTTTAAAGACCCAATCCCTTTACATTTTAAAACCCCCTGATCTAAGCCTTTACCCCGCGTCCATATAACCTTGGCTCACTATATGTTAAGCGCCTCCACTTTAACATACCCTGGGCCCCACATTATAAAATCCCCATGCTATGTTTAAACCCACCATCATAATTCAAAGGCCCAGACCCACTTTCCAAAACATACTCGAGATCAAGCCACTCGACCACCATTGGATCTTGGCCTCACGATCCAACGGCCATTGTGCCTTATCATACACCCAAAAGCCTGTCGTTTAAACACCACGAGAGCTTCCAAAATGGGTAGTTTTCACACCCGTAATTTCCTCCATGCGTCTCCCTCATAGTTTATCGCATTCCCGTGAAACAAACCACCACACTGTCTATGCACCATGCGAAAACCACAAAACCACTCGCACGCCATAATAATGAAACCACTAAGCCATTTGAATGTTTTGAAGCCATGTCCTGTCGCGACGAGTCCTGAGTTGCCATGTAAACCCCTAAAAACACTTCTAAAAGACCCATAAAGGCCATGGCCAAATGAAGAAAACCAAAAACCTCCATTTTCTGGACTCTGTTCATAATTTTCCCTACTACCTGCAAGCCACCATTTCTCCCCTCCTGCAAGCGCACATTTTTATTAATAAATTGTTTTTATTTTGTAGGTGATCACAGTGAATCAGAAAAGGAAAAAATCATATTGTTGTTCTAAAGTCCAAAAAAATATTCAAACTAAGTTCCTTGAGTGACGATCTAGGAGCTTTGTTCATTTAAGGATCAAGAGCGCAAGATTAATTAAAGGTAGCAGTAGATCATGATCAATAAAGATCATATGATGGTTACAGAGGTGACGAGTTTTCATCAAAATATAGAGTACAGTAAAAGGAGAAATTCACAATGATCGCGTAGGAAAATATGAAGAAAAATGTAAAGAACACAGTTAAAGAACAGTGATAGTGAAAAGATTCACTGTGACAATGAAGGGAAAAAGGGATTAAAGGATTAATCAAATGTTAAAACATGAAAGAAAAGGTTAAGAGACAGATTCAAAATAAAAGAAAGAAAATAAAGCAGATTAAACAATGAGATAAATAAAGAAATGGCAGTGATAACAAAGGAAGTAAAAGAGAAACATATAAAAGATACAAAAGAAGACAAATCAGAGTTTAAACAAAAAAAAATCTATGAGGAAGACTAGGCCAGGTGTCAAGGCCATTCAACATTTAACTCTTCCCAAATCACATTGGCCACCTACAGCCTAATTTTTCTAAATGAAACTATAGTTAATGTCACAGTCAGAGATATTTTAGCAGCAACCTAGAAGTTATTGTAAAATTCAATATTAAAGGAAAATAGTCAAAAATGTCTTAAAGTTATCTCAATAGTAAATTAGAAATTTATTACTACAGTATGTCAGTCAGAGATATTTTGGCATTGGGCCTTGCATGGTCTCAAATTGTCAAACATCATTTACTCTGTAGTAAATACAAATCTGTCACCCTAGATTAGGGAAACCTCCTCATCTACAGTTAAATATTGCATGTATTATTCATTATTATTGTTGGTTGGTTGGTTGGTTAGTTGGCTACTAGGCTGGATTTTGATCAAAATCTGAGTTGCAAAGGTTATTGCACTGGAGAATTGTAACTGACTTGGACATCAGTAATACAAGCACACTCATGGGATTCTTGAGCTATGTTAATGGTGATTTTATCCCTCTTTGTCATTGTTTCTCCTTTATTTACCATATTGTACATCAATTTCTCTTATAATAGAACATAAATTTTAGATTGAGATATGTTGTTTGGGCACCTTAACTCTATCTGTTATTATTATCTTTATTTTTTCTTCTACAAAGTCTAATTAAGGAATTTAGGGGTGTCCTGCTCTGTAGTTTCACTTGGATTGTTGTCTTGAGGTTTTCTTAGGAAAGTTTAGCTAAAGAATTCAGAGGTATCCTGCTCTTTAGTTTCTCCCAAACTATTTATCTTAAAGACCTTGTTTGAGGTTTAGTTAAATAATTCAGGGGCGTCCTGCTCTTAATTTCACTAAGCTGTTATCTTGAATGTTTTCTCTATCTGAAAGTAGTAAATAAATAACTCAGGGGTGTCCTGCTCTTTAGTTTCTCTTAAATAGTTTTCTCAAAGGCTTCTATTGTTGAAGTATAGTTAAAGGATTATTAATTTCTCTTTAGTTTTACTGAATTCACAAACTTGTTGTCATCTCACATTCATCTTATCTAAGAAGATTCATCTAATATAGTTAGCTTTCCCTATGAAAACCCTTGAAGATTTGATGTACAATTAAAACCTTTTATGACTCCACAACCTAATGGATTAAGCTTCCCACATTCTATCTATTCAACTACAATCAATCAATCAAAACAAAACAAACAATCCCAAAAATTCATAACTAGCCTAAAATTAGAAAACATAAGCATAAAGATAAATCAGTTAAACATAAACATAGAGGAAGGCTAGGTCCTTGGAATCCAAAGTGGTTTGATGTGGTTCCCTGCTACTTTTTCTTTCCAATATTGCAAATTATAGGGCACCAACATAATGACGACCATACTATGGAACCTGAGTTATTAAAATAGCTTAATATTTCCTCAAGAACTCAGAAAACCCCATTCAAATTGAGATAACTCAAGTGTTAGCCAAGACTGGTATATTCTTGTTGATGGTGGACAACAGCCAGCCTCAAAAATAGTTAAAATCATCCACCTAGTGACTCCACTGGTTTTCAGTAGGCCTACTGACTCCACTCGTTTTCTATAGACTTCATTGGGAAATTATTGAGAAATCCTGATATCATAAAACCTCAAATAGAACCTAGTCAAAATACTTTGTGAATAAAGTATTTATTTCACAGATTGGTTTGTTTTCAAACTATTATAAAACTTTCAACCTCTTTGTGCCTTGGGTCCAAGTTCTGGCTTCTAGAAGAATCTGTACCAAATCCCATCCTGACCCAAACCCTCCTGCAATAGTTGAAAATCCAAAAAAAAATCCTATGGAAAACTCCCAGATTTAAAAGTCCAACTATTAGCAGACCTATTCACAAGGTAAGTTTCCTACCTGAAAACCTTACAAACTTGCAAGATATCATATCTGACACACCCCTGGAACAAATCTTCTCCAAGAATAAATCCCAGAGTTAGATAAACCAGATAATTTTAGACCCATCAATCTTACAGCAGAATCCTGTTGTACTACCTTTGATCCCCATTTATACACCCATTGTTCAGCTTCCTCCATTTAACCCTTTACCTTTGTTTGTAAACCCTCCACTTGTTAACCCTCCTTTGTTTCCCCAACCACCAGCCATGGCAACCTGGTATGCCCCATTAGTCCTACCATTGCCTTTAGTAGTTCTACCACAGGACTATCAGTCCAAAATCCCCTTATTTGATGCAAATGGCACTACACATGATCCACAACATGTGGATAAAATGGATGATTATTTTGAAAAACAAGAAATAGATGATGAAACTGTTAAACTAAGAATTTTTTCTCAAATCTTAAGGGGAGAAGAAAGAAAATGGTTTAAAGTCCTAACCCCTAATATTATACATGACCTCCCTGGTTTTCATCAGCGATTCCTAAATAAATGGGAAGTAAAGAAAAACCCTCTCCAAATCTTATCAGAATATGAAAACATCAAAGGAAACATTGGAAAGGGTGTACAAGATTACTGCACTAGGTTCAATAGTGTATACAGTGCCCTCCCTACTCACATGAAACCTCCACAAGGTCTAGCCCTAATGAAATCTCCAGATGGTTTTGACCCAGAAATGGCTTATCAACTAAGAGAAAGAGACCCTCTTACATTAGAAGACATGCAAAAGGGTGCAGTAACTGTGGAAGCTAATATGATTGCCAAGAGGGCTAGAATGAAAAATGAGAAAAAGAGTCATATCTAGGGAAGAGGCTGTACCCTCCACATCTAATACTAAGATTGATAACCTAGTTAGAACCAGGGAAAGGATGATGGAGAGAATAAACATAAATCAGAGAGATTTCCCTAAAGAAAACCAAGTAGCTCCTCAAAACAGAAATCAAAACCAAAACCAAAGCTTTAGAAGAAACCCCCCTCAAATAAGACAGAGAGGACCAGACCAACAAATCAGGCCTCATTTCCAAGAAAAATATGCTAATGAAGATGAGGGAGTAATTGAAGAACCAGAGGAAAGTCATATAAATCTAATGGGAGTTAATAATAAGGATATTGTTTCCTCACTAAGGAAGAACAAGGCATGTTTTCCCCAACTCAATTTTAAGAATAATTCCAAGAATCCGAGGATTATAAAAAAGTCTTTGAAAATGCCATCATGGAAGTGCATAGGCAGTATGACCTTAGAAGCAAGAAAAATCAAGACATTCACAAGAGAAAGAACCCTGAAATTTCTGCTAGGAAGACCCCTAAAAATGATCTTAAAAAGATAGCAGAAACTTCAAACATAATGGTTAAAAGTTCTGATAAAAATAAAAACTAACACAGTCCAGAAAGCAGCACTAGTAAATCAACTAGTAACCCTAACAAAACTAATTTAATTGATACCTCTAGGACAAATCAGCAAGCTGAAATTTTTGCAAAACCAGTGTCTGATAAAATTTATTTAATTATGCCAAATACATAGACACCATTTAGTATTGAGAATGAAATTGCCAAGATAAAATTCTCCATACCTCTTACTGAATTAGTTGGCCAGGATGTATATAGATCCCAAATTTTGAAAGCTTTAAACATAGGAGAAAATACTGATACTGTGAATTTGAATGATGATAAACCTAAACTTTTGTTTAGACCTGAAGTAGAGGGTAAATTCCAAGAGGGAGGTGTGCCTCTGTTTTATGTCAGTTTGAATATTCATGATAAAATCCTTCATAATGCCATGTTAGATTCAGGAGCTTCTTATAATCTCATACCAAAGGTAGTTATGGAAAGACTAAGCCTTGAGATAACTAGACCGTACAAATATTTGTACTACTTTGACTCCAGTAGAATTAAATGTCTAGGCTTGATCAAATATCTCTATGTTAATCTAGCACAAATTCCAGCCAAAAGCCTAGTAATGGATATTGTGGTGGCTAACATTCCCCCTAAATATGGCATGCTCTTATCACACTCATAGGGAGCTAAACTTCAGGGAACCCTCCAAATGGACATGACCTATGCTACCATACCAGTCTTTATTCAACCAAGAAGACTATATAGGGAAACTCATATGAAATACATGGTCATCAGCCAAGAAAATCCTGATAACTCCCTCTCTATTCTGCCCACACAGACCTTGATTCATTTATCCTTTACAATGATGAAAACATTAATGAAAGGTAACAATAAATGAACCAAAAACTGAAAAGGAGGAAGAGAAATAAGAACAACTAGACCAGTCAGACCACATAGAAAATGAACAAAATAATGGAAAACATAAGTCTGAAACTAAAACTCTATGGAGCATGAGCTTTGATGGTTCTTGTGGAAAAAATGGTTCAGGAGCAGGTGTTTGGATACACAACACTGAGAACAACCACGCAGAGGGGCATTCAAACAAACTGAACTTTCAATGTACCAATAACATAGCAAAGTATGAGGCCCTCCTTCTAGGATTACAATTACTGAAGAAATTAGAGGCCAAAATAATCTCTGTCCATGGAGATTTTGAGCTATTGATTAGGAAAATAAAAGGAGAATATTCAGCAAAACATCCTAGATTAAGAGCCTACATAAATTCTTCTCTTAACCTCCTAAAAAAATTCAAATAATATGACCTTGCCTCTGTCTCAAGAAATCAAAATATCCTTGCCAACGGTCTATCATTTGCAGCCAGTACTTGCCAACAAACTCATCATAACAAGAAATACATAGTAAAGGTTAAATATACACCAGCAATCCCTGATAATATAAGATATTGGCAAGTTTTTGAAGATGACAAATAGATTGAAGATTTCCTTTAGTCAAGAGATGAGTTTCAAATGCCAAATTCAGACTTAGATTATGAAGAAGACTACCTTACTGAGGAAAAAACATGCAAGGAGGAGGCCACTCATAATGCTGATATAAATATGTTAGCAAAGAAATATCCACAGAAGACATAAATGTGTGAAGATCCAGGAAAATAAGACTTTGAAGTGCTGCAGTTCAGAGATAATACATTGCCAAAGGACTTGTCCCTCTAGAAGAACTTTTTGATTTTGATGATGTTGCTAAAAAGCCAAAGATGGAATCCACTGAAGCAAATGTAGAAGAGTGCAATATAGGCAGTGAGCAGGAGCCCAAAATGATAAAACTGTAAAAAACATGGCCACTTCCTATAAAAAAAATATATATTGAGTTATTCAGAGAATTCAATGATTTATTTTACTGGAGCTATGAATACTTGAAGTCCTATGATACTGATATCATCCAACATAAGATCACACTCAAGGAAAGCCAGAAAACCTTTAAACAGAAACTGTGTAGAATAAACCCTGTTCAAATGCCACTGGTTGAGAAAAAAATAAAGAAAATGTATCATGTTGGAATAATATTCCCACTCAGATACTCAGAATGGGTTTCAAATCTTGTATCTATGAGGAAGAAGACATGAGAAATTAGGCTCTGCATAGAATTCAAAAATTTAAACAAAGAATCCCTAAAAGACAATTACCCTTTACCAAAGATAGATCACATATTGCAAAGGGTAGTAGGCTCCAAAAATGTATCTATGCTTGATGGATTTTCAGGGTACAATCAGGTGCTGGTAAATCCATATGAGAAACACAAGACAACATTCACTAAACCTTGGGGCACCTTCATGTATGTTAAAATTCCTTTTGGGTTAATGAATGCTGGAGCTAATTTCCAAAGAGAAATGGATATTTCTTTCTCAGAAGAAATAGGTTACTTCATTGTGATATACCTTCATGACATCTCAGTATATTCAAAAAATGATGAAGAACACTTAGCTCATTTGAGGAAGGTATTTGAGAAATGCAGAAAGTATGGCTTGTCTTTGAATCCCAAGAAATCCTTATTTGGCCTTCAAGAATGAAATCTTCTGGGCCACATCATATCTGAAGAAGGATCAATATTGACCCAAAGAGGATTGAGAGAATATTTCAAATCATTCACCCAAGAAACCTTAAAGAGCTGCAATATTTTATTGGAAAGATAAATTTCTTAAGAAGGTTCATACCAAACCTTGCAGAACTCCTGAGAATCATCATTAACATGCTCAAAAGAGAAACATGAGTCAAATGGACTATAGAAGAAAATAAATCTTTCAACTTGTTGAAGCAATCTCTTACACAAACACCAGCTCTGATCAACCCTGACTTCACCAAATATTTATTCATTTTTTTCTTTGCCTCAGAACACATGGTGGCCATTGTATTACTGCAGAAAAATATGAAAGGAAGGAGCAGCCCAGAGATTTCTTCAGCCAAGCTCTAAGAGATGCACCTCTGAAATATAACATCATGGAAAAGCAGGGTTTTTCCTTAAGCAAAGCACTAAGGATTTCAAAGTCTACTTTTTTCATTCACACATCATTGCATTTGTGCCTCATGCAGTGGTTAAAGACATACTTACAAAAGATCCTGATGGCAAAAGAGGCAAGTGGATTATTGTCATCTTGGAGTATGATTTTGAAATTAGTCCCACCAAGCTAATCAAAGGACAAGGATTGGCTAAACTAGTGGCTAAAACAAATTTTCAAGAACTAGACATTAATATGATTCACTCATTGGATGAACAAGAGGCGCTGGTGACTCCACCTATTGAGGACGCATTTCTGAACTCACCTTGGTATGCTGATATATTATATGTGCTTTTTAAATTAAATGTTCCTCCTGGTTTATCCAAAACAAAGGCCAGATTCTTGAAACTAAAAGCTGTAAATTTCTACATTCTGGAAATGGTGTTATATTAGAAAAATTCGAGTGGTGTATTTCTTAAATGTTTTCTTGAAGAAGATGGAGATAGGATAATACATGAATTTCAAGAAGGAGAATGTGGAGGTCACCTATATTGGAAAACCACTGTCAATAACATCCTTAGGGCTGGTTTATACTGACCTACCCTTTTCCAAGACATCCACAAAATGGTAATTTCCTACCATAAATGCCAAATATTTGAGGGAAAAAGAAAACATATGCCTTTGCCATTACAACCAATTTATGTTGAAGCTCCTTTTCAACAATGGGGTCTAGATTTCATTGGAGAAATCCACCCTTCCTCCTCTACTCAGCATAAGTGGATCCTTACTACAACTGACTATTTTACAAAGTGGATAGAAGCCATTCCTTACAGGACTTCCACAGACTCAGTAATTATCAGATTCCTTGAAAACAATATTCTATCTAGATTTGGGTGTCCTAGGAAAATTATTACTGACAATGCTACTTCCTTTAGATCCAAGAAAATGGTGGAATTTTGCCACATATATCACAATAATTTGGGACATTCTACAGCATATTACCCTCAAGGTAATGGGTTGGTTGAATCCTCAAATAAAAGCTTGGTAAACATCATTAAAATGTTAATGGAAGAAAATAAGAAATCATGGCAGAGAAAATTAGTACATGCACTATGGGCAGAAAGGCTAACAAAGAAGAAATCAATTGATATGTCTCCCTATTAGCTAGTCTATGAAATAGATGCAGTCTTCCAAAAAAGCTTGGGAGTGCCAGTGATGAAGCTCATTCTAGAGGTACAGTATGAAGGGAATGATATACAAAGAAGAATAAACCAAACTATTCAGTTGCAACAAACCAGAGAAGGAGTGTATGATAGAACACAACTGTTACAAGAAAACATCAAGAAATTCCTTGACAAAAGGACCAAGGAAAATTATTTTAACATTGGAGACAAAGTGATGAAGTGGGGTTCAAGAAGAGAGGAAAAAGGCAAGCATGGAAAGTTTGATAACCTTTGGGAAGGTCCATACACCATCCATTCTACAAGAGGTAATAATGCATTTTTTCTACAAGAAATGGATGGAACAGAGTTGTTTGGAGGTCCTGTAAATGACAGGATGCTCAAGCATTATTTCAGTTGAGAATCTCAGTTTAATTTTTTCTTCATTGGATATAACATTGCTTAAATAGAAAACTCAGAAAAATTGATACAAAAAGAAAGAAATAAAAGAAGAAAAGAGGGCAGCTAAAAAGAAAAAGGTAAGCCCCATACCAAAAAATAAAAATTCCTGAAAGTGTGCCTATCAAAATGCCACTACTTTTGAAAAGGAAAGTCTTGTTCAATCATACAACCTAAACATGATTGTACAAATTTTGAATTTTTGCTGATGAGTTATAAAATGAAGATATGAGAAACTATTTAAACTTGGCTTATCAGTAGGTAGGTAGAAAAATACATTGGTCCCAAAGCCTCAATTTGAAACCAATAAGATAAGTGAGGGATAAGAGATAAATGAAAGATTCCAGATCAAAGCCCTCAGTTTAGTTTACTTTTGCAAACTAATATTGTGTTCAACTTGTCTAAAAATTCCACAACTCATGACGATCAAACTGCTTAATCTTGATTCATTCATGCCTTAAATTTCATGTTGATAGTTAGTGAATAAAAATCTGTCAAATTTTTTAGTCTTGGAAGATAAGTAGTTAGGTAGAGAATAAAGGAGCTCATCAATCTAATCTGAGCCTTTGGAAGCTATAAGGTTAGGAATATATAGTTTACTTTCAAAAAGAGAAATGATGTGAAGGTTCGCAAGTCAGAATGCACCCATAAAATAAAGAAAAAATGTTAGAAAAAGGTGATGAGTTGGCAGAATAAATTTGTAGGAAGCATGGTTTTCAATTTTTGAAAGCCACGGTCACAAAATTTGCAGTAGATCACCAATTATAGGATGAAAATCAGCCAAATAAAAATAGGCTACTGACCTACAAATGTTCTTGACACCTCCTAAAGGAGCTTCCCTCCCCAGCTAGAGCCACTGTTAATCTCCTGTATTATACAATATCACTAGATAACTATGGATTTTCTACAGACTGTTGAAAATAAAATTCACTGACTATCATTTATTTACAGCAATTTCATTTCCTTCATTATCTTCATTTAACCTATTCATTATTTCTCACCTTACCTATTCATATCACTCTCTTACTCTAAAATTCCATGTTTGACCTTAAATCCCTCATTCTTACCCCGTTCCCTACATAAAACCCCACCCCCATTGCTAAAAACATCTCCCCTTCATTCATTTCCCCTTCTTCCATCAAAACAATCTAAAAAACCCATTTTTTAGATTGTTTTAAGATAAATTTAATTCGATTCGGGACCCACTCTTTTAAAATAGACCCTGTTTTATTTTAAAGACCCGACCCCTCTACATTTAAAAACCCCCCCACTCTAAACCTTTACCCCCTGTGTCCATATAACCTTGGCTCACTATATGTTAAGAGCTTCTGCATTAACGTACCCTGGGCCCCACATTATAAAATCCTCACGCTATATTTAAACCCACCATCATAATTCAAAGGCCTAGACCCACCTTCCAAAACCTACCCGAGATCAAGCCACCTGACGACTGTTCAATCTCGGCCTCACGATCCAATGGCCATCGTGCCCTATCGCACACCCAAAAGGCTGCCATTTAAACACCCCTACAACTTATGAAATGGGTGAATTTCACGCCCATCCTTTCCTCCACGCATCGCCCTCACAATTTATTGTATCCCTGTGACATAAACCACCACACCATCTATGCACCGTGCGAAAACCACAAAACCACTCCCGCGCCATAATAATGAAACTGCCGACCCATTTGGATGTTTTGAAGCCATGTCCTACCGCGACGAGCCCCAAGCCACCATGTAAACCCCTAAAAATGATTCTAAAAGACCAAGGAAGGCCATGGCCAAACGCAGAAAACCAAAAACCTCTATTTTCCATACTCTGTCCATAAATTTCCCTATTTCCTGCAAGCCACCATTTCTCCCCTTCATGCGGGCACACATTTTTATTAATAAATTGTTTTTATTTTGCAGGTGATCGATGAATCAGAAAAGGCAATAATCATATTGCAGTTCTAAAGTCCAAAAGTTATTCAAACTAAGTTCCCTAGGTGACGATCCAAGAGCTTTTTTCATTTAAGGATCAGGAGCGCAAAATTAATTAAAGGCAACAATAGATCATGATCAATAAACATCATATTATGATTACATAGGTAGCGAGTTTTCATCAACAAACAGAGTATGGTAAAAGGAGAAATTCACAATGACTGCGTAGGCACAGATGAAGACAAATTTAAAGAACATGGTTAAAGAATAGTGACAATTAAAAGATTCACCATGACAATGAGTGGAAAAAGGGATTAAAGGATTAATCAAAGGTTAAAAGATGAAAGAAAAGGTTAGGAGACAGAGTCAAAATAAAGGAAAGAAAATAAAGTAGATCAAACAGTGAGATAAAGAAAGAAATGACAGTAATAAAAAAGGCAATAAAAGAGAAACAGATAAAAGATACAGAAGAAGACAAATCAAAGTTTAAACAGAAACAAATCTACGAGGAAGACCAGGCCAGGTGTCAAGGCCATTTAGCATTTAACTCTTCCCAAATCACGTTGGCCACCTACAACCTAATTTTGCTAAAGCCAGCTATAGTTAATGTCACAGTTAGAGATATTTTAGCAGCAGCTCAAAAGTTATTGTAAAAGTTAATATTAAAGGAAAATATTAAAAAATATCTTAAAGTTTGCTTAGCAATAAATTAGAAAGTTATTAATATGGTATGTCAGTCAGAGATATTTTGGTATTGGGTCTTGCATGGTCTCAAATTGTCAAACATCATTTACTCTGTAGTAAATACAAATCTGTCACCCTAGATTATGGAAACCTCCTCATTTGCAGTTAAATATTGCATGTATTATTCATTATTATTGTTGGTCGGTTGGTTGGTTAGTTGGTTTCTAGGTTGGATTTTGATCAAACTCTGAGTTGAAAAGATTATGGCACTGGAACATTGTAATTTTCTTGGACATCAGTAATACAAACACGTTCACAAGATTATTGAGCTATGTTAATGGTGATGTTATCCCTCTTTGTCATTGTTTCTCCTTTTTTACCATATTGTTCATCAATTTATCTGATAATAGAACATAAATTTTAGATTGGGATATTTTGTTTGGGCACCTTAACTCTGTCTGTTATTATTATTTTTATGTTTTCATCTGCAAAGTCTAATTAAGGAATTCAGGGGTGTCCTTCTCTTTAGTTTCACTTGGCTTCTTGTCTTGAGGTTTTCTTAGTAAATTTTAACTAAAGAATTCAAGGTGTCCTGCTGTTTAGTTTCTCCCAAACTATTTATCTTAAAGACCTTATTTAAAGTTTAGTTAAAGAATTCAGGGGTGTCCTGCTCTTTAATTTCACAGAATTGTTCTCTTGAATTTTTTCTCTATTTGAAAGTAGTAAATAAAGAATTCAGGGGTGTCCTGCTCTTTAGTATTACTGGATTGTTGTGTTAAGGTTTTCTTAGTAAAGTTTAGCTAAATAATTCGGTGGTGTCCTGCTCTTTATTTTCTCTTAAACAATTATCTCAAAGGTTTTTCTTGTTGAATTATAGTGAAAGGATTCTTAATTACCCTTTAGTTTTACTCAATTCACAAACTTGTTGTCATCTCATATTCATGTTATCTAAGAAGATCCATCTGATATAGTTATCTTGCCCTATGAAAACCCTTGAGGAGTTGATGTACAATTAAAACCTTTTATGACTCCATAGCCCAATGGAGTAAGCTTCCCACATTTTTTCTATTCAACTACAATCAATCAATCAATCAAAACAAAACAAACAATCCCAAAACTTCATAACTATCATAAAATCAACAAACATAAGCATAAATATAAATTAGTTAATCATAAAAATAGAGAGATCCCTCTCTGAGCCCAATAAGTCTAGGTCCTCGGACTCCAAAGTGGTTTGATGTGGTTCCCTGCTACTTTTTCTTACCAATCTGGCAAATTACAGGCACCAACACCTTGTAGCCAGGTTCGATCCATGAGACACACCATCTCAATGGACTCTAACCAATTTCTTCTTGGGATTAATTCAACACATCGCCCCACCTCACACCTGGAGGTATAAATGCATGTACTCCCTCTGCCCATATAGCTCAAAATTTCCCACTCCTAGAGGTCTCTACTTGCTTCGACTTGTATATCCATCTGGATCCAACCACTAACTTCCCCACTAGTCTTGGGACCACTTCCCATGCATTGTTTATGATAATGGAGTCATACTCCTCAACCATGGCATCAACCCATGTTGGTTTCTGCATTGCTTCCTCAAAAGAGGATGGTTTTGTCACAATACACTCGCTCATAAGAACCATGTATCCAATATACCTGTTTGGGGGCATTCTCTTCTTGTGTTGTGATGTAGCTGCTCCTACATGCTCTGTCAAATCTAACATCAATCTGTCAGCCTCTCTGGTGCGCTTCCTACCATTTATGGTGGATGGCTCTACATGAGTGGTTTCTCCCACTCCATGATCCTCATCTTGTGGCTGCTCCAGATCCTAAGGTTCATCCTTTGGAACTAAGAGTTCCTCATCTCCATGCAAATCAAGCTCCCTTTCAAGGGACAATCACATGGTTTTCTCCTTATAAAATCTAAAATCTCTCTTGACAATTGTCATCTTGTTAGCCGACAAATACACCTGATAGTTGTGGGGAGTATCACTGTACCCCACAAATATCGCAACCTATGTTTTTGGTTCTAGCTTCTTCCTTGAATATTTTTTCACATGGAAATAGACAAATGAGCCAAAAATTTTAAAATATGAAACATCTGGTTTCTTACCTGAAAAAGTCTCCTCTAGTGTACTCATGCCAAGTATCCGATGAGGAATATAGTTTTGCAAAAATATTGCTGTGTTGCATGCCTCTGCCCACATATGTAATGGTAGGCCCTGATCATGTAACATAGCTCATGATGCTCGCACAATTATTATGTTATTTCTTTCTGCAACCCCATTTTGTTGTGGGTTATTAGGTGCTATCAATTCTCTCCAAATTCCTTCTTTGGCGCATAATTTCTTGCATTCATTAGAGATATTCTCACCATCATTGTCTCTCCTTACAAATTTCACCTTCTTCCCTGTATCTTTCTCTACCAGTGCTTTGAAATCAAAAAACTTGGAGAACACCTGATCTTTCTTCTATAGAAAGAAGATCCAACACTTTCTAGAAAAATCATCAACAAAAATCACATAATACCTATGTTTTTTTGTGGAAGGTTTATATAATGGTCCACACACGTCTGAGTAAACTATCTCAAGGATTGACGTTGCTTGGCTCTCCTTATCATGAAATGTGGCCTTAGTATACTTCCCCATGGTACATCCATTGCATGTGTCTATATGCGCAAGAGTACCCATTGGAAGACCTGTAGAAATCTGTTGCATGATCCTCTAAGCACTGTGGTGTATATGGCCCAATCTTCTGTGCCATAAATCACCTGTATCCCGGCTCACTACCTTCCCTACTTTACTTCTCAATGTTGAACAACCATCTACATCAAGTTTGTCGAGGTTATTCACACAAAACCGAATCCTATTTACCTGTGCTATGGCTTTGTGATGAAGGAATTCCTTTCCTTCACTGAAAACTACATCATATCCAAGATCCTCCAACATATAAATTGAAACTAAATTATTTTTCAAGCCTGGTGCACACATGGCATCGTTTAATAAGAAAGGTTTACCTAAAGTTCTCTAGAAAGTAACTGTACCAATCCCGGTAATGCTATACATCTCATCATAACCCATGTCGATGTGCATCTGAAGATCCTTCTCCTCCAAGCTACTAAAGAGTTCTTAGTTTCCCTTCATGTGGAAATATGCTCCACTATCTAGGTACTACATAGATCCCATCATAGTTGATGCCATGCATGCGATGAGAGATTGCATCTGAATTGTGTCTCCTTCTCCATCTTGATTCTCCTGAGCTTGTCCTTGAGTGCCAATTTTCTGTGGTCACTGCTGCTTTGAAATAGATTTGTCAAGGCCTTCCACATAGCATATGGAGTTACCTTTCCAAGGAGACTCGAGACAATATGATCTTGAACTCCCTCTAACAAGATCCCCCTCACCTTTTCTACCTTCTTTTGCCATGCATCAAGAAGTTGGGCATCTGCTGCTACGGGCTTGGGAATATCATTATCTATGAATTCCTTCAAGCCGTTGTACTCCAACACTGCCTCCATCATGTCCTTCTGTAATATTCCCAAATGGGAAAAGAAGGAATATAGAACAAAATTCTTGAAATAGTAGTGTATACATCACATAAAAATATGATACCAATATGGAGCATTCTTATTCATTATAGAAAAAAAAAATAATACAAAATAATGGGGCATAAACCATACAACAAGATCCAACAAGCCTCCAATAGATAAAATACTGAAGAAAGAGGTGCTGCTACTATATCAAAATGCTGGAGACACTGCTACAGTGCAGTCATAAGAGCACTGCTACAAAAAATGAATAAAAAAAATAAAAAATGGTTGATATATGCCTCAAAGATAATGTACAATGAATATGAAGGCTCTATAAAACCTCAAACAAAGAGCCTAAGCGGGTTTCCCTGAAAAACACCCAATAATACAATATGAGCTGCAGCCCTAGGGATGAAAGTATGCTAAAAAAAAGTAACTGAAGAGTTATGGCTGAAGCTGATATGAAAATAAGTATGTTCTCCTCTAATAGATCCTCCAGATGAAAGGTTGGCCCCAACACTGAATAAATCACCCACTGTAACTACCCCTGCAACTCCTCCCTAGAATAACGCAAATCCAGAGTGATACTGTGTTGTAGGGGATAAAAACACTATGTCCTGGTGCCAAATATATCAATGATGCTTAGGATCCTTCCTTACTAGCCTCCAAATAGAAATAAACCTTCCTCCAATGAGATCTCACTCAGAAATCACCCAAATCTACCCTCCACAACTTCTGCCCTGCAACACAACACAACCTCAATAGGAAATGCATTGTACCATAAGACTGAAGCTTTGGCCTAATGCCGGAATGTGGAAATGAACTGCAAACTCTTCCTAAGTGGACACTATAAGTTCTCAAAGGATAGAGGTGGGATTCCCACTCGAGAACACCCCGTGCTAAACAACAATGTAGTCCTAGCTAAACAGCTGAAGAAAGCTACAAGTATAAATAGACCATAAAATCTAAAATATCAAAACATATACATAATGATATATGGTTTCCATCCTCTTCCTTATATAAGTGGTGAGCTTCCTCACCCTTGGCCCCACTCATTTAGGACACTACTTCCATGCAAAGATTCTCCAACTAAAACTGCGTTGTCCCTTAATGAATGCCACTACTCCATGACAACGCTATTGATTTGGTCAAAGTTGACCCAGTTTTCATGCTCCAACCCCTTTTCACACATAAGGGTGTTTTATCAAGCCACTAAAGTGACCTCCTTTCACATTAGCAGTGATTTTATTCCTACTAAGGAGATTTATGGGTCTCCATACCGTCTTATTCAAAAAATTAAGAAGCAAAAGAAAAAATTAATACTCCAACTAGCTCATCGCTAATTGGGAATATTATAGTCCTCCCCTCCCAAATGTTGCTTGTCCTCAAGAAACTGTAAAGGTGAGTGCTGAAACTCTTCTCCTCCTTCCTTGGTGACACCTCCATGTGATAAGCTCTCCTCATATACCAAGTGTCTCCCAATCAATCCCTCCATGACATGCTCCTCCCAAGTTCTCATGAGATGCAAATGACTCATCCCACAAGGAAGCAAAAGACCCAATGAAGAAATCATGGTTTCCCCAATGTTCTCCCTGAAACATTAAGCATAAGAAACATGGATAATATCTCTCCCAATGGGTATGCTCAATCATCCCATCCTTCCTTCAATCATTCTCATAATAATAATAAGAACATCATCATTGTATGTGATCAAAACCAAGAACACATAAGCTGCCATATGTAGTAATGGAGGTGGATCATAGTCCCACATGTGGAACCAGTGCAATATATCTCCTGAATGCATCAGATAATGATATGGTAAGTGGTTTCACCACCACTTTCTTGCATCCATGGTCTCCTCAATTTTTTTGAGAAGGTGAGAAATATTTGGTGCCCTTGGAGTGCACTTGAATGGTATGTCATCTCCCTATATCCTCCTAGGGAGTGGCCATGCTCAACACTTTATGGCCCAAAGTTGGCCATGAAGTTTATAAGGAAGAATGCTCCTACTTGGAGAAATAGCCTACACATATATGGTTAAGGAATGCACATATTCATTATATAAATCATTATGAAAACAAACATGATCCTTAACATATGATTTTCTCAGACAAATGGAGTGGCTCATAGATAGATCCCCTCCGATTCCCAAAGAGGAAAGTGGTGGCTATGATAACTCCCAAAAAGAGTTATGTATCTCCTCCCTCTCCACATGATCCATGAATCTCCTCAAATGCTGATATATATCCTCTTCAAAGCCTTCTCAAGTAAACCCCTCCATGATGGTATGGTATGCTCTCATGGAATAAGTATGGCTGAAGAGAAAATCTTCATGTGCTACATGTAGTAACTTCTCCTTGAGCTTGGAAGCTCTTAATAAGAATATCCTACCATGATAGTAGATGAAATAATCTCTGACTGAATATCCCTCCTCTAATAACTGGTCATCAACTATCATGCATGTACAAAGATCCTTGGAATAATACACCAACAGCTAGGATTTCCAATATGGATCTATCCTCCAAAGTGACAGCGTTGATGATATGCCATGTAAAACATTTGTCATGTGTCTGCCCTCCTCTTTGACATATCCTATGCCAAATTCACATATTGGAAGGTGTCTATCCTTCCTCTGATGCTTCCTTCTCAGTGAAATATCTGAGATGAGAGTGGGTAATGATGATCTTGGGAGGATGCCTCCCTCCGCCTTGAGTCTACCCAAGACTCTCAGTGATGTATCATGACCTCCTAATGCTCCCACTCCTCTTGGATATTTGAGTGGTGCACCATGATGTGAGACATTTCTCACCAACTCCTATTCAGGTGGCCTCTTGGGTGGTTTGCCACAAAACAGTAATGTCTCATGAGCCAAAGTCATGTGCATAATAGATGGAACTGTTAGCTCCTTGCTTCCACTGTGAAAATCCATCTCTTTTTTCTGTGTGGAATTTGTATGTATGTGTGCATGCCTTTAATCATCTGATTTTTGCCACTCTTTCTATCCACCCATTCCATCTGCAAAGCCTCCCAATATGTGGTGACCTTCCCCAAAGTAATCAACCACTACACACCCAATATCACATTGGTGTCAAGTATGTCAACTACAAAGAAGTGATCAGTCATTGTATATGTCCCCATGGTGACAGATAAAGATGGAACATAATGCATGCACTGCATAGTTCTAGCTCCTGGGACTGAAACAGAAAATCCCTCAAAACCATCAATGGGTATTGCCCTCCTCTACACTAGTTGGGCATCAATAAAGTTGTGGGTAGCCCCAATGCCAATAAAAACTAAAACCCTCTGATCTAATATGGCACCTCAAACCCTCAAGGTAAAGTACTTGGGTACTCCTCTCAATGATGTAAGATCCCCTCCAATTGGAGAAAATGCTCCATTCCCACCTCTTGACAGTGGTGGATCATCTCTTGCTATTCCAGCATTGTGATCCCCTTCTGGTTCTTCTTCCTCTTCCTCCTTATCATCTAAGAATACCTCTATATAGTGTGCATTTCCTGCTAAACATCTATGTTTGGGTGCCCATGATTCTTGGCATGTGAAGCAAAGATTCCTCCTCCTCAAGTATCTTCAGACATCATCACTAAGAGGTACTTTGTTTTGGCTCTCTTTTGAAAAAGGAGGCTTCTCTTCTTTTCCCTTTGATGGAAAAGTGGGCTTTTGCTGAAATGTTTCCTTTTATTTTGGAAAGGCATCTTGTAAATCTATAGCCATTTCAATGGAATATTGAAGGGTAGTGGTCTTGGTAGATTTAACCAACCATGAAGAGGTTCTGCTAACCCATAGACCGTTCTTGCTGCATATAAATTAGGAATCATAACAGAAAGTTTTAGAAATTCAGAAATGCAAGTTTCTGGATTACCTGATTGTTTGAGCTTTGCTAGCCCCATGAAAGGTGCCTCCGGGTCTCTCCGATTAAACCTCTCCACCAGCCTCCTTGTGAACTAAGAATATGCAGTCACATTTCCATGACCCAATGTAGACAACCCATGAAACCACCAATCATGTGCCTCACCGTCAAGGTACAGTGCTTCCATTTTGATGGTCTCCATCTTTGGTACTTGGTTTAGCTAGAAGTAGATGTCTAGCTTCTCTACCAATGATTTGGCAGTGCATTTTGATGTCCCATCAAAGTTGGGTAGGAAAAATCTGCCCACAGTTCGGTGTAGATCATGATTCTGTATGAAGCCTCCACCTCTATTGTGATGTTGGGGTCTCATATTGTCCTTGATTTGAAAAAACTCTTGAAAACTCAAGTGGTCCTTGAATCTTTGATATTGAGACTCGTACTCCATGAAATAGTCTTCAAGATTTTGTTTTTCTTTAAACCCTCCATTTCCCACTGCTAAGAATGTAGGCATTATAGAGCATTGGGAAGCTTGCTGCTTTACTGGTTGATCACTCCGGTGATGAGAAATTTCAGAGCCTTCACCATGTAGAAATCATTTAGGGGATTCCTTGTGTCTATCCATCCTCATCTCCTTTATTTCTCTAGCAATGTCTTGCATATTTTGAAGAATAAGCTTGGGATACTCCTTCTCCTCATCTTCTCTTGATAATGGGGTTTTACCCTTGTCTTCTTTATCATTTGTATAATCAAATCTCTGATTCCTTCTTTTGAGATACATATTCTCTCTATTTGGGAGAGGATATCCTTATTATAAAGACATATTGGCTTAATATGCATAGACTGAGCCAAGATTATTCTCTGATACCACTATAATATTCCCAAATGGGAAGAGCAGGAATATAGAACAAAATTCTTGAAATAGCAGTGTAAACATGACATCAAAATATGAGACCAGTATGGAGCCTTCTTATTAATTATAAGAGCAACAAAATAGTACAAAATAATGGGGCATAAACCATGCAACAAGATCCAACAAGCCTCCAATAGATAAAACCCTCAAGAAAGAGGTGCTGCTACTATATCAAAATGCCAAAGGCATTACTATAGCACAGTCATAAGAGTAGTGCTACAACAAATGAATACACAAAAGACAAAATGGCTGATATATGCCTCAAAGATAATGTACAATGAATATGAAGGCTCTATACAACCTCCAACAAAGAACCCAAGAGGGTTTTCAGGAAAAACACCCAATAATACAATATGAGTTGCATCTCTAGGGCTAAAACTAACTGAAGAGTTATGGTTGAAGTTGATACGAAAATAATTATGCTATCCTCCAATGGATCCTCCAAATGAAAGGTTGGCCCCTTCACTAAAGAAATCACTCCCGTAATCACCCACTACAACTACCCTTGCAACTCCTCCCTAGAATAATGCATATCTAGACTAATACTACACTGTAGGGGATAAAAACACTATGGCCTTGTACCAAATATATAAATGATGCTCAGGGGCCTTCATTACTAGCCTCCCAGTAGAAAGAAACCTTCCTCCAATGAGATCTAACTCAGAAATCACCCAATTCAACCCTCCACAACGTTTGCCCTGCAACACAACACAACCTCAACAGGAACTATGATGTACCGTAAGACTAAAGCTTTGGCCTAATGCCAGAATGTGGAAATGAAGTGAAAAATCTTCCTGAGTGGACACTAGAGGTTCCCAAAGGATAGGGGTGGGATTCCCACTTGGAAACACCCTGCTCTAAACAGCACTGCAATCTTACCTAAACATTTGAAGAAAGCTACAAGTCTAAACAATCCATAAAATCTGAAATATCAAAACATATACATAATGATCTATGGCTTCCATCCTCTTCTTTATATAAGTGGTGAGCTTCCTCACCCTTGGCCCCACTCATTTAAGACACTACTTCCATGGAAATAGTCTCCAACTAAAACGGTGTTGTCCCTCAAACAATGCCACTACTCCATGACAATGTTGTTGATTTGGTCAAAGTTGACCCATTCTTCATGCTCCTACCCCTTTTCACACATAAGGGTGCTTTCTCAAGCCACTAAAGTGGCCTCCTTTCACATTAGTAGTGATTTTATTCGTACTAAGGATATTTATGGGTATCCATATCCTCTTATTCAGTAAATTAAGAAGAAAATTAATATTCCAACTAGCTCATGGCTAATTGGTAATATTACACCTTCCATGCAAGATAATTTGAACTATCCTTGAGTGCATATTCGAGTCCCAAGCCATTGAAAGACATCTTGATCCACTTATAACTCCAAACATAGTACCTACAAATTTGAATATTTTTCAACACAAACTCAATATCTTCTCCACTAAATTGTGATTCCTGGTGCTTTGATACCATGTATAAAATCTCTAACACAACTATAATACCATGTAGAAATTATATCAATGGAATCACTCTGATCATGCAATGTATTAAAGAAAGATATTGAATCCTTCTACAAAATTTGTGGAGTATAAAACATGATCACTCAATCACTTGCAAGTAAGAGAAAGAAGTAACAATACACAACACCAAATATTCTTGGGGAAATCAACTCCTTAAAACCCTCCATATTTATTGTATAATCAACCAAGGAATCATGAAACAATGCAATGTATTTGTGATCACCACAACCTCATACACTCTACCAATTGCTTCACACTGATCTAGGTGAAATTGGACAAACACATAGCCAATTACCAGCGTATCCTGCTTACAAAATCCTGAGAGAATTAAACCCCTATTAAATAGGAAATTCAGCCTTCCTTGATTGTGCAATTCATCATGGGCTTCCGATGGTTTTATAACTGCACCAGGGCAGTTTGCCTAAAATACAATTGCTAGTTTACTAGCCTTGAACCTTTGTCTCAACTGGGTATCCACCAGAATTAGCATGCATTCAGCTTTAAATAGTGAATCATCAGTTACTTGGTAGATCACTACTGGTGAATTAAATATATTTTAATTCACTTGATCTTCTACTAGCTCATCAAACAATTATAACTAGTTAAACTGATTTTAACTCAATTAATGTGAGTTAACTGATCCCACTCACACTACACTAGTGCTACAACTAGAACTAGACCCTGTTAATAATAGAACCACTCTACATGCCTATCCTTTGACCCTAAACTCGAAATTATTGAGCTAACTACGTCTATCACACTTAGTTAACTATTAAATGTTGTTATGAGATAAGATTACAATTAATTTTCCAATTTATTTAAAAATTGGTTACACACTAATGTGTCGCTAGGATCCATCACTGTGTGACCTATGATCCCACACTAGTGTGTGTGTTGTTTCTAGATGCCAATTTCATTGTTTCTTGTTGCAAATTTCAACATGATCTAGCTACATTCATGTGTTTAATGAAAAATGTGTTGCATATTTACTTGGAAAAGTTTGTTATTTTTTTCATTGATGATATATTGGTGTATTCTAAGAATGAGGAAGAGCAGTGTTGAGGTTTTTCGCAGCATTTGGCAGCAGTGTTGAGGTTTTTGAGATAGCATAAGTTGTATGCTAATCTTAGCAAATGCAACTTCTTCTAGACTGAGGTACACTAATTGGGACACAATGTATCCAACGAGGGCATTGCAGTAGATCTAGAAAAGATAAGGACCATCATGGAGTGGGTAGCTCCTAAGAATGTAGACGAGGTGAGATCAATCATGGGATTGGCAGGATACTACAGGAGGTTCATCAGGAATGTCTCACACATTGCTTATCCTATCATATCATTGCAGGGAAAAGGTATGAAGTTTGACTGGAAATAGGAGTGCGAGGCCAGTTTTGAGTAGCTTAAGTAGTTACTTACACATGATCCAGTGTTAAAGATTGCAGATATAGACAAGGAGTTTGTAGTATGCACATATGCTTGCAATAGAGGACTTGATGGAGTCCTTATGAAGGATGGACAGGTGGTATGCTATGAGTTGTGGAAATTGAATGAGCACGAGTAGAACTACCTAACACATGATCTTGAGATATTAACATTCATTCATACACTGAAGATGCTGAGGCACTATCTTCTTGGTAGGCGGTTTGTGCTTATGAGTGATCACATTGGGTTGAGGTACTTGTTTGACCAACTAAATATGAATACAAGGAAGGCTAGATGGTTGGATACAATTAGTGAGTTTGACTTTGAGATCATGTATATCAAGGGAAAGGAGAACAAGGTTTTAGATGCCCTTAGCAGGAAGGTACAAGTAAATCACTTAGCAACGATGAGATCCTATGGGACAGACTTACAGGATTGGATCTTATAGGCAGGTCAGCTAGATCATGGGTACAAGGAGATTGTGCACAGGTTGCATCAGAGTACACATACATGTGTTGGTATAGGTATAGGTACATGTGTTTGTATAGATACATGTACAGGTACAGGTGTTGTTACATGTACAAGTGTTGGAATAGGTACAGGTACAATTACAGGTACGAGTGGTATAGGTACAAGTACACATGTACAAGATTTGGACTACCGTCTCACGATAAATGGATTGGTCATATTTCGAGACATGATATATGTACCGGACAACAGTGATTTCAAGAAGGTGATCTCGAGGGAGTTTCATGCGAAACCATATTCAAGTCACCCAGGTCACCAGAAGACTTTGAATGTAGTGAAGAGATTCTAATATTGGCTGAATCTAAAGAGGGACGTGAAAGAGTTTGTAGCTAGATGTTTGGATTTTCAGATGGTTAAGGTAAAATGCAAGAATCCAGGTGGATTTCTACAGCCAATTGTGATTCGAGAGTGGAAATGGGAGGTAATTTCCATGGATTTCATCACAAGTTTGCCTAGGATAGCTAGACAACATGATTCTATTATGGTGGTTGTTGATAGGTGAACAAAGGTTGCACATTTCATACCGGTGAAGACTACATACTCATCTAGTGATGTATCATAGGTTTGTTAGAAAATTATATATTACAGAGCAATGCAACACATAAAATATGCGGAAAATGGAAGCACACTAAACACATAAAACCAGAGAGACATAGATATATGTGGTTCACCCAGTTTGGGTTACGTTCACCCCAAACAGCCAATCCTTCCTTTCTATTATCCAGAAAAATGAAGAGACACAACCTACAGAAGATCCGTTGTAATATCCTTTGTTTTCTCTCATAGTCTCTCTATCAGTTTCTTGCTCTGAGAATACACATACAATACATAGCCACAATACAATACCCTCATACAAAACGAGGGGTTTCCTTCTAAGGAAAAAAACCCTAAATCAAACATAACTTCTACCATCATATCATCTGCCTAATGAATGACTAAGGTTGACTAGAAATTACTATACTTCTACAAGGCAATTTTACATCTGTTTTTAGCTTCGAGGGCGCTACCCCTGAAACCCCCTGCCAAGGGGGGAGGGGGGGCTCCATAAACTCGCAGCTCCCCACCCCCCCCCCCCCTCTTAGACCCCCTAGACAATATAAAATTATGGGCGGAAACCCTGTTAAGAATAGGGCTCCAATGTTGTGATACAAAATAAAGAAGATAATCAGGCTCCACACCCAACAATCTCTCACTTGGAGACTGCTTGTAGCAACTCCACCGCTGCTTCATTTGATGGAAAATTACTCCAGTTTGGACCTGCCTATTTCTCATCTTCTTCATGTTGAGATTGCAACAAGATGATGAGCTTAGTGGAAAGAAGTCGCCTTCACTAAGTGGGCCTACAGGCTATTTTTGGTGAAAAGTCTATTTTTAGACATGTCGATCATGATTCTATGAGTTGCAGGATGTTATTTGTGGATGGTTGGTCAAGTTGGAAAAATAGATAGACTTCTATTTTTAGACATATTGGGTGGAATCTATTTTTAGATTGCTAGTCTAAAAATAGATATGTCAAATATTATTAGCTCTTAATAATATTTTGACTATAAACATTATCTTATTCTCTTGGAGCACTTCTGTTAAGTGCACACATGTGGCATAGGAGCTGACAGAAGGAATTATGCTATTCCTGAGGGTTAAGTGGAGCTATTGCATGGATACTTCAATTGGAACTCATGTGACAGAGTTTGGTGGAGTTATTGAGCTAGTTGATGGAGTTGTGTTCAGTTTAACTAAGTTAAACATAGTTGAGCTAATTGTCTCTAGTCTAACTGATTGATATAATAGTGAGAGTGGTGTGAATTAATTATTAATTAATTCACTAATTATTAACTCATTAATCAACTAAAGAATACATCAGTTAACTACAGTGCATGGATAGTTTCAGTGGAGACCAGTGAAGAGGTAGGTGAAAGAGCAATGTGACTATCAGTTGTGACTATACTATTGCATGATTTGCAACAACCAGTAATTGGAGATGCCAATGAGGATTTCAAAGTCAAGGCTGGACCAATTTGAGTTCATTCAAAGCCATTCTTCAGTAGTGATTGCGCAGTAGAGGCAAGCTATCAGGTGGCAGAGATTGGAGCATGTGATTTGCTAGATCGGGCTTGATTAGTGTGTAGCAATTGGAGATTGTACTGATAGATTTGTGAGGAGCTTTGTATAATTATTGTTACATGATATATATGACATATAATATATAGATAGTTGGGGGTTTTCAGCTTTAATCTTTCCCATAAAATACTGTGTTCATATGTGTGATGATTTATGGTTTTAATGTGCGCATGCGATTGTTTTTATTTCCGCAATTAATGATCAATGGTGGAAGAGATTCTGTATTATGCATGAAGTTAAAATAGTGTGTGATTAGGAGAATCTTGGTGAATAATATATCAGTTATTCAAATTTCTACATGGTATCGGAGAGATATTGATCATTGGAGCAATTGCAAAACATTGAAGTGGTTGAGTTTTGAGCTGGTGGAATTCGAATTTTCCGCAGTGTTTTCTTGGTGTCGAAGTTGAGATTTCTTTCAACGGATTGCGATTGGAGTATGCCCTTGAGGGCAGCTCGAATTATATTTCATGGAAGGACAGGATGGAGGTGGTGTTGGAGGACAATGGTTTGGAGTTCATAGATGCAGAAATTCCAAAAACTGCTTCTAGCGATGCTCCCGCACTTGACGCATGGCAAAAGAAGACAGCAAAGTGTCGAAGAATTTTGTTGGAAGGTGTAAAGGATCACATAGTCTCTAGCCTTCATGGCAAGGCTTCTCCATTCTTGATGTGGAAAGCATTGACAGACTTATTCCAAAGCAAGAGCGACCAGAGGAAGTTGGCGCTCAAGGATAAACTCAGGAACATAAAAATGGAGAAAGGAGACAGTATGCCCAAGTACCTCATGAAGTTCGTCCAATGTAGGGATGAGCTGGGAAGTGTGGGGGTGATTGTATATGATGAGGACTTGGTGAGCTTGGCTCTCCTTGGGCTTCTGAAGAGTTGGCATTCCTATCAAGACTCTGTCAATGGTCGGGAGAAATTGCAAGGATGGGAGTGACTTTGGTCGAATCTTGTGCAAGAGGAGATAAGGTGAAGTACCAGGGACGGATCTTCATCAAAGAACTTAGATGAATAAAATTGCACTTTGGCTACCAAAGAAAGGAAGGGGAAGAGAAAGAAGAATGCTTCTCAATCCGGTGCGAAAGGCAAGAAGCAGGACATGTCCAAGGTGAAGTGCTTTCATTATCACCAACATGGACATTACGCCACTAATTGTCCACAGAAGAAGAAAAATAAGTAGGTTGTTGGATCTGCAGTTGGAGAGGCCTTAGCCTCGCAGTTTGAGCTAGATTTTTCACTGATCACATGCTTGGTCTCAAGTATGATGGGTTCAATGTGGTTTCTTGACAGTGGTGCATCTTTTCATATGACCGGAGACAAAGATTTGTAAACTGATCTGGATGAGAAAGATCTTGGAGTGCACATCGAGATGGGCAATGATGGTAGATATAGTCCGATCGGTATTAGTACCATTTCCTTTGAGAGGGAATCTGGTAAACCCTTCATATTGAAGGAAGTGATGCATGTTGCAGGATTGAAGAAGAATCTGATCTAAGTGGCCATGTTAGAAGACAAGGGATATGATGTTGTCTTTAGCGAGGGAAAGGCTGTCTTGCGTAGTAAGGCAACTGGTGAAACCTGGAGGATAGGGGTTCGAGTTAAGAACCTTTATCAATTGTAGGTAGATGGCTGCAGAGCAATGGTAGGCAAGGCAGAAGGATGGGTGAGCCGGGATGATGGTGAGTTGTGGCACCAGAGATTTGGCCACCTTCACCATGGAGCTTTGAAGATACTGCAACAGATTTCTACTGGGCTTCCTAAGGATACTCTTGTGTAGTCACATCAGTGCAAGGGATGTACCTTGGGAAAATTTGTGAAAGCCACCTTTCACGAGAAGGATAGTCGCACCACAATGATCCTTGAGATAATTCACACAGACGTGTGTGGACCTTTCTCAGCAGCTTCGACAGCAAAGCACAGGTACTATGTGATATTCGTTTATGATTTTTCTCGGAAGTGCTGGATCTTATTCATGCAGAAGAAGAGTGAGACATACTCAAAGTTCTGTGAGTTCAAGGCACTGGTTGAGAAAGAATCGGGGAAACAGGTGAAGGCTCTGAGGAGTGACAATGGTGGTGAATTCATCTCTGGCGAATTCAAGGACTTCTGCAGTGCAAAAGGAATTCAAAGAGAGCTCATAGCACCTCATAACCCACAACAGAATGGGGTTGCTGAGTGGAAGAACAGAACGATCGTGGGTGTTGCACGGGAGATGTTGCATGATTAGGGCCTTCCCATACACTTGTGGGATGAGGCATGCAATACTGCAGTATATGTGCAGAACCATTGTCCTCACAGGATACTTGGCATGAGTACACCCGAGGAGGTGTTTTTTGGTAAGAAGCATGATATTTCCCATTTGAGGATTTTTGGTTCACCTGTTTACATTCATGTGACTAAGGATGCCAGGAAGAAGTTGGAGCTGACCGCAGAGGTTGAGATATTTATGGGGTACATTGATACGCCCCACAACTATCGTGTGTATTTGCTAGACAGTCGCAAGACTGTTGTACGACGGGATATCAAATTTCATGAGGAGAAAACCATGAAGTGTTCTCTTGAGAGGGAGCCACACTTACATGCAGATGAGGAGCTATTAGTTCCTAAGGATGATTCTCTAGATGTGGATCAGCCACAAGAAGAGGTTCATGGAGTGGAAGAGACCACTCATGCAGTGCCAACCATCAGAGGGCAGAAGCGCACTATAGAAGCTGAGCGACTAGCTCAAGATCCAGAGAGGATTGTAGGAGCACCTACATCACAATGCATACAGAGACAGTCACCTAATCAGTACACTAGATACATGGCTCTTATGAGCAAGTGTATCGTGACAGAGCCATCCTCTTTTGAGGAAGCTGTGGAGGATCCCGCATGGGTAGATGCCATGGTGGAAGAGTATGATTCGATTGTCAAAAACAGTGCATGGGAGATTGTCCCAAGGCCGGAAGGGAAATCAGCGGTAGGTTCGAGATGGATCTACAAAGTGAAGCAAGCAGCTGATGGGAGTGTGGAGAAGTTCAAGGCAAGATTTGTTGCCTAAGGCTTCTCACAGATTGAAGGGATCGATTATGAGGAAACCTTTGCACCTGTCACAAGGTATTCTTCCATATGGACGATCCTTGCTCTCTTAGCGTAGATGGGGTGGCACATTCATCAGATGGATGTGAAGACTGCGTTCCTCAATGGAGTGATTGAGGAGGAGGTGTGCATAGAGCAGCCTGAAGGTTTCTAGAGCTTCAGCAGCGAGTCGCATGTGTGCAGGCTCAAGAGAGCGCTGTATGGGTTGAAACAAGCACCTTGTGCTTGGTACACATGGATAGACAGTTATTTTACCAGACTTGGATTCTCCAAGAGTGAGGCAGATCCGAACCTATACTAGGTTGTGGTGGAGGGTAAGTTGCTGATCATTGTACTTTATGTATATGATTTGATTTTGATGAGTGATGAATTGTTGATACTCTCATGCAAGGCTGATCTTGCAAAAGAGTTTGAGATGAAGGAATTGGGCCTCATTCATTATTTCCTGGGATTGGAAATTTGGCAGCACAGTGATGAACTATTTGTGTCTCAAGGAAAGTATGCCCGGGATATATTGGAGAAGTTCAACATGCATGGCTGCAAGCCTATCAACACTCCTCTTCCTGGTGGTTGGAGGAAAGAGGATGCTACATCGGCAGAGGTATTGGATGCCACTGTTTACCGACAGTTGGTGGGGTCGCTTATGTATCTAGTCAATACACGACATGACATATGCTATGCTGTTAACCAGCTTTCACAAGCTATGTTTAAGCCTACAAAGATCTACTGGAAGGTAGGCAAGCATGTACTAAGATATGTCAGAGGCACATTAGGATATGGATTATGGTATAGACAGTCGGATGAGGTGAAGCTTTGTGGCTTCACGGATGCAGATTGGGCAGGGAGCCCAACGGACAGAAAGAGCACATCTGGAGGGATTTTCACTATCAGGTTGATAACAGTTTCTTGGTACAGTGGGAAACAGAGATTCATGGCACTCAGTTCAGTAGAGGACGAGTATATGGCAGCGAGTTTGGCTGCATGCGAGGCTATATGGATGAGGAAGATCTTGGTTGGGTTGTTCGGTTCACACTTAGATCCTACTGTGATATATTGTGATAATCAAAGTTGCATCAAACTCTCGATTAATCTAGTATTTCATGATAGATCTAAACACATTGACATCCGGTATCATCATATCAGAGATTGTGTACAGTGGAAGATCATGTTACTTTCATACATTCCCACGGTGGATTAGGATGCTGATATCTTGACGAAGGCTCTCACCAGGAGAAAATTCGAATACCATAGGGGTAGGATAGGGGTGGTAGATAATCCTTATCTTGTTGATAGGGAGTGTTGATATTGCAACAAGATGATGAGCTTAGTGGAAAGAAGTCGCCTTCATTAAGTGGGCCCGCAGGCTATTTTTGGCGCAAAGTCTATTTTTAGACTATGTCTATTTTTAGACATGTCGATCATGATTCTATGAGTTGCAGGATGCTATTTGTGGATGGTTGTTCAAGTTGGAAAAATAGATGGACTTCTATTTTTAGACATATTGGGCGGAATCTATTTTTAGATTTCCAGTCTAAAAATAGTTACGTCGAATATTATTAGCTCTTGATAATATTTGGACTATAAACATTATCTTATTCTCTTGGAGCACTTCAGTTAAGTGCAAAGATGTGGCACAGGAGCTGACAGAAGGAATTACGCTATTATTGAGGGTTAATTGGAGCTATTGCATTGATACTTTAGTTAGAACTCATGCGACGGAGTTTGGTGGAGTTATTGAGCTAGTTGATGGAGTTGTGTTCAGTTTAACTGAGTTAAACATAGTTGAGCTAGTTGTATCTAGTCTAACTGATTGATCCACTAGTGAGAGTGGTGTGAATTAATTATTAATTAATTCACTAATTATTAACTCATTAATAAATTGAAGAATACATCAGTTAACTATAGTGCATGGACAATTTCAATGGAGACCAGTGAAGAGGTAGGTGAAAGAGCAGTGTGACTATCAGTTGTGACTATACTGTTGCATGATTTGCAACAACCAGTGATTGGAGATGCCCATGAGGATTGCACAGTCAAGGCTAGACCAATTCGAGTTCATTTAAAGCCATTCTTCAGCAGTGATTGCACAGTAGAGGCAGGCTATCAGGTGGGAGAGATTGGAGCTTGTGATTTGCTATATCGGGCTTGATTCGTGTGTAGCAATTGGAGATTGTACTGAGAGCTTTGTGAGGATATTTGTCTAATCAATGTTACATGATCTATATGAAATATAATATACAGATAGTTGGGGTTTTTCAACTTTAATCTTTCCCATAAAATACTGTGTTCATATGTTTGATTTTTTATGGTTTTAATGTGCGCATGCTATTGTTTTTATTTCCGCACTTAATGATCAATGGTGGAAGAGATTCTGTATTGTGCATGAAGTTAAAATAGTGTGTGATCAGGAGAATCTCGGTGAATAATATATTAGTTATTCAAATTTGTACACTTCGTCATACTTGAATACCAATTGAAACTGAGCATAATCTCAATTTCTCCCTGGTTACAATTTTTGTTAGCATATCTGCAGGATTCTGGCTAGTATGTATCTTCTCTAGCTTCAACTGTCCATCTTCCAACACTGACCGTATCAAATGGTACTTGAGATGTATGTGTTTAGTCCTGGAATGAAATTTTGGGTTCTTTGCAAGATGAATGGAATTTTGGCTATCACTGTAAAACGTGCCCATATCATGCTTCTTACCCAATTCATCCATAAACCTTTTTAACCAAATTATTTCTTTACTAGCCTCTGTAGCAGCAACATAATCTGCTTCCATTGTTGAAAGTGAAAAAACTCTTTGGATTTTTGAAACCTAATTGACAGTTGTTCCACCTATAGTAAATACATACCCTGTAGTGCTCCTCCTGTTATCTCTATCACCTGCCATATCTGCATCAACATATCCCTGTAGAGAAATGTTTGAACCACCAAAGCATAATGCTTGATTTGTGGTACCCTTGAAATATCTGAGAATCCATTTCACTGCCATCCAATGTTCATTTCCTGGATTTTTCATGTACCTGCTTACAACTCCCACTACATGTGTAATATCAGGCCTTGTACAGACCATTGCATACATTAAGCCTCCAACTGTTGATGCATATGGAAATTTAGACATATAATCCATTTCTTCTTGGGTCTTGGGGCACATCTCCTTACTAAGTTTGAAATGGCTAGCAAAAGGTGTACTAACTGGTATTTCATTTTGCTTATTAAATATTTTCAACACCTTTTGTATGTACTCATTCTGGGATAATGTTAATTTGTGATTTTTCCTATCTCTAGTTATTCTCATACCAAGGATTTATTTTTTAGCTCCCAAATCCTTCATTGGAAATGAGTTTGCCAATTTTCTTTTCAGCACATTGATTTCTTACATGTTATACCCTGCAACAAGCATGTCATCTACATACAATAACAATATAATATAGCTGCCATCATTTTTCTTTTTCAGATAAACACAATGATCAAAGTGACATCTAGTATAACCTTGTTCAGACATAAATATGTCAAATTTTATATACCACTGCCTTGGAGCCTGTTTTAAGCCATACAAGCTCTTCTTTAACCTGCACACTAATTTTTCTTTCCCTTTGACATCATATCCTTTTGGTTGTTGCATATAGATCTCTTCCTCCAAATCTCAATGGAGAAATGATGTATTTACATCTAACTATTTAAGATGTAAATCTTCCGCTACTATAAGACTTAAAATAGTTCTGATTGAAGTCATCTTAACAAAATGAGAAAATATTTCATCAAAATCAATACCTTTCTTTTGTGCAAACCCCTTCACCACAAGTCTAGCTTTGTACCTCTATTTTCCTCCATCTTCTTCCTTCAGCCTGTAAACCCATTTATTCTGCAATTTTTTTTTACCTACAGGAAACTTGATTAAGTCCCAAGTCTGGTTATGTATTAGGGAGTCCATCTCTTCTTCCATGGCTAGCTCCCACTTCTTCCTAGTTTCAACCTGCACTGCTTATTCATAACATTCGGGTACACCAGAATCAGTCAACAATAAATAATATAATGAAGGAGAGTATCGTTTAGGGGGTATACTTATCCTGGCAGACCTTCTGACACCACTTTCAGGTGTTTTAGGTGCTTGTTGTTGTTGTGGTGGTTGTTGTTGTTGTGGCTTTTGATTATTATTATTTTCAGGCACCTTTAATTTTTCTGTGATATCATCAAGAACTGTGTATTCTTTGTTTTCTTTTTCCTCTTTCTTTTCCTGCAACTGATTCTTATACAAGACCTTGTCATTGAATATTACATCTCTGCTCCTAATGATTTTGTGATTTTCATAATCATATAAGCGATAACCAAAAGCATTAACACCATATCCAATAAAGGTACATTTCTTTGATTTTTCCTCAAGCTTTGTTCTATTTTCTTTATTAATATGAACAAAGGCCTCACAACCAAAAGGATTTAAAAAGGAGTAGTTTACCTTTTTACCTATCCATGCTTCCTCTGGAATACCACCATCCAAGGAACTTGAAGGCCCTCTTTTTATTAGATAAACAAAAATATCTACAGAATTTGCCCAAAATTGTAAAGGCAATCCTGCATGCAATCTCATGCACCTTGCACGCTCCATGATTTTTTTATTTATCTTCTCTGACACACCATTTTCGTGTGGTGTTCTTGGAACTGTCTTCTCTCTGTGAATTCCATGCTCTGAACAGTACCTATCAAACTCTTTGCTGCAATATTCACTTCCATTATCTGATCTGAGACACTTAAACTTCTTTCCTATCTCAATCTCAACTAAAGCTTTCCATTTCTTGAAAGTATCAAATACATCATATTTATTCCGAATACAATAAAACCAAGTTTTTCTAGTTGCATCATCAATAAAAGTAGCATAATAACGAGAGCCACCGAGAGATGATACCTGAGTAGGTTCCGATACAACTATATGCACAAGCTCTAATTTTTCACTCTTCTTTTCTTTCCCAACTCTAAGAAATCTGACACTCTTCTGTTTTCGATAAATGCAATTCTCACAGAAATCCAAATCAGTATTCTTGAAACATGACAACAAATTTCTTGAGTGAAGAATCTTCATCCCGTTTTCACTCATGTGTCCGAGCCTATGATGCCATAATGCTGCATCTTCTCCTTTGGAAGTTAAAGCATTAACAGAGTTAGAAATACCATTGCATAAATACAATGTACCAACTTTTTCACCTTTTTCTATTGTCGTGGCTCCTTTGGTGACCTTCCAAGTTTTATCTATGAAAGTTGTCATAGAACCTTCACCGCCTAGCTGCCCTTTTGAAATTAGTTTTTATTCATATCTAGAACATGTGTTACCTCCTTTAATAGCTATTGGTTTACATTCTGCTGTTTTACAAGAACCTTACCCATTCCAACAATTTTACAGGGTTTATCATCACCCAAATGAACTTGTCAAAAATATCCTTGAACATAGTGATGAAAATATTTCTTATTAGGTGTGGCATGGAATGAGGCCCCTGAATCTACCACCCTGGAATCAGTAACATTTTCGAAAGAAAGAATCAAAGCATCTTGTAACACATCACCTGTCACATTTGCTTCATGATTTTTTTCTTGTTTTGCATCTCCTTATTTTCCCTTCCAAGATCTACAGTCTTTCTTTAGGTGTACTTTCTTTCTAGATTTCCAGCACACTATCCCCAATCTAGACTTGGATCTTCCTTTCCTTGATTTACTGTGATATCTCGAGCTATTTCCTCTTTCCATTTTTCTTCCCCGGGACTCTTCACTCAAAGCATTACTTGATGTCTCACCGGAGCTTTTCCATCACACTTCCTCGCTAATGATAGCACCGACAACATCATCAAACTTTAAAGTACTAGATCTAGAGACAAAGTTACTAATGGCCATAACTAAACCATTCCAACTTTCTGGAAATGAGCACAGAAATAACAGATCCCTAACTTCAGCATCAAATTTACCCCTACAGAACTTAACTGACTGGTAACTGTATTAAAATCATTTAAATGGTCTACAATAGATCCACCTTCTGACATCTTCATATAAATAAACGTTTAATAAGAAATACCTTGTTTGAGGCTGAGGTTTTTTCATATAGTTTCGCCAATGCCTTAATCAAACCCTCTGTTGTTGTTTCCTTCAAAATATTGAAGGCTACCGATTCCAAGAGGCACATCCGTACTGTTCCAAGTGCCTTTCTATCAAGGATCTCCCATTCTGCGTCTGTCATAGTCGTCAGCTTCTTTATTTTTTTTCTCAATGGTAGGTACATATATTTCTGATACATATAATCTTCCATATGCATCTTCCATAGTGGGAAGTTTTCTCCATTAAATTTCTCGACCCTAAACTTACAATCTTCCGCCATTGCTCCCACTCACAATAGGAACCCTTCTTTCCTATGATTTTATCGACCAAATAGACCTTCAACTCTGGTACCAGTTGTTAGAAAATTATATATTACAGAGAAATGAAACACATAAAATATGCAGAAAACGCAAGCACACAAAACACATAAAACCAGAGAGACATAGATATACGTGGCTCACCTAGTTTGGGCTACGTTCACCCCGAACAACCAGTCCTTCCTTTCTATTATCCAACAAAATGAAGAGACACAACCTATAACAGATCTGTTGTAATATCCTCTGTTCTCTCTCACAATCTCTCTACTAGTTTCTTGCTCTGAGAATACACATAAAATACACAGCTGCAATAAAATACCCTCATACAAAACGAGGGGTTTCCTTCTAGGGAAAAAATACCTAAATCAAACATAACTTCTATCGTCAGATCATCCGCCTAATGAACAAGCCAGATTGGATAGAAATTACTATACTTCTACAAGGAGATTTTACATCTGTTTTTTTCTTCAGGGGCATTGCCCCTGAAACCCCCCCCGCCAGGGGGAGGATGCTCCATAAACTCGCAGCCACCCCCCCTCGACACCCCAGGCAGCGTACAATTACGGGTGGCGTTGTCACCCTATTAAGAACAAGGGTCCAATGCTGTGATACAAAATAAAGAAGATAATCAGGCTCCACACCCAACAAGGTTTTCATGAGAGACATATTCATATTACATGGTGTTCCGAAGGAGATTGTGTCTGACATGGATGAGAAGTTCACTTCCATGTTTTGGAAGAGTTATTTGTAGGTCTGGAAACTGAGTTAGCCTTTAGCAAAATGTATCAGCCACACGAACATGGGTAGAATCAGAGGGTCAGTAGGATATTAGATGACATGTTAAGGATGTATGTGATGCATCAGTAACGAAAGTGGGAAGAGTATCTTCCATTGGTAGAGTTTTCCTACAAAAAAATGTATAAGGAGTGGTTGAGGATGAGTCCATTCTAAGCATTGTACGGACAAAGTTGTAACACTCCTATTAGTTGGAGTGATCCGGCTAACAGGGTACTGATTGGACTAGAAATGCAGGTGATCAAGCAGAACTTGAAAGAATTGTAGGATAGGCAAAATATTTATGCATATAGGAACAAGTTTTTCAAGGAGTTTCAGGTTGGGGATCATGTGTACTTGCGTATCAATACCAAGAATAGGTCCTTGCGGATTGGATCATGCGCCAAGCTAGCACCAAGATTTTGTGGACCCTTCACGATCATTGAGAGTAACAGACTGGTGGCCTATTGATTTGCACTACCTTCCACAATGAAAGTCCATGATGTTTTTCATATATCGTTTCTTAAGAAATATGTTAAAGGTGTTGATCATGTTATTGACTAGTCTGTATTGTAGGTAGAAGCAGAAGGAGAGTTCTAGCTGGAATCGCAGTGCATTTTAGAGAAAAATACGCTCATGCTCTAGAATCGAGAAATAGAGAAAGTTAAAGTGAAATTTAATCACTTTGGGCCTGATGAAGCTACACAGGATATGGTGGATCATATGCAGGCTATGTATCCTTCCTTGTTTTCTGGTTGAGGAAAAGCAGTTTTGGTGTGATATTGGTTTTTGTTTAGCATATGTTTTGGAAATGTTTTGGTATATGTTTGATGTGATGGTTGGATGTATGTACATATGTATATGGATTTAAATACCACCATGAGCTATGTTATAAATCTCCAATAAGCGGTATGGTGTCATGTCACTATAGTTGTCATATTGTTGTGATGTCATGTTGGTTTTCTTTTCAATAGAGTGATCATTGTAAATACTACAATGAGATATGTTATAAATATTGATGGGTAGTATGTTTGATTGTCAGTAGTGTTGCTGAGGTATATGTGTGATTGAACACCGAGGATGGTGGGCCCCAAGGGGGGGGGGGTTCTATACTAGCCCTAGTGAAAATTCCATGTAATAAATGTTAAAAATAATAACCACAGTTGATGTAATACGTATTCCAAGCTAAATGTTGGGAAAAACATCCTAGTGCAGGTGTTCACATGGTTTGTTATGGCTAAGGCATTAAAGAGGGAAAAGAACTTTTGGGCATATTTATTTATGAAAATAATGGAAATTAAGAGAAAAGGGAGATGAAAGGTCATGGGTTGCATGTGAGGAGGAAATTGAAGGAAAATAATGGAAAATGAAGAAACTTAGAGGCCTCTTCTATAAAAAGGATTTCGAGGATAAGTTGGTACCTTTTGTAAGAATACTTTGGAGATCTCTCATTATTCTCTCTCTCTCTCACACTCTTGGATAATTAGAGTTTTCTTGGAGCACTCTTGGAGATTGTGGATACTTGGTGATTTGGAGCAAGAAGTTAAAGGAAGAGCATGAAAGCATAGGTGGACATCAGAATCAGCAGCTATAATAAGATTTGATTGCAAGTACCAAGTTGCATGTATGTTTCCTCATTCGTTTTGGCGTGCATGGTATATGCATGAGGATTTACTAGCCTTACCATTTCATGGACAACCATGGTATTGTGGGTTTATTTCCATTGATTGTTTTCTGGTTGGTACTCATGAGTCCTTTAGTTGTTGGGTTGAGTTATAAGTTCCTGGAAGCCTTGCTTGGAAAAATACTCTGGAAGACCGACAAACAACTATGGGTTGAGTTACTAGTCCTGAATGCATTAGTTGGAGAAATGCTATGGAAGCCCTCAGTGGGTTGAGTTACTAGTCTTGGAAGCCCTAGATGGAAAAAACACTCTGGAGCCTTAGAGCAGTTGTGATAGAGACCAATTTGTGATGGTTGTGATGTTCGATGGTGAGGTGGAATCATTGGTTGAGAGTTAGGGTAGTTTGGCCCCTAGAAGCTCTGGATTGATTGTGATTAATTGGTTTGATTAAGTCCCACATTCATGCTTGGAATATGGCATGGGGTTGATTGGCTAAAGTGATACTTGTCTCATCCAATATATGGTCAGATGGAACATGGAAGTCCATCTTCGATTGGTTTTTTCATTCTGTAATGAAGAGACCATTTATACGGTATTTAGTATGCAAATATACTAGCTTATGCATGGATTTTTTTGCTATTGTATCCATTGTATTTTTGTTATTAATATGTTGGTTATGAGCATGTATTTGATCAATGATGATGTATGTCTCTATTCATGTCTTTTCATGTAAATGAATATTCCATGTATCTATGGTAAAATTGGTTGTATGATAGCTTATGATGTAGGGGATAAATGCTTCTTAGCCATTCTTAGATGAGGAAGATACCCCTTTGTTTAAATCTGTTGTTCCTACCTGTAGATGCTATGTTTGTGACATGTTTGAAGCAATTCTTGCCATGGTTGGGCGGGGTCAAATGAGTTCCAGTTGATGTGATTTCTTCCATATGTTTGTTTTTTTTTTTTTTACCCTCCCCTGAATTTACAGGAAGTTGTGGGAAGTGACCTCGATTCAGTGGCTGAAAATGTGGCACAAATCCTAGAGCTATAGGCAGGAAATTTGTTGTTTGGGCCTTATCCTCTACCTTGGCAAGGCTAGCCCATGGGTATAGGGTCTAGAGCCATTAAATTTCCTTTACAGGCTCGTGGATCAGACTAAAAGGGGTTAAAAATCATTCCCCCCTCAGGGAATAAGGCCCCAGGAGGTTGGGTTACCTCCTAGGGATGTCAATGTCATAGGGTAAGTTGTGTTTTTGGTGTTTCTATTGATTCTACTTCCTTAAGGTCATCTAGGAGGTTGAATATCATATTATTAGCCTCTCGTCAGATGTTTACCTCGGTTGGTCGATTACTTGGGTAGATGTGGGGAGAGGGTGTTACACAACATCACATGGACGCAAATGGAATGGACGAAGAGTCAACTCGACCAAAAGAAGGTTTCAATTTAATGCATGAGGAGGATGACCATGTGATGTGTGGAGTGAGTCACAAAGGGATTGGCTGGAATATTAAGGGGTGTGTCATTCCAAGGGATGCAACCCTTGGGTTTGCCACATCTTATATTTATAAATCAAAGGCATGGATCAAAGAGACATAAACATAACATGATGGAACAAAGGCACAAATGAAGTGAACTACAAGATAAGTGAAGGGAAGCCATGAGTAAAAGTAGAAGTTGAGGAGCACAATCACATCAGTATTCAAGAAGGGATGTTCATCGTTCCAACCGAACTACTTGGAGGAATGAACCAACAAATTTGTTGGTCTAATTGAACTAGGTTCTTTGCAAGAAGGGCGGATAGGTAGTCATGACCCAATGTGAGTTGTTTTGTACTGTATTTTTGTGTATGGTTGGGTGGTAGGATGTTGAACCAACTTGATCCTCTCTTTTGTAAAATAATTGTTTTTTATGCAAAAATGGGATAAGGAAACATCCATATTGTCCTAATTTTGGTGTTTCTACATGGTTCATTTGATGGTTGTTGAATATTCATGTTTATGAAATATTGAAAAATTATATGTTGTTATAATTTAATGATGAAGATGATGTTAGAGACAATGAAGCAGTTGGTTTTAATATAAGTTTGATTTTTTTCTAATAACTTAACTAAGATGTATTAATCAAGTATTGATTTGTGAGACATAGTCTAAGTGAAGTATCACCGAGAAAGTTGGGCCATTGGTGAGAAACAAAGCAATGTTGCATGACTGGAGACTAAGAGGTACTAAACCATGAAAACTCTCTAGCAATGTGACACATAATATATAGTTGACCAATTTCAATTTAGGATATTTTATTTCTAAATTAGAGTTCATTTGTCCATAATGTAATGGACAATTCATGAGAAAGGATTCATAAATTGATGACAATTTTTTTTATTTAGTCGAGTTAAAGAATATTGGAAACATCATGTTGATGCAACGCTTGTAAAATTTTCGTTAAAGGATTTTTAAACTTATTACTTTCACAGGGTCTCTTTTAGAGATTTTTGTAGAGATATTCTAGATTAAAAAAATTATCAATTGTTGAGGTTAAATGATGATTTTTAGAAAAAAAATTCGTATTTTAATGGGGTTTTCAAATTAAGAATAAAAATAAAAATAGCCTATAAATGATGCCAAACGAGATACCCTGTCAACATTTATTTATTTATTTTATAACAATAGCAACGTATAATAAGGGAATTAAGAATTTAATGCTACAACTTAAGTCAGAGCTATCGGATAGTAGAATTATATTATATTTACATCAATTAAAAGAAATTAAATATATTTTTTTAATACACTAAACATTGGATTCTTGCGATTTTATTTTATTAGTTTTAGAAATCTCATCCACAAATCTGTCATGCAGTATAAGACCAATTTACTTCCTGATATAATAATATGTAAATAAAAACATTTTAAATATGAAAATTTATATGACAAGGTTGTTGATAAAAGCATACACAATAAAGAAGTTGAAATGTATTGAAAACTCGAAAAACAATTGGTTACACATAATTAATAGGTGCACTCATAAACAAAATTTTGTGTAAAGTGCCGATGTTGTATTCAACTAGAACCAATAAGGGTTAAGTGTTATAATTTTCATACCATGCATTTGTTTACATTCATTTAGACTAATTGCATAGTGTACATGTTAATAAGAAATCAAAACCTAATCAACACAAGTAAAGGGTGAAATTCAAAATTAGAATGGTCACAATCAATGCTCATACTAAATTGAAATAGATTACAAAATGTGATTGTTAAACAATAAGTCACCACCCAAATTTAGGTATTCGTACTCTAACCTTGTATGTTCCTTACCATGCTTCTAGTTCATCATGGGCCTTTATTAGTTTGGAATATAACGGAAAGTGAGCAATCCCAATTCTCACCAAGTGTCATTGTGTTCAATCTTTCATGCATAAATAAATTTTGATTCTAATCATAATTTCACCTTTTTGGTGGAGTATTCCTCTATGGCTAACTTATTTCCAAATTAATATCCCCAGTGCTATATTTGATGGTTTTTCTACTTTTGATTCATGTTCTTTTATAGAGTTTGATTCATCATTATTCTATTCAAATTATATCTTTTCTACTTATTTTTCTCTTGGTAGGAATTCTAGTTTGACAACATATTTGACTTCTCTAAATACCACATCTTGATTATACACAACCTTCTTAGTTTCTAGGTTCCAAAGCTTATAAACCTTTAGGCCATATTTATATCAAATAAAGATTCATTTTTCAACTTTCGTATCCAACTTACTCATATTATCCTTTGGAACGTGTACCTAAGCATCACAACCAAATAGTCTAAGATGTTTAAGAGAAATTTCTTACCATTCCATACTCCATGTTGAGTATTTTCATCCAATGTTGATGAAGGTGATCTATTTATCAGATCACATGCAATGTATAATCCCTCTACCCAATCTTATTGACATAACTTTCCACCACTAAGCATACTCCTTTCTTTCCCATTTAGTTTCTTGTTCATATTTTTTTTCAACTCTATACAATTTAAGTGTGTATGGAGTAGTTTTCTACCTTTCTATAATACATGTCTTACAAAATTCTTCAAATTCATTCACATAGAATTATCCAACATTATTTGTCCTCGGTACCTTAATTTCCTTCTTTATGTTATTTCCATAAGAGCCTTAAAATATTTGAACTTGTCAAAGAATTAAACTTTATTCCAAAGGAAATAAACTTGTGTATTCCTTGAGAAGTCATATGAAAATGAGACATAGCTCATAGATTTACCAGTGATGGAACTAACATAGTGTTATCACTCTGCTAGATCTCTAAAGCTGAATAAGAGATCCCAACAAAGGTAACCATAGACCAATCTTTTGGCTTGGTATCTAGCCCTACCAAACATGAGAGGGCTCTCTCCACAAGGTCACAACCAAGAGGGCTAGATAAAATAGTGTTTTAGGCTAGGTATGAGTTCAGGGGTTTTGATTTGATTTGATTGGGTTTACTGGATGAGGATTAGGTCAAAGAGGCTACGTCAGGGAAAATAAGATGGGAATTGTAGTCCATTCAATGGGGAAATATAGGTATAAAGCTTAGCACTTTAAGGTGATTATGTGAGATGGTTTCAGACTTTTGAGGAGCTAGGAAGAGCATAAGAGATGTATTCTTCCTAAACTGAAGAAAATGGACAAATTATGAAGAATTTCCCAAAACAGTGCATGAAAGAATATGTGTTATGCATATCAACTTGAAACTAATCATATAATAGACATGAAATGGTTTATGAGCTTACAAAACATTCATACAAATTAAATAAGAGAAGATACAATTCTAAAAACCATACCACAGGTATCCCAAATAAATAGCCACAAATCTTCATTAATTTATGGCAAAAATGATTAAACTATAGTCCTTGATCAATACAACAACATCCAATTGATTCCAACCCTTGCTAAGAATGAATAAAGGGAAGATATAGACATCAAAACAACATTCTCTCATCCTCAGGGGTCGAATCCCTGAGTTGAGGAAGATATCCACAAAAATCTGAACTGATAGTTAGAGTATAGGGAGCTCTAAGTGACTCCTCCCTAATTACATTGAAACTGATTCATTCGACTTGATGATAGATTTTACATCATGAATCCAGGTAACTTTTCCACATCATAATTACATTTAAAATCCTAAATTACATAGGTGAAATCATTATTTTCAAAGATAAAAGTCAAATTTACAGTGAAAATTTGAAAATATCAGCAATTGGTCAAGTGCGCCATTTTTCTGCCAGGCGCACCCTCTCCTTGCCAGCATCACCCTCCATGTTGCGGGTTGCTTTTGACTACATTGTAGGTGTCCAAACTGGGCTCAAGATGGCTTGTTGGAAATCAATTCAATTCTACTTTCTAGATATACCTTCATTTTTCAAAATGGAGCTCATTTTCCCTGTCAAAACTTAATTCTCCCAAGACTGCATAGTGCGTAGCTCCAGGGCCAAAAATGAGGTAGAACCATGATTTTTTGCTTGTTTTTTGACATTTTGACATGCTAGTTTTGCAAACCAAGGCTAGAAAAGTGGTTTTCTTAGATTTATTTATCATTTGGAATCCAATGGTGGTGGCCATTTGGTCAAAAAGTGGCTCAAATGGAACTGCGTGCTTGACACTTTCTCTATCACATGACTGTCCAAAAACACAATAAAAAGACAAAATTTGCAAAAATGATCCAAAATATTTCAAAATTAGTTAAATGATTGTTGATGATGTGGATAGGATTGGAGTGAAGCCTCTACAAATATATCAAGATTATTTTTCCTTTCTATCATGGTCAAAGCCTCAATTTTTGCATTGGTTCTTTTGAGCTTGGCCATTGCAATTTTTTCTTTTTGGGCATAATGCTTGACCCTCCACCTCATTATGTCATTATCTCTACTTTCCTCCTCCAAAAGATTCTCTAGGTGATGGTTAGCTCTATCAAGCCATGGCTCTCAGTTTTCATTGATTACCATTGCAAGTTGTTCATTCAAGGTTAGTTTATTAGCAAGCTCGACCTCTTTTTGGCTTTCTAGTGCTAGAGCTCTTTTTAGCCCTCTAGTTCTAGGTCTACCTCTTGGTGTTTGTTATTGTTGTTCTTCAAGAAAACCATGCTTTTCAAGTTTCTCTTCTAACAAAACATTGGATTTTTCTACCTCCCTTTGAGTTGTGATTTATCTCACCTCATCAATGACATGTTTTGTTTTCAACTGCTAGTTATCCCGCTCAAGAAATTTTATGACAAATTTGGAATTGTGAAGAATATTTTGGAGCTCTCTAATCTTGGCATCCTTTCCCTTGATGAATATATTTATGTCATTCTCATCATCATGCTCATCTTTATCAACAAGGTCAAAACCTTGTTCTGTCTCATAGAGGTCATCCTCATAATGAATGGTTGCATCATGTACATCCTCCTATAACATATATTCTCCCCATTTTGTACCTACTTTATTGGTGAATAAGGAAGGGTCCCTTCCACAATCTATGGAGAAAACACCTGCCTATGACCCCTATGGTATGTTTTTTCCAATGGATCTATCTCAGCCACATTAGCCTGTTTAGGCTCATTGATCTCAGCTCTGATAGGTGACCCAGTCTCAATGTTGGATGGAGATGATGGTGGTGAAATAGATGAAGCAGACTGATCTGATGATGATGCATGAATTGTGGGTTAAGATGGAGGAACAAATGTGAAAGGATGAGATTATGAAGGTACATCTTGGGCATGCTGAATAGGTGGAGTAGTGAATATGTCATTAGCTATGAATGAACTCCATGGAATGTTCAATTTTTTGAGGTGATGGAGGACTATGGTTTTGATGAAGGAGTGGTGAAAAATATTGTTCATTTGTCGTTCATACTCTCTCTTCTGGAAAATAAGTGCCATCTTATCAGTGCTCCAAAAGAGGTAGTAGGTTATGTTGAGCATCATGACCCTTGTGAAGTGCATAAGTAGTTGGATGTGATAGGTATACAGTCTAGAGAACCTACCTTCACAAGAAAAGTATTTCATGATAATCTTCATCATGGGAGAATATCTCTCCAGCAGGTAAGAGAAAGGAAAAATCCTCCTTCTTTCGTTCTTGTATCTAGGTTTGATGAAAGGTTCATAGTAATGCTCCTCTAAGTATTTTTGGTTGATACATTTCTCCCCAACATTTTGGATCCCAGTGGTAGTTGATATAATGACAGTGGACACAGTAAAAGTGACACCAGCTAGGGTAACTTGATTGTCATGGAGATTAGAAATGAAAAGTATGGTCAACATAGCATGGTGTTGGACCTTCTGAATTTTCTCACAAAACTCAAAACATCAAACATGATTGAAACATGTCACAGAAACGGGAGGTGCCAAGAGTTCCTTATTATTTGTTATCTCTAATATGAGTATTCTTCCCCCTTTGTGTGGCTTATTCTCCTCTATTTCTTCTCCCTCACTGTATGGTATGTTTTCTTCTTCTGCCATGTTGCCTTTGTGTAAAAACCCTAGGTAGGTGTGATGATGGTGGAATGTGGTTTTTAGGAATACGGAATGTGATAGGGTAATTGAGGGAGATGGGGGTAGGGATTTATGAGTTAAGGGATGTGACAAGGAGTAGGGATGTAGAGGCGTTTGGAATAGGAAATTAATGACAGCTGTACGGAATTGGGAGCCCAGGAAAATAATGTACCTATGGCTTAGGGTTTTAAGGAAATGAAATATTAGGGAAAGGGGATGTTAATGTAGGGATTTTGGAAAGGTTTTTTTACAATGTGGGAAGGGTATGAAAGTGCTAGGCAGTGAAATTGAACTGTAATTGGATAATTGAGGAATACTAGGGTTTTAAATTTGAAGAAAGACATCAAATTTATTTTAAAAAACTTCACACAACAATAAATTATAAAGGAGTAGAGGAATGGAGCAATAATAGCTTACTTTCTTGTTTGAGGTGTGAGGAATCACTATTGAAATATTGACAGTGATTTTTTGAAGTTTGGAGGCTTTTCGGGAAATTGCTTAGGAAAACGGGCAAGTGCCCAGTGCCACAAGTAGGAGAAACCTCTCTTTGGTAGGAGTGCAATGCAAAATTCAAGAGTGCATTGCTAAAAATAGGGGCGTAGCACCAAACATCGATGCGCCCTCACTTTGGCAGGTGTGCAACACTTCCCTGTTTTGCGAATTTGGCCTTCTAAACTTGATTTCTGAGCTACACTGAGTTTTATCGATGATGGTAGGAGACAAATGAAGTTGAATTTGATGCTATGAGGGCTTTAATACTTGATTGAAATTTAATTTTTTATTTAAAATCCACTTTCTAAAGTTTCAATTTCACCTTTGAAAACTTTGGAAAATATCCTTTACACTTTGACTTTTTCTTTGTAGGTTGATGTTACTAGAGTTTGACACTCTTTAAATTTATTTGTTTGGTGTTAAGTTTGGCATATGGAGTTGAATTGGAAGCTTTGGATTAATAATTATTACATATAATAGACATAAAATTACATTAAAATAAAAATAAATTACATCTATGTTTTTGAATAAAATTACAATGTAGAATACAAATCATAACTTGAAAGCAGAATTAGAACTTTAGAAATATCCCTTGGAGATCATGTTTCATGAAATTGGAAAATATTTTTCAGATGATAAAGGAATATTTTTTCAATCACTCTCATAATTTTGCTGACCTTATGCATTGAAATGGTGTTTTATTTGGACCTTGGAAAATTAAACCTAGACACCTAATGGGACCTTGAATGACAAGACTCCATGGTGATCACTTTGACTGACATAATGATATAATGAAATGACCTTTCAAGACTGATTTGTGCCCAACAAGACATGAAGGTGGGCCAAAAAATATGAATCTTTTGAGGGAGAGTAAATTTTTATGACTAGGGCTACCATCAGTGAGTGAATTTTTTACATGACCTAATGGAATGACTAAATTTTTTTGAGTGGGACTCTGAAAATGATATGAAAAGAGTATTTTTGATCACTGATGGAAGGATGAAAATAATGACACTAAAATTGGCCATATTGGGGATGATAAATATAAAAGAGGTGTTAAGAAACACAAAACTATTGATTTTTGTAGATCAGTGCCTCTTCCATTTGACCAATACAGGCAAAAACTAAAACTGAAAAACTTGAAGGAAAAATAATAACTCAGAGAAATAAAATAACTCAATGCAAACTCAAGTGACTGAAAATTGACTCAATACTGACTTACTTGACTGAAAACTGAATTTTTTTGAAAATGACATCAAACCAGTGAAGCTCCATGGCCTTCACTTTGGGCTTCAAACTCGAGTGACTCTCTAGTTCAGACTTGGAGAAAATGTAACTGATATTTACAATGAAATGGAAACCTGATCGAGAAATTTGTTTTAGAAAAGATAGTGTTTCAAGAGCCTACCATTAAATATTCCTCATAAACACTCCTGTGCATCCATCTCTTCAAGCGAATAAGCATTCTGTCCCCGACAAGCTAAAATTTGATATGGCCCTTTCCATAAGTTCTCAAATTTACCATGCTTACCCTTCTCTTCAATTTTTTCATCCCATCATAGTACTACATCTCCTATCTTGAAGTGTGTTCCTTAGTTTTCCAATCATATATATTCTTTATCCTCTCATGAAGTTTTGAAGTATTCTGAAATACTTCATCCCTTGTTTGATGTATTCCATTTTCCTCAATCCCTGACTCTTGCAGCAATTTCATTACCGGGACTGCTAATGATGAAGGAAATATAGTATCGACACCATATCCAACTTGAAAAGGATACATACCAATAGAATTTTTATTACTCACCTGATCTGCCCACAATGCATTAATCAACTTATGCCATTTCTTTGTATTCACCTCCAACATCTTCTTAATGATGACGATCAAAAATTTATTTGAGGACTCCGCCAATCCATTACCTTGTAGGTAGTAAGTTGTAAAGTGTCCCAAATTAATTTTATATCTATCAAAAAACTCAATAATCTTCTTATACTTGAATGTTTCCGCGTTATCTATGATAATCTTAGTAGGACAACCAAGACATGACAAAATATTAGTTCTAAAAACTGAATGATGACAAAATCTGTTGCTTGCCTCGTTAGCATTGCTTAAATCCACTTTGTAAAGTAATATTTGGCTATCAATATTCACTTGTGCTAAGTGGATGATGCTGGGTGAATCTCACCTATGAAAATTAGGCCCCACTGTTGAAATGGTGCATGGACTGAAATAGGTTGAAGAGGTAACGAGAGAAGCTTTCTCTTACCCTAAAAAACTTGGCATTCATGGCAGCTCATTTCTTCTTTGTAAACATCTACAAAAAAGTGTCGGCCAATAATATCTCGCTCTCAATATTTTATTGGTCGTGATCTTCCAATATAGGTGCCCCCCACAATATCCTTTGTGGAAGTCATTCATCACTTCCTTAGATTGTTCTTTGACCAAACAATTTAGCAAAACACCTTTGGGATCCTTCCAGTAAAGTGCATTGTCCAGTATGAAATACTTTAAAGCTTTGAGTTTCAAAAATATTCCTTGACTCTTAGTCATGCCTACAGGAGGGTTTAGGTGTTTCAAAACATAAACAATATCAGAATATCGTGGAGATGACAAAAATATATCGGATACCTGAATGAGATTCACGTATTCTTCATCTTCGGACAAAGCTGAAACAAAATTGATGTCAAGAGCATGAAGGTTTGACTCAGCCATGAGCTTGGCTAAGCCCTGACCTTTGATTAGCTTGGTGGGCTTGATCTCAGGGTCATATTATAGTAAAGCTGCCATCCATATTCCTCTCCTATCTTTTGGGTCTGTCTGCATGAGAACTTATTTCACAGCTACATTAGGTACATTGGAAAGAGTATGTGAATTTAATATGTAAAATTTGAAATCTTTCAGTTCTTTAACCAAAGCCAGAGCCCGTTTCTCTATGATGTTATAGCGGAGGGCTGCATCTTTGATATTCCGACTGAAAAATGCAATTGGTAGCTCTGTTTTATCCCTTTTCTACATCAGGAATGCTGCCATAGTGTGCTTAGAAGAAAATGAGAATATTATGAAATCACTAGTATAATCAAGACTTATAAAAAATGGGGCAGTATTCAAGGAAAACTTAACTGAATGGAAATATTTATGGGCATCTTCAGATAACTTCACATCACTATCTTTCTTCAACATGTTTGTCAATTCTCTAATATTCTTGGCTAACTTAGGAATGAATATTCGTAAGAAATTCATCTTACTGTTGAATTCTTGTACTTCCTTTTTGCTGCAAGGGAAATCATTCTGCTCAATTGCTTGAACACGGGAAGGGTCAATCCAGATCCCATCTTTGGAGATGATCTGACCAAGGAGTTTTCCCTCCTCCATGGAAAAAACGATTTTATTTGGGTTGAGAGATATTCCGAACTTCATGCATCTCTCGAACATAATTCTCAAATGGTACAAATTTTCATCACTAGAATGTGAAAAAATTTTCAAATCATGTAAGGAAACAACCAAGAAAACATCTTTTCCATTGGTGAATGCTATGTCCATGGCCCGCTCGAATGTAGCCCTTTTCATTTTTCAAAACAAATGGTATTTTGGAATATTTGAAGGTGCCCAAAGGTGTAGTAAATGTTGTCTTTTCCTGATCATCTTCATGCACCAAAATTTGGTTGTAGCTTGAATAACCATCCAACAGTGACCTCTGGGAAGAACTGACAACTCTTTGAAGTATATCTTCCATCTTCGGAAGTGGATAATATTCCTTGAGGGACACTTTGTTCAAGTTTCTGAAATCTATACAAAGCCGGATTTCTCCAGTCTTCTTTCTCACTGGGACCAAATTTGAAATCCAATCAGATAATCTGATCGGGACAATTATATTGGACTTGAAAAGTCGATTTACCTCTTTTTCAATTGATGGAAGAAATATGGGATTTATCCTTCTCAACTTTTGAAAAATTGGCTTTTGATCGAACTTGATAGGAATAGTGTGGTGAATGATGTTCTTGTCATACGCCTTTAAATATGCATATTACCATGTGAAAACATCAGAAAATTTAGAAAGTAATTTAACATATTCAGCCTTTACCTCTGGAGATAAGGACTTGGGTAGTTTCACCATATTTGGTTTGTCGGTTGTCCCAATGTTTACATCTTCAACACTCTTTTATGAAGGCATAAATGTAGGCTTCCTTGCTACGTCATATTGTTCAAACAATTCTTCCAAAGGTATGAGACCTTTTGGAATATTGTTGTCTTTCAGTTGTAGTATATCAATCTCAGTTGCTTCTATATCCTGGTCATATTTATTAGAAATCCGATCTCTAGAACAATTCTCAAATTATTCTTCACCTTGGAGAAAGTTGTTTATCTGCTTATCATCCCAGAAAACTTGCCAATATCCCAAGTTATCGGGAATAGTGGGCCGGTGCTTCAGATGAATCTCAAATTTCCTATTTGAAAAGATGGGGATTTTGAAATTGCTTGTAGCTTTAGCCAATGAATCTTCCATGATATTTTGATTCCTTGGCACCACTATAAGTATACACTCCTGAAACATTTTCAAAATATCGAGTAAATCATTCCTATATTGTCTCATTCGAGAATGGTTAGCTTGATATTCACCTTTAACTTGCTTGATCAGAAGTTATGAATCACCATACACTGCAATCCTTCTTGCACCCAGTTTCTTCAAGAACTTTAAGCCAGTAATTGGTGCTTCATACTCGGCTTCATTGTTAATACAATCAAAAGCTAATTTATAAGAGCACAACCTTACATTTGTAGGGATCTTATTCTGCTGATGAAAGGGTCGCAGACCCAGATTCCAATGCTTGCCCCATGTTTCCCCAGGGCACCATCAAATTCCATGGACCATAGACCATTCTCATCCTCTAAATGTTGAAACTCTAATTTCTGTTTTGGCTCAATTTCATGAACTATCTCTTCATGTTTTTTCGGACTTTCTTCCACTTTATCTAATGTTTTTTCTGTATCTTTCATTACCTCTTCTGATTTTTGTTCTGAATTTTTCAATGCTTATTTTGATGGATGTTCTAATAAGCTATGAAAAATCATCTTTTATTTAACTATCACTTCTCTAATACAATTATGGATCTCTGGAACATCTTCTACATCTACTAGTTGACTATATACATCATTTAAGCCACTATCATTAAACAAAATGAATGACTCTAAATCTATATATACAACATTTATCGGATGATTGTTCGAATTTTCTTTTCTTGTGATCATATACTTCATCTTAGTTTCACAGTACAATTTTCTCAATTTCCCGAAAATTGTGATAGTTGCATAAGAAAAGTCTAATTGCAATGTACCTCGTAATTTTGCCCACAAGGATCTTGATAACAATGTTTCAAAGTGTGGTGGTATGCCAGCTACCACCACATCCATTAGAACATTCTTTGCTAGAATCTACTCTAGGGAGACTACCAAATCTTTGATGAAACTAATACAATGGAATCTACCAGAATTGAAGGAGTAGAAATCATGGTATGGATGGGTAACATCAAGGCCCAACTTCTCCATTATCGCTTTTGGCATCAGATTGTGGGAGGCTCTAGAGTCTAACATGGAATTATGTAAAATGCACTGGTGGATTCTTAGACTCAAGTAAAAAGAAGGAACCTTGCTATCTTCTAATTGGCCATCAATAGTAAGACCAAAAATGAGTTCGGGATGATTATCTTCGACATTTAACATGTCGGATGAAGGATCTACTTTAAGAATCTTGGCAACATGGGACTTGTACTGGTTGTTATTAAAAAGCTCATTAAGGGGATATATACTTTTAACTTTGAAATTTCTGTATCTAAACTAAAGGGAATAGTTTTTTCTACCTCTTTAATGACGATGTCTCGGTGTCCAACATGGTATTTTGATGGATCTTCTTTCTTTTGATTTTCATTTTCCTTTTTGGTTGAACTTGTGGATGGCTGATTTACTTTATTCTAATTTGTGATCTCAGGCTCTTTTCCCTTACTTTGATTTCGCAGAGGATTCTACATTTTTTTGAGTGTCTTTCTGCTAAGATGCTCTCTTCTCAATGGGATTAACTAGCACATCTCCGATCCTTAATGACATCTGCCTATTTTTTGAACTAAATGAATTCAAGTACCCCCACTGGTAATCATATATTTTAGTCTCTAATTCATGATCACTAGCAAGGATAAAATATTCATCTTTAGGATGATCTTTCTTTTCAAAGTACTCCTCATCTTCAGTAAAAAACATAGGCATATCATCAACTTTGAAAAGGATGTTTTCCTCAACAATTTTTTCTTCATTTTCTTCTTCTCCTTGAGCATAGTTCTACTTCAAGGGTGTCCTGATTTTTTGTTGCTGTTGTGGTGGTTGTTAAGGAGCTCGATGTTCTCTCTTCTTAATCCATAACTAAGGCTATTGTTGTCATCTATAGTTAGGATTTATGACCTCAGGATGTATTTCCATGATGGACATCCCGTCAACCATCAGTTCAATAGTTATTATCAATGTATCCATCTTAGCATTAGAAGATGAAGTGGATGGTTCATATTTAATAGTAACTCTCCTTTCATTCCTAGCTCTAGCTCTCTTCATCAACATATTTGGTTCAACGCTGATAGCATTCTTTTTCATATCTTCCAGTGTAGCTGGAGTTCTTTCTCTTAATTGGTAGGCCATGTTAGCATCAAATGCATCTGGATAATCTATGAGAGCTAAGCTTGGAGGAGGCTTGATATCAATGGTAATTGCATTGTAAATCCTATTAAAGCGAGAAGTGAAATCTTGCACTGATTCATCGAGATTTATTTTAATGTTATCATACTCAGCAAGCAACTGTAGGTGATTTTTATTTACGTCCCACTGAGTTATAAAAAAATCAGTGAGCTGGTCTGGTGTGGCAATGGAACTAGCATTTAGAGACCTAAAACAAACTTTGACATCTTTAGAGAAACTCTGGGTTATAATCGTCATTTTTGCATTGTTAGCATCGACTTCCTCCAAATCTATGAGGTCATTGACCTTAAAAATATGTTATCTTGCATATATGGTGGATTTTTCATCAAACAAGGGGATTCAGTCGGTCAATTGAGCTGGTAAGATAAGTGGGGAAAATCTTGCCATGATTCCTGCTGAGCGAAGTACTAGATTGACAACATGAAGGATTGGCTGAATACGTAAAGGAACATAAGTTGTAGGTACTGAAGTAGTAGGTATGAATGATGAGGCTGAAGGTGTAGATGAATAAAATACAATTGACTGAGTTTGAGGTTGAGTTGAGACAAAAAAATCCTCTTGATGGTAGAATTGGATCCAATCTTTGATGTCAAGGTCAGATTCGGCTTAATTTATTCAAAAAACCAATATTTCAGAGGACTAAGGTCTAATTCAGACAATGACTTGACCTCATATAATCTTAAACGATTGAATACTATGTCGAATAAAGAGGTTTCAGACTTGGATTTAAACAATGACAATTTAAATTTTAGATCATATGGTATATCTTCAAGACAAAGTGGCTTAGAAGGTAAAGAAATTGATCTTACCAATGGAATTGTTTCTGATTGGATGTCTGTAGTTTGATATCTATGCCTTCGAAAGATCTTCTCTACATCATCTACCAGATCAACAAGATCAGGTTCAGGATTTTCTCTGGTATATCTTCTGGAATGAAACTTTACAATCTTAACATTGCAATTATCGAATCAACCTTTCTGAAACATCAAAAGGATCAAATTCCAAAATTTATTTCCGTACACCCAGGGAAAATAAATCTTTTGTTCTCCAAAAATGGCGCCAATATGTTATCACTCTGTGAGATCTCTAAGGTTGAAGAAAAAATCCCAATAGAGGTAACCACATATCAATATTTTGGCTTGGTATCTAGCCCTACCAAACCGGAGAGGGATCTCTCCACAATGTCACAACCAAGAGCTCTGGATAAATTAGAGTTTTAGGCTAGGTATGAATTCATGGGTTTTGATTTTATTTGATTATGTTTGTTGGATGAGGATTAGGTCAAAGAGGCTAGATCAGGAAAAATAAGATGGGAATTGCAGTCCATTCAATGGGGCAAGGTAGGTAGAAAGCTTAGCACTTTAAGGTGATTTTGTGAGATCGTTTCAGACTGATGAGGAGATAGGAAGAGAATTAGAGATTTATTCTTCCTAAACTGAAGAAAATGGACAAATTATGAATACTTTCCCAAAACAGAGCATGAAAGAACATGTATTCTTCCTATCAACTTGAAATCATCATATAATAGACATGAAATGGTTGATGAGCTTAAAAAACATTCATACAAATGAAACAAGAGAAGTAACAATGCTAAGCATCCATACCACAGGTATCCCAAAGAAATAGCTGCAACTCTTCATTAATTTCTGGTGAAACTGATTACACTATAGTTCGTGATCAATACAAGAACATCCAACTGATTCCAACCCTTTCTAAGAGTGAAGAAAGGGAACATATAGACATCAAAAAAACATTATATCATCCTCAGGGGCGAATCCCTAAGTTGAAGAAGAGATCCACAAAAATTTGAACTGGTAGCTGGAGTATAGGGAGGTCTAAGTGACTCCTCCCTAATTACACTGAAACTAATTCATTTGACTTGATGATAAATTTTACATCATGAATCTACCCCTAGGTAACTTATCCACATCATAATTACATTTACCATCCTCAATTACATAGGCGAAATCATCATTTTCAAATATAAAAGTCAAATTTGCAATGAAAATTCAAAAATATTTACAATTGGTCAGGTGCGCCATTTTTCTGCCAAGCGCACCCTCTCTTTGCCAAGAGCACCCACCATGTTGCAGGTTTCTTTTGACTAAGTTTTAGGTGTCCAAACTAGGTTCAAAATGGATTTTTGGAAAGCCCTTCAAGTATACTTTCTAGATATGCCTTCAGTTTGAAAAATGGAGCTCAGTTTCCCTATAAAAAATTAATTCCCCCAAGACTTCTCAGTGGGTAGCACCAGGGCCAAAAATGAGGCAAAACCATGATTTTTTGCTGGGTTTTTAACATTTTGACCTGCTAGTTTTGAAAACCAACGTTGGAAAGGTGGTTTTCTTAGATGTATTTATCATCTGGCATCTAATGGTTGTGGCCATTTGGTCAAATAGTGGCTCAAAAAAGAGAGCAGCGCCAAGGGTGCTGAGTGCATGACACTTTCTCTGTCACATGACTTTCCAGAAACACAATAAAAAGACATAACTTGAAAAAATTACCAAAAGCCTTTCAAAATTGGTGAAATACTTGCTAATAATGTGGCTAGGCCTGTAGTGAAGCCTCTGCAAGTACATCAAGTTTATTTTTCTCTTATTGCATGGTCAAAGCCTCAATTTTTGCATTGGCTCTTTTGAGCTTGGCCATTGCAATTTTGTCTTTTTGGGCATAGTGCTTGACCTTCCTCCTCAGTATGTCATTATCTATGTTTGCCTTCTTGAAAGTATTCTCTAGGTTTTAGTTAGTTGTATCAGTCCATGGCTCCTGATTTTCATTGATTACTATTGCAGGTTGTTCATTCAAGGTTAGTTGATTAGGAAGCTCAGCCTCTTTTTGCCTTTCTAATGCTAAAGCTCTTTTCAACCCTGTAGTTCTAGGTTTTACTCTTGGTGTTTTTTCTTCTTTTTTTTCAAGAAAACCATGCTTTTCAAGTGTCTCTTGTAACAAAACCTTGGCTTTTTATGCCTCCCTTTGAGTTGTGATGTATTTCACCTCATCAATGACTTTTTTTTTTTTTTTTTTCAGCTGTTGGTTCTCCTCCTCAAGAAAGATTATGAAAATTTTGGACCTGTCAAGTTTGGTTTGGAGCTCTCTAATCTTGGCATCCTTTCCCTTGATGACTATAATGATGTCCTAATCATCATCATGCTTATCTAGGTCAACAAGGTCAAAATCTTGTTCTGTCTGATGGAGGTCATCCTCATCATGAGTGGCTGCCTCATGTACATCCTCCTCTACCATATTTTCCTTCCCCTTCTGTACTTGCTTTGTTGGTGAAGAAGGAAGGGCCCCTTCCACAATCTTTGGAGAAAATACCTAACTATGACCCCTCTAGTATTTTTTTTTTTCAATGGATCCATCTCTGCAACATTAGCCTTCTTAGGCTCATTGATCTCATCTCTGATAGGTGACCCAGTCTCAATGTGGGATGGAGATGATGGTGCTGAAATAGATGAAGGAGACTGATCTGATGATGATGCATGAACTGTGGGTTGAGATGGAGGAATGGATTTGGAAGGATTAGATGATGAAGGTACATCTTGGGCATGCTGAGTAGGTGGAGCAGTGAATATGTCATTAGCTATTAATGAAATCCATGGATTGTTCAATTTTTTTAAGTGATGGAGGACTATGATTTTGATTAGGGAGTGATGAAAAATATGGTTCATTTGGTGTCCATACTCTCTCTTCTGGAAAATAAGTTCCATCTTATCAATGATCCAGAAGAGGTAGTAGGGTATGTTGAGCATCTTGACCTTTTTGAAGTGCATAAGTAGCCAGATATGATAGGTATATAATCTAGAGAACCTACCTTCAGAAGAAAATTATTTCATGATGATCTTCATCATGGGAGAATATCTCTCCAGGAGGTAAGGGAAAGGAAAAAACCTCTTTCTTTCATTCTTGTATCTAGGTTTGATGAAAGGTTCATAGTAATTCTCCTCCAAGTCTTTTTTCTTGAATCATTTCTCCCCAACATTTGGGATCTAAGTGGCAGTTGATATGATGGAAATGGACACAGTAAAAGTGACACCAGCTAGAGTAACTTGGTTTTCATGGAGATTAGAAATGAAAAGTCTAGTCAACATAGCATGGTGTTGGACCTTATGAATTTTCTCACAGAACTCAACACATCCAACATGTTTGAAACATGTCACAGCCTTAGGAGATGCCAAGATTTCCCTAGTATTTGTTAGCTCTAATCTAAGTATTCTTCCCCCTTTGTGTGGTCTCTTCTCCTCTGTTTCTTCTCCCTCATTGTATGGTCTATTTTCTTCTTCTACCATGATTCCTTAGTGTCAAAAACCTAGGGAGGTGTGATGACGGTGGAATGTGGTTTCTAGGAATAGGGAATGGGATAGGGTAATTTAGGGAGATGGGGGTAGGTATTTATGAGTTAAGGCATGTGACATGGAGTATGGATGTAGAGGGGTTTGGAATAGGAAATTAATTACATGTGTATGGAATTGGAAGCCTAGGAAAATAATGTACCTAGGGCTTAGGGTTTTAAGGAAATGAAAGATTAGGTAAAAGGGATGTTAATGTAGGTATTTGGGAAAGGGTTTTCTACAATGTGGGAAGGGTATGAAAGTGATAGGTAGTGAAATTGAACTGTAATTGGTTATTTGAGGAATACTAGGGTTTTAAATTTGAAGAAAGACACCAAATTTCTTTTAACAAACTTCACACAACACAAAATAACTTAATGGAGAAGAGGAATGGAGCAATCATAGCTTACTTGCTTGTTTGAGGCATGAGGAACCACTGCTGAAAGATTGAGGGCGATTTTGTAAAGTTTGGAGGCTTTTCTGGAAATTGTTGAGGAAAACCGGCAAGCGCATAACACCATAAGTAGGCGCGCCCTTTCTTTGGCATGCACACAGTGTACAATGCAAGTGTGCAGCACCACAAACAAATGTGCAACACCACACATGGGTGCACCCTCCCTTTGGCAGGTGCACAATGCTTCACATGTTTTGCGAATTTGGCCTTCTAAGCTTGATTTTTGAGCTATGCTTAGTTTGCTCGATGAAGGTAGGAGACAAATGAAATTGAATATTATGTTATGAGGGCTTTAATACTTGAGTGAAATTTATTTATTGATTAAAAACACACTCTCTAATGTTTCAATTTCACCTTTGATAACTTTGGAAAATATCCTTTACACTTTGAATTTTTCTTTGTAGGTTGATGATGTTGGAGTTTGGCACTCTTTACATTGATTTTTTTGGTGTTCAGTTTGTCATATGGAGTTGAATTGGCTGCTTGGGAATATTACTTATTACATATAATAGACATAAATTAAAATAAAAATAAATCACATATTTTTTTTTTAATAAAATTACATTGCAAAATAAAAATCATAACTTCAAAGAAAAATTAGAACTTTGGAAATCTTCCTTGGAGATCATATTTCATGTTGTAAAATCCTCTTTGGATGATAGATGAATATTATTTCAATCACTTTCATATTTCTAACCTTATGCATTGAAATGGTGTTTTATTTGGACCCTGGAAAATGATACCTAGAGACCTAATGGGACCTTGAATGACCAGACTCCATGGTGAATTTAACTAACATAATGATATAATGAAATAAAATTTCAAGACTAATGAAGGTGGGCCAACAAATATGAATTTTTTTAGGGAGAGTGAAGTTGTATGACTAAGGCTACCATCGGCGAGTGAATTTTTTGCATGACCTAATGGAATGATTAAAAGTTTGAGTGGGACTCCTAAATTGATATTAAAAGAGTATTTTTTATCACTAATGGAAGGATGCTAATATTGACACTAACACACAGGTCCAAACACATAATTATGGACCAACTATAATATTCCCTTTGACCTCATAGAAGTATATGATAATCTTACCTGATTTTTCTTCTCAAATAAACAATGTTGATAGAAATAAAAATCCAAAAATAATTTATACATGCCTTCTACCATTCCATTACTGTGACTCAAAGACCCTTCTCTCTGATATGTCTCAGCATTTGATGTCACATCATAGTCTTTGCTCCATAAGTTACAATATTGTTTACTTCTTCTGCTAGAAACTTAGGAACAATCAAATTTTTAAAACCATCACTAATAGTGTTTCCCATCGAAATATACAAATTTCCAATCCCAAATCAACTTAGCAATACCATTTCCCCTTGAACCATCCTATAGGTATCCTCTTTAAACACTATTTTTACACTTGCACCACTCATCTTGCTTATAGAAATCAAAATTATAGCTCATTCTAGGATGTGTATAACATAAGGGAGTGTTTGAATTTTTCCACCCACGAGCTTCAAATTGAATTTTCCTTTTCCTATGATTATTTTTTTCATGTTATCTCCTAATAAGACATCATCACCATTAAATATTTCAAATTCATAAAACCATTCCCTATGAGGGGTCATATGAAATGATGCACTTGAGTCGATCATACATGCCTCATGATCTACATGTGTAATTGAACAATACAAAGTACACATCCCCTCCTGCATCTGAGGAGTTTTTTTTACTTCTATAGAAGGAGAATATTTAGACCCTTTTCCTTTCTCAAGAGTTTTAGATCTACAACATTTCTTGTAATTTCCTCCAATTCCACATCCTCAACATAAATTTATGAACTTTCCTAAGATTTAAATCTTCCTCTATATTTAGATCTCCCACTCAAGTGATTATTTCTATTTTTGTTCTATTAGCTTCCTATTCCATATAAGGAATCTTCATTTTGTGTTTCCATGTTTTTCCATCTCATCTCCTTCAATAATAAGGATGAGAATATTTCATCAAAATGTAATGTAGTTGCATTAATACCTATGTAAACAACCAAAATACTCCATGAGTTTGGTAGAGAACATAACAAACTAATTCACTTATCGTCAAATGAAATCTTAATATCAACATATAATAGATGAAATTCCATAATATTAAAGTAATTTAGATTCTTTGTCACCAAGTCTCCATCTTTGGTCTTGACGTTACACAACTTATTCTACAAGAAAAATTTATTCACCAAGGAATTAGATTGATACGGATCCTCTAACTTTCCATACAAATTATTTTTTGTAGCTTCCATAAAGCATTCAATAACACTAAATATAAGAAACACAAACATATCGTGTTTTTTTTCTTTCAATCCAAATTTTTTCATTCTTTTGTTGACATCTTTGTTGATGCAACACCCAAATCTACAATGATCCATTGATATTTGTCCACTAAAAAATATTATATTTTTATCTTCCACACCTCAAAACTCTACCCATTGAATTTCTTGATCTCTATCTTTGAACTTCTCTCCACTTCCTTTTCACCACAAGAATCACTTTTGCAGATCTCCTACTGTAATAGGGTCTACCATAGGCTCGAGTCATACCCCTTAGCGACAAAGGAATCCCATTGAAGCTAATTTTTTTTTGATGCCAAATGTAGGTTTTAACCCTATACAATTAATTCTTACAAACAAATTCATAATAAAATAGAAAATAATTAGTGGAAAATATAGACACATAAACACATATTTTATCATGGAAACCCAAAAAATGGGAAAACCAGATATTTTTCGATATATATTCTTTTATAGAATATTACAATCTCACACACAAACACACATATCTTGAAATATCAATGAACTAGTAATCCATTTACACTTGATTAGAATACAACCATAGATCCTTAATTGAAACTAAGAAACCATGGGAAAAAAACTCCATGCACCACAAACAAGCTTTAGAAATTTTTTTGTGTCAAAAACCTTCAAAATAGACACAAAAAATATTCCCAAATGTTTTTTGGTGGCACTACCCCCAAACTCCCTAAATAAATGGGGATTTTCCCCCCATGCCCCCTTGCTATGCATCATGCATTTTTATAGCATGTGGTTATTTTCATGTAAATAATTTAACACATACCCAATAGTAAGCTAGATAAGAAATTTGAAAAGTGTATCTTTGTTAAATATAAAAATAGTCTAAAATGTTACAAGCTTTGAAGCCCATCAACTAAGAAGGTTGTGTATAGTCAAGATGTGGTATTTAGAAAAGTCAAATATCTTGTAAAACAATAATTCATACCAAGGGATAAAGAACCATAAAGCTAGAGTTTGAATTGAAGGATGATGAATCAAATTCTACAAAAGAACATGAATCGAAAGAAGAAGAACCATAGAATTCAACATTGAGGAGATAAGTTAGGGAAAGAAGGTAGCTAAAAAGGTTTACCCCACTTGATTTCTATTCATATTTTTCTTTGTTTATTACTGATTATGATGCTACAACTATTAGGGAGGAAATGGATTCAGAAGATGGAAAACTTTGAAAAAATTTCATGGTTGAGTAAATGGAAACCCTAGGCAAGAATGAGGCTTGGCATATTTAGTGATGGCCATATTTTATTAAAATACTACCTCCTAAGAGAAACATTGGCCCTGAAGTGGAACCACTGTATTTCTAGTATCTTAGTTTGTGTAAACAAAAGGCACCATTTCACTTCTCTATTGTCTAAGACTAATCATTAAAATAATTTAGATATATATTAACTAGAAATTAACCACAAAGGATAAATTCAGAAGAAAAGGAGTTCCCGAAAGGGGGATGAGTATATGTAGCAGAGTACAACCATGAATACATAACACTTTATGATTATGAAGATAGACCACTATTCCTCCCTATTTTTATCTATGACAAGTACTTTGTTGTAAAATTATGTAGACAATATTGTTCATGTTAAATCTTTTTTGACAAGAAGAATAAAAATAAATTCTTCTCATTACCATTTAAAGTTGAGGAAGTTGTAGTGAATAATTTTGCACACTTGGCATAATTGTATAAAGGAATAATATATTTAACTTTAAAGAGGTTAAACCCACCCAAGGATTCAATCATAAGTGGTTATTTTGAAAACACTTTGTATTAGTAAGATAGAGTAACATATCTACTAAAGTTTCAAAAGAGAGGAGAGAAAATGAAGCAAAAACTTTGAGAGAAAAATAATAGGAAATTATTTTACATAATGGCGATTTTTTTACTAATGATAGCACCAATTCAAAATGAAAAGGGGAAAACCATACAAATGTAGAGTCCTCATCATTTGCCATAGAGTCGTCAGAGCTCCTCCTTAGCTTTGGGAAAATAGGAAATAACCATGCTTATGTGAAGATGATGATGAAGAACCACCCCCCATTATATCTTGCAATATATCACATATTGTCACTTCATCAAAATGTAAAAGTTCTATTAAGAAAGAGTCACAACAAGAAAAAGGACCCACTAACATGGAGGTGGATATGGCTATAGTCCTATATTGAAATTAATCAAAATATATAACACTAAATATGGTTGGGATAGAAAAAAATTGTAAATTAAAACGGTGCACATTAAAAATAAGAAACTTGTGAAGAAATGGAGGTTTGAAGTGGTCATATCAAGAGTTGGACCTACAAGACTTCTTAAATTTCACATGACTACATGGTATGCACATGCTCATTATATTGCAGAGAAAGGGATTGAGAACATGAGATTTAAGAGAAATATTAGCAAGATGGAAGAAGCTCTCAGTCTGAAACATCTATTCATATCCCCTTTAGATATTGAAGCCCCAAAACCTCTTCTAGCAACTACATGGAGTAAATTTAAGAAGGAAGAAAAATTCTTAAAAGTTATTAGAACCTGTTTTGTAGATGATACTAATAAGGAAATAGAAATTATTGAAGAAGCGTGAAAAAATTATTTATATTTAAGAAATATTTCTCAAAGGATTTATTTTTTTGATTATTTATGAAATGATTTAGAACATTATCTCACATTCATTGCCAATATTTCTACCGTCAGTGATTTCTATAAAAATCAACACGGGAATCCAAGAAGGGAGTGAATACAACAAAATAAGGCAAGATGGCATGCTAGAATTAAAATTTGCAAGATGTCATTTTCGAAAGTTCAAGAATTAATGACCAAAGAAGTAGTGATTTATTCAAACTAATGAAATTTCTCAAATATCTTCGAGGACCTAAAATGTGTAGAGATTACATGGTAGTTCTAAAGAATATATTACAAGAAGAATTGAAAGTTATTAAAGCATCATATGGTAATGGATTTAAAAACTTGGGAGATTTTCCAAAAGAGGAAATTAAAAAGCGGTTAATTATGTTTGTTAATGAGAAGACTAGCTAACTATCACTGTGAAATTGTGGTTATATTCAAATGAAATAGAAAAAGAGATCGCATTGAGAGTGAAGAAAGATATAACCATCTACCATTGAAGGATAATATTGAATAATGGCTTATAAAATACTTATATGAAATTACTAATCCTAAATATTTATTTAAAAGTTATGTGAAACTAACATATACTCAAGTAATCTAATGTTGCAAGAGAGACAGGATTATTTCCACCAGTCATCCTTCTACAATTTTGTGAGTTTTCTCTATTTTATTTGAAGCAATTCCCTTTTCTTTCTCTCGTGTATTTTATCATCTAGATTTATGAATTATGTTTTATAGATGTGAAAATTTTCCCACTTCATTTTGTTTTCTTCCAGATTACTCTATATCAATTATTGGTCCATGAGAGCCCCATCCCAATCCGTTATGGATGAATGCATTCAATTTATGTTTAAGTATTAGAAATTTTTTAGGGTGCTTTAGGAACCTACCTTATTGAAAATTAAAGTCTATAATATTATTTTTACTCTTTTAGAGAGATAATTTCATGAATGAAATTTGTGGTTTCATAGAATTTTAAGTAGGCGTTGAGATCTCATGATTGTTTTCATATGACTCTTTATGATGTTGAATGAATGAAACCATTTAATATTTCTCTAAAAATATGGGAAATTTATTTACTTTATATATATGAATTTGCTTCAAATATGTTTTCTTAATAATGTATGAATCGATATGTACCATGAAATGAATCAACGAAATTATATTTATTTATGTTTATGTTTTTTTCTTTATTTCTTTTGAAAAAATAATTGGTCCACTCACAATTGTATGAATTGTATGCTAAATTTTCTATTTTGAATTAATATAGAAGATGTGAGTGAATTAAAAGAGGAGTGCCACCTCTATAAAAATGTAGAGGTAATTTAGGTAGGTCCTTAATAGGAAAAGAGATCAAAAATAGTTTTGTTTAGTTAAGAAGGTTTATAATGAATGAAACCATTTTATATTTCTCTAAAAATATGAGCCATTTCTTTATTTTATATCTATGAATTTGCTTCAAATATGTTTTCTTCACAATGTATGAAACAATATGTACCATGGAATGAATTGGTGAAATGATATTTATTTCTGGTTTTGTTCTTTTCTTTATTTATTTTGAAAAACCACTTGGTCCACTCAAAAGTTTATGTGTTGAATGCTAAATTTGATATTTGAATTAATTTAGATGTGAGTGAAATAAAAGAGGAGTGCCACCTTTATAAAAATGTATGGGTAATTTATGTTGACACATAACCTTTGGGATTAGGTAATTCATGTAAAATAATGTAAATAGAAAATAAGGAGATTAGGAATATGAAAGGACTTTGGGAAATGAAGCCCAAGAATCTCTCTCCATTTATATCCATGAGAAATCTTAACGCAAAATTACAATTAGAATTTAGTTACCTCCTAACGTAACATGGAATCAGAGGCAAATCCCAAAATTAGTTGTTGTGTTGCAACTCAATTCATGGTCTGCCATTATTCTCTATCCTCTTCCCCTCTCCTTTGACAAATTTGTTTTCCTGCATTTCATGTTATTTTCTATCTTGCATAACCGTGGTGTCCCTAATCTCTGCGTGGAATAGTTTTAAGGTTGTGGAGCACTGAACGTTGGTGTGGTGAGCGTGGAGAGAGGCCCAAAATCGTGACCTCGGTGGGAGATTGATGGCTAAAGGTTGAAAAAGGTGATATCGTTCAGTTTTTGAAGAAATTTATGGGAACTGTGTTGGTGATCTCCTTTGTATGACTGTGTCTGGATTCAACTATGTTGGTGTGACTAACTGTGTATTATTGGCAGAACTATGTTGGTGCTCTCTGTTATATGACTGTGTTACCGTGCACTCATTCTCAGAACATCAATTTATGTTTGGGTTTTAAAAAGGTGATGAGGTGAATCAACCACCTGGTTAATACCTCCTCACATATTACCACTATACTTTGCCATACCACATTTTTTTTCCACCGGATACCACCAAAGGTACTACACCGCATACAAGTTCTGTTGTAATATATATATTACATTGGCCTCTGGTAATACTCTAAAACCACTGCTCGTGGTTCTGTGGCCTCACCCTCGGCCCCTCCAACTTTCGCATCCAACGCACACTCTAGATTCACCCCGAATGTCATACAATCAATACCACATTGTGCTCCTGGTTTGTTGAGTCGACAGTTATATATACCATCGACTTCAGTCATGCATTGACCCTCCATACCACATCGTAACATTGCGCACATTTAATACTCTTGACTCCGCTCCCACCATACTGGTTATACCACACTTTGATATCCCGACTCCTATTTCTGTGTAAAACATTGCACCACTCCTGTCAAGTGGTAATACAAATCTGCATCACCATACTTCCCATGCCACCGGTCTGCTTGTTAAATTCCGCTCCATAAGCTATAATGTCGACTCCCATACCACTGTTCGGTTAAATTCCGCTCCATAAGCTATAATGTCGACTCCCATACCACTGTTCGGTCAACATTCGTTATACGTTGACCCTCCTCTATATAAGCCTTCCCATATCCACCTTCCCACATAACCCTCTCCCCCATATAATACTTCTCACATATACTACCTTCCCCAAGTAATAAATCTGCATATAAATTTATACCAGAATTGTATTTTTAACAGAATATCAAAGTGCATTAAAAAAAAAAAAAAACTACCACGAGAACTGCATTTTTTTCACATTATATTGCCAACACAGTATATTTTGTTACGCACTACACAATATCTAATATGCATTCATTGATATCAATTGTTGGATTAGTCCTCTTCGGAAAAGAGAAATATCCAGAATGGTTAAGGAAGATTAAGCACACTCTCATTTTCAATGAGTTGTGGAGAGGAGTTGGTGAAGGAGAAGGAGATAATGCACATGCAAAGCCAAATTGAGATAAGGAGATTGTCATTTTGGAAAATAAGAATAGAAAGGCCCATGCCTTCATTGCAACATCTATAAACGAAGAGGTGAGTCACCATATTTCACCATTTTCAAATGTTTTTGAACCCTGAAAGAATTTGAAGGAATTTTATGACTCACACTCTGAAATTGAAGTTGTCCAATTGATGATTAATTTTTTCAGTCTTCAATTGAAAAATGATGACCCTCTTGATTTAGCATTAGAAGTAATATCTATTATGCATGATATAAAAACCATTGGTGTTGAAATACTCGTTCCTCTCATAGCTTATTTCAAGGCACTATATCCCACTTATTCACATTATCTTGAGTCATTGCAAGAAAGTGGAAATATCAGGGAGTACCTTTGACTCCCTCGAGAAGATGTTTCTAGAGAGAGAAAAGGCCTTTGGAAAGAAGGAAACACCTCAGTATTATGAAGAATTTTTGTGTCTTGCATTTAGAGAGAATAATCATGCTCAATATTCATCTAGAGGAAGAGGTGGTTGAAGAAGAAGAGGAAGAAGAAATTTTAGAGGTAGGTTGGAAGACAATTTCAAGGATAAAAGGTTGATCTTCATTGCATACGTTGCAATAGATATGGACATGATGCATACACATGTAATATTGAGCAAGAAATACATGAAGACAAAGGTAAAACCAATGACAAAGGGAAATGTAAACCACCTGAATCCTTTCATTATGTTGTGGAACATTGCAATATTGGAGTAACTGAAGACTTGTTCAATGCTTCACTTGCTTCATGGAAAGATGATTGGTTGCTTGATTCAGGAGAAACTTTCCGCATGAATTTTAGGAGAGATTGTTTTTAAGAATTCATTGAAATTTTTTATGGAGCAGTATATTTTGTAGATAATTCAAAACTCAAGCCATCAAGGCTTGGAGCCATTAGGCTGAAATTCCCTAGTCTTCCATACTTTCTTCTACATGATTTTATATACCTCTCGAAGCTTAGGAGAAGTTTGTTGTATTTGGAACACAACCAGCAAAAAGGAAACTCCATTCATATATTTGATGGCAATTTTGAGGTCAGAAAAGCATCATATCACTCACTTGCCATGACGGGGAAAGAAGAAGAAAGACTTCTGAAAAATGCAAGGTACCTCTGCTCTTGAACAAAAATTTGCATACATTTCTCACTATTATGAAGGTACATTTCCATCAAGTATTTTATGGCATGCTAGATTTGGATACTTGAACTAAGATAGCCTTCACTTGTTGAAAAAAAATCGTGTTACTGGTTTACCTACAATTCCTAAGAAACTTAAGCAATGTGATGCTTGTATTCTAGGAAAGAATAGGAAACAATCTTTTCATGATTCACTTTCTAAATCACATATAAAACTTGAACTCATTCATTAATATTTATGTGACCCAATTAATGTTCCTTCTGCAAATGGAAATAAATATATCATGACATTTATTGATGACTGTACCAGAATGTGTTGGGTTTATTTATTGAAGAAAAAATTTGATGCTTTCCAAACATTCAAAATAGTACACTTGAAATGAATTTGAAAACTATGTTCACCAACATGGGATCAAAAATCAAACAGTTGTGCCTTATAATCCCCAATAGAATAGAGTATCTGAAAGAACGAAGAGGACAATCTTAAACATGGTGTGTTCATGATGTTTTACAAGAATGTTAAACTGATTTTTTGGGTTGATGCAGTTCTTTGTGATGTGTATATAAAGAATATGTGTCCATCTAATTTTGTTATAAACAATACTCCTTATGAAATGTGGTATGGCCACATTCCTTCAGTAAAGCATCTCATTGTATTTGGTTCCACCTGTTATGCCTTCATACCTAAGGAACACAGAAACAAACTTGGTGCAAGGAGTCGTAAGTGTATCTTCTTGGGGTATTCAAATAACTTCAAAGCATACCGTCTCTATGATGAAGTTAATAATAAGTTTGTAGTATTTAGGGATGTGATATTTATTGAATCTCCCAAGACTGAAAATGTTGTTGAGCAACAACTTGACCGCTTGAATAGATTTTAAAATGCAAATTCACTTCAAGAATTTGATAATCAGATTCCACATCTTGAAGGGGGGATTCTTATACTGGATCAATATGTGGAATATTATTATGAAGAACTCTCTTCCCCACAAGAAGATCCAACCACTGATGACACTTGTAGTGATGTGATTGGCATAATTGGGAGATGAAATCTTGATTCATCCCCAACTCAGTCAACTAAGTAGCTTGGGCCATCTCAGAAAGTTCCTCCAAAATGGTTGACAAAGACACTTGAAAGTGTTCGTCCTGATGACGTTGGAAAGACAGGCACACAAAGTAAAAATAGAAGAAATGGAGGTGATGTATATAATTCTGATTAACCTGTTGATATGAATGTTTCTTATGATTTTGAACTGAATTTATCTACATATTTTGAACCAAATATCTTCAAAGAAGCCACTTCTCATGATGAATGGAAAGAAGTGATGTAGAAATAATATGTTTCCTTGATAAAGAATGGCACCTGGAAGATGGTTGATCCTCCATTGGGAACCAAAAAACTTGGACGCAAGTGGGTATACAAGAACAAGTATAAACCAGACAACTCACTTGACAAGCACAAATCCAGGCTTGTGGCAAATGATTTTGCACATAAAGAAGGGGTCGATTATGAGGAGAATTTTTTCCCCCACAAAAAAAATGGGCTACCATCCAGAAACTCTCTTCCTTGGCAGTTCAGAACAGTTGGAAATTCCATCAAATGGATGTAAACACTGATTTATTGAATGGATATTTGAAAGAAAATGCTTTTGTGTCCCAGCCAGAAGGATTTTTTGTGAAGGGTCAAGAACAAAAAGTATGCAAGCTTGTAAAATCCTTGTATGTGTTAGCTCCCTATATTACTAGTGTAGTTCCTTATTTTTGTTAGTGTATCCCCCTTATTATTATTTTTTTACCCCTGTAGTCCCCATATTGTTATTATTGTGCCCCATAAATCCCCACTATTGTTATTGTTGTGCCCTTACATTATTATCGTTAGGTCGGCTAGGATTATATTGTGACCCCATGGACTCCTACATATAGAAATGAGGTTTTTTCATTTGAATCATCTAAGAATTGTTCATTTATGTAATGTAAAGGTGGTTTCCCTCTCAAAGTGGCTTATTTACAAGGTGTTTATCTCTCTTTTCTTCTATTTTTGGAGTTATTTTCATAACATTTGGTATCAGAGCTTTTGATTCTAGGGTTTCGCTGCTTCAAACAGGTCATTGTGGAATTTTCACTACAATTTTTTTCTACAAAGGTTTAGAAGCTAAAATCAAAAATAATTTGCGAAAAAATCTTGATGAATATCGTGTAAAAATTTCAGATCTTGGCTCACAATATTTTCAGAGATATGATATGTGGAAGCTAGGGATTTTGCAGGATCCCGAATTTCATCTCAAATAGGTGACCTTGGGAAAATCATCGTAACTCTCTCTAGGATCATTAGATTGCAATTCTGTAAAAAGTGGCAGAACTTACATATAATTTGGTGTACTGTGTATCAAATTCAGAGTCAAAGGTGGAAACAGTGACACGTGGCATGACGTACAATTTCTCTCTACTGAACCAATCCATAATTAGGTCGTTGTGGAGATTAAGTATAAATTTTCCTTGAAGAATCCAAAATAGGTTAGACATGTGGCACTGGAAGGAAGATTCCGAGGGCTACTAAAGGACTGCAGATAAAATTTTGGGGATCTGAAATTCCAGAGATACACCAGTTTCAATGTCAAGCTCCTCAAAAGCAAGAGAAAGGTGTGCATTTTTTTTCGAATTGCATAAGTCGTGTTTGAAAAATCAGTTTGAAGTGATTCGAAGTGCATATTGAAGCATAGATATTACTATTAAGTTCCAAATGGCACCTAAAAATAATTCAAGACCCATTAAGCCCTCAGAAGGCTCAACTATAACTCATGAAAAAGAAGAAGTGCAACATGATATATCAAAATTGCAAGACCAAGTGCACCGAATTTTTCTCTCGCAAAGAGAAACAAAAAATGAAATGGAAGCTTTCAAGAAATGTGTGGAAGCTAAGATGGATGGTTTGAAGAAAGGCGTGGAAGCTAATATGGATGGTTTGGAGAAATGTGTGGAAGCCAAGATGGATGTTCTGAAGAATGGCATGGAAGCTAAGATGGATTACATGGAAGCTAACATGGAGGAAATGAAGAATGATCTAAAAGTAGACATGGAAGGTCTGAAGGAAGGTTTGAAAAAATTGATACAATAAATGATTCCTAATGGTGAAAATGTAGTACAGGAAACTCATGATGAGAAAAAAATAAATGTTAATTATGATCTTATAAACTCTAATGTTTGATTGAAGACCCAACTTATTCCAAATATGGATATGAGGAAGTTTGATGAGAAGGATCCCGTAACATGGATACTACATATGGAGCAATATTTTGATCTCCATAATGTGAAAAACACACAAAAGGTACACATTTAAACTTTACATTTACAACAAAATACATTTGTATGGTATCAATGGATTTTCTCTCGTAAAAAAATTGTACTTGGTCAATTTTTATGGAGGAAATAATAACACATTATGAGGATACAAAGAGAAACACCTTCTTTAGCCAATTGATAAATCTCAAAAAATAGGGTTCAATGGTGGAGCACATTGAGGATTTCCAAAACTTGAATATAATGGTAACTGATATTACAGAGGTACACAAGATTGATGTATTCATAGGGACTTTAAAGGATAACATCCAACATGAGGTTTGCCTTTGGGAACCTGATTCATTGGAGAAGGAATTCATGTTGGAAATAAAAATTGAAACTAAAATTATGGAGACAAGGAAGCCTACCGCTCACATATATAAAGATGGAAGTGTTGCTACTCTTAGACTTCCACAACCTACAAGGTTGGAACTACAAAAATTGGAAGAAAAAAGAGAAAAAGTGATTTGCTACAGTTATGATAGAAAATATGCTAAAGGTCATAATTTTGCTGAGAAGAAATTATTTTGCATAGATTGTAAATAGAAGGAAGAAAATGAACAAGAAACTTCAAAAGAAGAGGATATTCACCAGGAATTAGCCCTAGAGAAAGAGTAAATGAGTTCGACCATATCCTGTAATGCATTGGCAAGAATTACCACTCCTCAAACTCTTAATATAGAAGGAAATATCAAGAAGAAAAAAGTAATAGTGTCGATTGATTCATGTAGTATCCATAATTTTATTCATTGTAAGGTAGCCAAGAAATTGAATCTCTTCCTTTACCCAACACTAGAGTGTCAAGTGATGGTTGCAAATGGAGGGACTATAAATTTCTCTGGAAAAATCCATAATATCAAGATAACCATGGGGGAATATGTATTGAATAGTCCAATGTTTTCCATTCCAATGGGAGGTGTTGATGTTGTACTAAGAGTACAATGGTTACAATCTTTGGTGACGATAGCTTTTAATTTTTAAGAACTTTTGTTGAAATTTTTTTCGGAAGGAAAGAAATCTGAATTATGGGGTATCGCAGGAAAGCCGAGAAAGATAATAATATCTAATTTCATGAAAAATCTTCTGAAGAAAGAACAACGAGGCGTAATTTCACAATTATGCTCACTAGAAGTTCCAACATCAAAATCATCTATTTCTCTAGATCTCCAAAAAGTCTTGGAAAATCATTCCAAGGTGTTTGAAACTCTGAAAGGAGTCCCACATATTCATGATCATGATCATGCTCATTAGGGGAATTTTGAGGTCTAAAATGGGCCTCATAAGAAAAATGTACAACAAAAATAAACTTTATAACAACCAATAGGATTCAAGATGATGATGTCAACCATGGGGGGTGATTCACCATTTTTTAAATAAAAAGGTAAAAATATTAAAAAATAATAAAATAATAAAACTACTTTTTCAACTCGTATTTTCAACTTATCTCCCAAAAATTTTACTCAAATTTTGAGCAGGAGTACTCGTTGGATGCAAAATTTAATTTCTCATCCAAGGAGTATCCATTTTGCATACTTTCGATGAACTCTACTACATGAAAAATGAGAAATACATAAAAACGTGATTGTAATCACGTTTTTTTATGTATTTCTCATTTTTTGTGTAGTAGGACCCATCGAAAGTATGCAACATGGGTACTCCTTGGATGGGGAAATAAATTTCCCATCCAACGAGTACTCCCGCTCGAAATTTGAGTAAAAAATTTGGGAGATAAGTTGAAAATATGAGTTGAAAAAGTAGTTTTTCCATTTTCCCTCTAAAATTTGATGATGTCATCAAATCTTATTTGATTTTTTCCACTATTATTTTATAATTTCCTTAGGAGGCCCATTTTAGACCTCAAAATTCCCCTAATGATTCATTTGATTCCAAGAAGTGTTCCTCGAAACATCTGGACTTACAAATATCCTTATGTCCAAAAGAGTGAAATTGAACGTATGATTGTAGAAATGTTAGAGGTTGGTATAATTCAACGTAGCCAAAGTTCTTTCTCTACACTAGTAGTATTGGTGCACAAGAAGGATGGGTCATGGCACATGCGTCTAGATTATAGGGAGCTCAATAAGCTCACTATTAAAGATAAATTCCCCATTCATGTGATTGATGAATTATTGGATGAATTACATGGAGAAATTTATTTTACTAAGTTGGATATTCGTTCAAGATATCATCAAATTAGAATGAAGACTGAAAATATTCCAAAAGCAACATTTCAAACTCATGAGGGTCATTATGAATTTTTGGTCATGCCTTTTTGCCTTACTAGTGCACGTTCTACATTTCAAGGGTTGATGAATTCCATTTTTAAACCCTTCCTTAGAAAATTTGTGTCAGTATTTTTTGATGATATACTAATCTACAACAAGTCTTGGAAGGATCGTGTTCAACATGTTGACAGGGTGCTCAAACTATTGGAGGAGAAACAATTATATGCAAAAACCTCCAAATGTTTCTTTGGAGTACAAGAGGTGGAATATCTGGGTCATATTATATCTTAGGAGGGTGTTAAGTTAGACCCTAACAAAATTAAAGCCATTAAGGAATGGAAAGTCCCCACAACCATAAATAAGTTACAAGGATTTCTTGGGTTAACAGGGTATTATCACAAGTTTGTTAATAATTACGGGAGAATAGCAGCACCTCTAACAACATTATTGAAGAAATATGCATTTTCATGAAATCTTCAAGCTACTAAGGCTTTTGAACATCTTAAAGAGCCAATGTGCCTAGCACCGGTCTTAGCTATGGCAGACTTCAAAAAAACCTTTATTGTGGAATGTGATGCCTTATGAAATGGAATTGGTGTTGTTTTAATGCAAGAAGGAAGATCCATTGCTTTTGAAAGTCGTCCAATCAAAGGATAGTATTTACAGAAAGCTATTTATTAGAAGGAAATGTTGGCAATACTACATGCACTAAATAAATGACGACATTACCTAATGGGAAGACACTTCAAGGTAAAAATTGATCATAAATAGGCTTAAATAATTTTTGGAACAAAGACTATATTCATAATAGAAGCAAAAATGGGTCACAAAGATGTTGGGTTATGACTTTGAAATCATCTACAAAAAGGGAAGCTAAATGTTTTTGCAGATGCACTCTCAAGAAAGGATGAAGAGGTGGAAGCATTGCTTTGTGCCATTTCTATTATCCAACAAGATTAGATAACCGAAGCAAGGGAGGAATGGAAGAATGACGAAGAAGTATGGACACTCATTCAAAAGTTGCAACAAGATCCCAGTACATATGATACATTTAGTTGGAAAAATGATTCCTTATGGTACAAATATCACTTATATCTTTTTAACAATTCACAACTAATCAAAATATTCTTTTGGAATTGCACACCTCTCCCGTAGGAGGACACTCATGATTTTTAAAAACTTTCCATAGGGTGAACATATATTATTTTTTGGATGGCCTTAAATCTGATATTCAAAATTTTGTGGCAGAATGTTTTGTTTTCCAGCAAAATAAAGTTGAGACAATTAATACCTTAGGTCTACTACAACATTTACCCATTCCATGTCAACATTGGGAGGAGTTTTCAATGGATTTTATCATAGGTTTATGTAAGTTCGAAGGAAAGAGTGTCATCATGGTGGTAGTTGATAGATTTACCAAGTATGCACACTTTTGTGCATTATCTCATCCATTTAAAGAAAGTACAAATGCTACTGCATTTATGGAAACAATTGAAAAGCTACATGGAAATCGAAATATTATTATAAGTGACAGAGATCTCATTTTCACTAGAAATTTTTGAATGGAATTATTTTCTTGTTTGGGTACTCAACTAGCCCATAACTCATCTTATCATCCTCAATTCGATGGGAAAACTGAGATAGTGAAAAAATGTTTGGAAGGATATCTTCATTGTTTTTTATCTAATAAACAAACACAATGGGTCAAGTGGTTACCTCTGGCTGAATGGTGGTATGACACTTCCTTCCATACTGCAGCAAAAATGACCCCATTTATGGCACTTTATGGATATCATCCACCATCCATCAGATCATATTTAAGAGAAAATTCTAAGGTTCAAGCAGTGGAATATCACATCAAGCATCAACAACAATTTATCCAACTCTTAAAGGATAACCTAAATTTGGCACAAAATTGAATGAAACAATAGGCATATCAAATTCGTAGAAAGAGAAGTTTTGATGTAGGAGACTAGGTATTTTTATGGCTCCAACCATACAAACAAATGTCCCTCAAGCGAGATAAGAAGGATAATAAATTATCGCTAAAGTACTATGGTCCTTAAAATGTGTTGCAAAAGTTTGGTACTATGGCATACAAATTGGAGCTTCATGCTTCTTCTCGAGTACACCCAATTTTCCATGTTTCATGCTTAAAGAAGGTTATAGGTGACAAACATCCATTTCAAACAATATTTCCAGAACTTGATGAGGAAGGAAAAACCATATTGGAACCTGAAGTAGTCACAAAAAAAAGAACTCGACAGCTAAAAAATCAATCAATTTTAGAGTATCTCATCAAGTAGAAGAATTTACCCACTGAATTTTCCACATGGGAGGATGAGAATTTTATACAGAAGCATCCAGAGCTACTCAAGCGTTGAGGACAACACTTTTTTAAAGGAAAGGGGCATATTAGGTCCATGTTATTATTGTATCCCCCTTATTTTTATTGTTGTATCACTGTAGTCCCCATATTGTTATTATTGTTCCCCATAAAACCCCTCTATTCTTATTATTGTGCCCTTACATTATTATCGTTAGGTCGACTAGGATTATATTGTGACCCCATGGACTCCTACATATAGAAATGAGGTTTTATCATTTGAATCATCTAAGAATTATTCATTTATGTAATGTAAAGGAGATTTCCCTATCGAAGTGGATGATTTCTAAGGTGTTGATATCTCTTTTCTTCTATTTTTGGAGTTAGTTTCATAATAGTATGGCCTCGAGAAAGCACCATGAGCCTAGTATGAGAAGCTAACTAAGCATGATCCAAAATTGACCAAATAAAGTGCTGAGGTAGTTTTATTAGTTTTTCTTTTAGATTAACTGTTAACTAAAGTATGCTTTAATGAAAAATGACATAAACCAGAAGCATAAATGAATTAAATATCAACAATAATCAGAGATAAGAATATGCAAACAATTTGATGACGAAGTTCGTCCCTCCTGGACTACATCTCCGAGTCCACTTTTAAGTGGGCGCCCGTTTTTATTAGGATTGATCGTGAGGAATATTTACACTGAAATAGAACAGAATGATTGTGCCCATAAGCACTTCTAAACCATGTAAACAGAAATCACTCTTCCTCACCTTTCCGATGCCTGTCTCCGTGCTCAATTCCGACCACTGATGACTGAGCAATGCTGCAAACAAAATCGCCTCTCAACTTCTAAAACTGCACTATGTCTTTACAAAACCAAAGATGACTCCAAATAATAATTTACATGGCTTAAATGGGCTGCCTCAAATCTTCATTTAGCAATTTTTTGATAAAATTAAGTGATAAAGGTCGAATCCCTCTCCATTCATGAACCTAGGGAATAATATCCCCAAACCTTAGCGTTGGCATTAATTTTGAAAACCCATATTTGAACCATATAATAAAAACTCAACCTGATGGCTAGGCTAACCGTGCGGGGAGTTGTAACCATTCCCATGTGAATGGGTGGAATAAATCTCGACGGTTATAGATAACGTTAATACTTCCACTATTAATTCTTCGTGGTCATATGCACGTGGTTTTCCATGTGGTCTTTAAAACTATTACCCAAAACATTTGTCAACAAAATCTGATGTAGTTTAGAGACCTGTCACATGGTGTTCCGACTTCTGACATGGTCATTGTAACTCTGTGGGAGTTTATTAAATTTCTATTTACAATGTCTTAAAACATGCCACCCGAGCCCTTTACATAGTCCGAAACTTTATAAGAAAGTTTTATACACCATGGTTTATAAAACCCATTCGAAACTTGTATAATAAGGTTTTGATATATGTTAAAAAACTGACTTCCAAAACTTTAGAATAAAGGTTTTTTGGTTTAGCTTTAATGCTTTTTAACATAGGATTTAATATCCCGAACCTTAGTTTTATACAAAGTTTATGGTATAGGACTTAGTAGATTTATGACATAGTTTTTTAATATGGTTTTGCATTTGCGCTAGGGATTTTAGACTTAGGATATCTAACTTAGGGTAAGGTATTTGTCATATGGTTTAGAGTTTTAGGAATAGGACTTAGGTATAAGGGTTGGACATAATGCTTAGGTCCTTAGAACTAGGATTAGACCTTAGGATTTAGGTCTTAGTACTTAGGATATTACATCCTCATTTTAGCCCAAGAATTTACCTTTTTCATCCAAATTCGAAACACATGATGACCATTAACATTTGAAGAACCTTTCACTGGCGATTTGACAATTCTAAAGATTGAACTGGACGTCAACTGTACTTGGAACTATACCAATCTTGTACTGATCAAGATCCTCTTGGATCAATCCTCTCCACTTAAAAATCTTTTGGACCACCAAAGCTTGATTTTAAACTGACAATAAGTGATAATACAACTCTGTCACTTTCATCTTGACTTTGATGATGTACCAATACATTCGATCAATCAACTGCAAGTGATGACCCTAATACTGACCATGGCACTTTTTGAACTAGTGACCTGTTCCACATTTCTTCAGTATGTACAACTTGCGATGATGGTGAAACAACCAGTTATAAACATGGAAATTGACTTCTGTCCACAAGATATCACGAGTTAGTGATTCATAATATTTGAAAACCGCCTCTATAGGATATTGTTCAATACCATTGACTTGTATTAACAATCTATTTTGCGGAATGAAAGAGACTATTAATGACATTTTTGACATCACTATTTGATGTTTCCATTGATTAGCACTTTCCCTTGATGCGTAAGTTGAATAATTTGACACTGCTTTTAGAAAGGCTTTGATATGAAAAAAAAAATTCTCCCTCTCCACTTGAAAAGAGGCTTCTCATGGTGACACAATACAAGAGAAATCAAACACTGATTTTCCCCAATACTGAACTATATCCCTGCATTTATTAAGTTTCAAACTTAAACTGATTTGATTCATTCTGTCATTAGGAAGAAGAGATCTAGGAATCATCTGTAATGCATGTTGTATTCTCTGCTTATGAGTAAGATGTTTGTTTCCTTCAATCAAACTATCTTTAAACTGGGACTCATAACTTGAACTAACATATGGTTGAATCTTATGTTTTTACTTTACACACATGATTACAAATATTTTTAATGGCTTTATTTCCTTATGCTCTACAACTGACTTGTGACACATTCCATTATTAGAGGCATCAGGCAACAACTGCATTTCATGTGATATTTCCTTATTATGAAGTATATGTTTTGGTTCCTTAACTAGATCTTGTAATGAATCTAAATTTTTAACCAAATTACCTTCATTCTGAAATTCACAACCTGAACAAGTATCCTTAAGATCCTTATGTTGCTCTTTTATCGACATGAGTATGTACCTCTTACTTGAACTAATTAAGCGCTTCATCTTATTAGAATTAATTAAATTCAAGTGATTTTGATGTGTCCGAACAATGTACTTAATCCCATCTTTTATGAGATGATACATATGTTCCTTTCTATAAAATACTGCATCACGGTCATAGAGATAAAGGCTACCTAAGACAATTCCACAAATGTCTAACGGTATCACATCCAGATCTACTTCATGGATATAGTTAGATGTGATTGTAAATTTTAACCAAGACTGTTTGGTAACATGAATTTGAGATTTTTCCTTTAACCACCCCAAAGGATATGGCTTTGGATGATTATTTGTTTTCAAACCCAATTGTTTAACCAATGACTCAGAAATCAAATTTTCATATGATCATGTATCGAACAATGTATCTATATTAGTATGCTTTGAAGTTACCATTATATGAAATAGCTCGATCCTTTTTCCTTCATTCAACTGTGTGATATTAGAAGAAGAAGAAGTACTAGCTTCAGAAATTTTCCCTGTTGTAGCCATAACAGTGATTTTACCTTCATCACCTGAGTTGGATCCCAAATCCAAGCATTGTTGGGTTGTTGTTTCAGCCTTCTTTTCACCCTTTCTCATTTGGAACTTCTTTGGCTTTAGTTCCGGATGAAGTTTCCAACACCTTGCTTCATTGTGGCTGATATTTTGGCAATGTGTACAAGTAGGTCTATCATCTCCCTTCTGAGTTGTGGAAGTCTTCTTTCCCTTTGACTTGCCCTTCTTTTTGCTATCTTCAATTTCCATCTACATGGATGTCTTTGGTGTAAACTTGAATGGTCTACCACCTGACTCAACATGAATAGCTTGAACAGATACTTCATCAAAATCATCAGGATTGAACATTAATAATGTATGATGCAAATATGAATGAAAAATTCCTATATACTTCAACAAAGTTTCTTTGGTGTCCAAAGAAATACCAAGTGCTAATGCCTTCTTTCGGAATTCCTATGTGAACTCTTGAACACTCTGTCCCTTACCTTGTCGCAAGCGCCGCCAATCCATTATAGCTTGCTGTGTGTGACCCAAGGGATAGAATTGTTTCTTTAGAGCCCTTATAAACTTAGTCCATGAGGTGATAACTTTTCCTTTATGCTTTAAATCTATCTGTGTCTTACTCTCCCACCAGATTAAAGCAGTACCCCCCATTCTAAGAGTAGCTAATTGGATCTTTGTCTTATCATCAGTAATATTTTGAATACGACAATAGAATTCTAATTTTTTTACCCAATTATCTAATTTCTTAGGGTTGATTTCTCCGTCATACACAGGTAATTTGAACTTAACATCAAGTTTCAAAAGTGGATTCTTATATTTCTTTTCTTTATATGATTCAGAACTAGACGTAGAAGAAGAAGAAGAAGATGATGGAGATGAAGGAGTAGAAGGTGATTTATCTGCCTTACCTTTAGCCTTATTCTTTGATGCCTTCATCGATGAGGCTTTATCTTTCTTCTTTTTGTCTTCATATAATTCTGCCAACATTTCCTGCATGTTCATAAACATCTGTTGGATTTGAGTCTCATCCATGGGCTTCATTTCAGTAGCTTCAGGAGTCTCAACGTTCTCAGTCCCTATCATCGTTGATTGATGAACAACTTTCCATTTTCCGATCTCTGGATCGAATTCCTCAAGCTTTCCTTTTCCACATTGCAAACCCAACCTGGTTAACATCCACTGACAAACAAACTACAAGCACAACTTGCTTTGATACCAATATGATCTGAAATTGACCGAATAAAGTGCTGAGGTAGTTTGATTAGTTTGTCTTTTAGATTGACTGTTAACTGAAGTATGCTTTAATGAAAAATGACATAAAATAGTAGCATAAATGAATTAAATAACACCAATAATCAGAGAGAAGAAGAGGCAAACAATTTGATGACGGAGTTTGTCCCTCCTGGACTACATCTCCGGGTCCGCTTTTAAGTGGGCATACGTTTTTATTATGATTGATCGTGAGGAATATTTACACTGAAATAGAATAGAATGACTGTGCTCATAAGCACTTATGAACCCTGTAAACATAAATTACTCTTCCTCGCCTTTCTGATGCCTATCTCCATGTTTCTCAATTCCGACCACCGACAGCTGATCAATGCTGCAAACAAAATCGCCTCTTAACTTCTGAAACTACACTATGTCTTTACAAAACCAAATATGACTTCAAAGAAGAATTTACATGGCTTAAATAGGCTGCCTCAAATCTTAATTTAGCAATTTGTTGAGAAAATGAAGTGATAAAGGTCGAATGCCTCTCCATTCATGAACCTAGGGATTAATATCCCCAAACCTTAGCGCTGGCATTAATTTTGGAAACCCATATTTGAACCATATAATAAAAACTCAACTCGAAATTTAGGCTAACCATGAGGGGAATTGTAACCATTCCCATGTGAATGGGTGGAATAAATCTCGGCGGTTATAGATAATGTTAATCCTGCCACGTTTAATTCTGCGCGGTCATATGCACGTAGTTTTCCATGCAGTCTTTAAAACTGTTACCCAAAACATTTGTCAAAAAAATCCGATGCAGTTTAGATACCTGTCACATGGTGTTCCGACTTCCGACACGGTCATCGTAACTCTGTGGGAGTTTATTAAAGTTTTATTTACAATGTTTTGAAACATGCCACCCAAACCCTTTACATAGTCTGAAACTTTATAATAAAGTTTTATACACCATGGTTTATAAAACCCATCCGAAAATTATATTATAAGGTTTTGATATATGTTAAAAACCTGACTTCTGAACCTTTGGAATAAAGGTTTTTTTGGTTTAGTTTTAATGTTTTTTAACATAGGATTTAATATCCCGAACCTTAGTTTTATACAAAGTTTATGGTATAGGACTTAGGAAATTTATGACATAGTTTTTTAATATGGTTTTGCATTTGTGCTAGGGATTTTAGACTTAGGATATGTAGCTTAGGATAAGGTCTTTGTCATATGGTTTAGATTTTTAGGAATAGGACTTAGGTATAAGGGTTGGACATAATGCTTAGGTCCTTAGAACTAGGATTAGACCTTAGGATTTAGGTCTCAGTACTTAGGATATTACATCATCATTTTAGCCCAAACATTTACCTTTTTCATCCAAATTCGAAACACATGATGACCATTAACATTTGAAGAACCTTTCGCTGGCGATTTGACAATTCTGAAGACTAAACTGGACGTCAATTTTACTCGGAACTCTGCCGATCTTGTATGGATCAAGATCCTCTTGGATCAAAGCATCTTCTAAAACTCAACCTAAAACATTATGATCTTGATGATGCAACGTTTTTTGTCAAGAAAGTTGGCAACACAGTTGTATATCTTGTGGTGTATGTAGATGATCTTTTGATGACAGGTAATATTGAGAGGTACATTTCATCCACAAAGAAGGAATTGAGGAAAGGTTTTTAAATTATTGACTTGGGCTATTTTCACTACTATCTTGGTATTGAGGTAACCATAGGGGCTTCACTAAATGAACCCCTGACACATCACGTGCGTTTGTGGCATACTAAACAATACCTCAAATTTGACTACATGTTGGAAAATGCCTCTAAAAATCACATTATTTAACCCCCTACCAATAAACAGCCAATACACATTTTCAATTTTAAAAACCCCTAATTCCAATCGATATCGGACATATCCATTTTTTCAATAATATTTTTTTATACCCCTTTATCTTTTTTCATTAAATTTGACCTCCATTTTTTATACCCGTCAAATTAAAAACCCTTTGCCCCCTATATACCCCCCAATATATTATGTCATTTTTCCCTCAATATATATCCTCCAATATGAACCCACATGGTCTGGTATTTATCCCTTAGTGAATCCCCATGGAAGTAACTCAACATCTGAATTTTATATTCCTATATTAGAAGAAGTGCATTGGAGATATGTTAAACAAGTTCGGCATGCTTAAGTGCAATCCTTTGACTACTCTAATGGAACAGAACTTGAAGCTCACATCGATTGAAGGAAAATAATTTGAGAATGCAACAAAGTATAGATAGCTTGTATGAAATCTCAACAACCTGACTACTACTAGACTAGATATTTCATTTGTTGTTGGAATCCACTCTAGGTTTATGCAAAATACTTGTGAAGGACATTGGTCTGCTGCAAAAATATTTCTAAATTACTTGAAGGGAACTAAAAACTTTGGACTCAAGTATACACAGGTGGGATAATTTAGCTTGATTCGATACTCTGACTAAGAATTTGATGGATAAAAAGAAAATAGGGTATGTACTTCATGTTATGCCATGAGTCTTGGATCGACAGATATCTCATAGAGATCACACAAACAATCAATTCTAGCATATTCCACAGTTGAGGAAGAATATGTGGTGGCAACTGACACAACAAAGGAAATTGTGTGGCTTGGAAAAATTCTGGAAGATTTGCAGGTAAACAAATGCATTCAAATCCCCTCATGATTGACAACACTTCTACAATAAAGTTGGCCAAGAACCCAAATTTCCAAGATTGAATGAAGCACATCAATAAAAAATACCATCTGATTCGACATCATGTTAAGGACAAGACAATCCATCTATGCCATTTTTCCAAAAATGACTAGATTGAAAAAATCTTCACCAAAGCGCTTGGAAGAGAAAATTTTGAAAGATTCAAAATGATGCTTGGACTCACCAACATCCCTTCAGATTAAGGGGGGGAATGTTGACACCTAATCTTTGGGATTAGGAAATTCATGTAAAATAATGTAAATAGAAAATAAGGAGATTAGGAATATGAAGGGACACTGTAAGGTGAAGCCAAAGAGTCCCTCCCTCCATGTATATATCCATGAGAAATATTAATGCAAAATCACAGTTAACATTGAGGAGTTACCTCCTTGCGTGACTATTTGATTAAGTCCCCATGCAGCAAGATTTTCTAGCTTACTTCTAACAGCTTTCTTGATTTCAGTCATATCTTAATTAAAAGAGACTGTTTTCTTATTTTCTACATATATTCATATTTACTGATATATGATTTGGTTTTATTACACTGCAGTAATAAATCATTTATTTCAAGGATCAAAAGTTAAGGTGCAAGGAGCTCGGATTGAGTACAAGAACCAGTTTCTTGGTATTGGATCTGAGTGCTGCGGACTTGAAAAAATTTAAAGCCCTTGCACAAAGAAAAGAATTTTTAATAAAGACATTACTTTACACTTTCTACATAAATCGTTGTTCCTGCACTAGTGCAAGATCGATTTTCGCAAGAACGATATCTTTACATATGCAGGATTGAAAGGGCCCATTTGTTGAAAACTACTAAGGTGTCTTTGCTGAAGGAAACACATTCTCAGTAGCTAGTCAATATTTAGCTAGAGTGATTGCTCCTCTTTATTTCTGAATCTCTTTTGCAAGTACATTTCTTTTTTTTCTAGCCTCAGATTATTTTTATGGTTTGAGTTTCCTCTTTCTTCTCTAAAGTTTGATTCTGCAATTCTTCTTTTCAAAAGTAGGAGTTGATATTAGAAATATTCATACCATCTCTGGCATTTCCTGTGCTTCTTCTCTAAGTTTACGAATCCCTCGGGTTGACAATTAAGTGTTGAGGATTTTTACTTAAGTGTAATTCCTGCACCCAATATTTTGGCGTCGTTGCCGGGGAGGCGATTTGATATGGTAAGAATTTTCTGATTGTATAATGGAGGTAAGTTTCATTTATTTTTGCAAGTATTTTTGAAGGAACTTTTACTGGTGTTGATTGATTTCTAATAGCATTTTACTAGAAATTGTTTTGATATTTTTCTTTCTTTTTTGAGATGAATGCCTAGGAAAGGTAAGGGTTCGAGCCCACTAAGGGCCAAAATAATTTTTCTCACATTGGGTCTCCTTCTGCAAGCAAGAAGCCCAATTCAATCCAAACCCATCACGCAGGAACAATCCACCTGGATTTTGGTACTAACAGCTCAGGTGTGGATCAGCCTGTGGAAAGCGGTACAAGCAAGAAGGAAACAATGACAGACCAAGGAGATCATTTGGAAGGGAATGGTGACAACCAGGTAAGTGAAGTACAATCTACTTTTGTGTTTCCAATTGTGGATCTTGATACTGTGTCATAGATGAAGAATATTCCACCGTCAGCTCTCCCTCATTTCCATGGTAAAGTTCATGAAGACCCTGACTATTTTCTATTTGAGTTTGATATTTTGTGTAGAAGTTATGATTATGCAACTGAGGCTCAGAAGTTAAGATTATTTCCTGTTACCCTCAAGGAATCAAATTTACGCTGGTTTATGGGGTTAGGAGGAAACACCATAACTTCTTGGGACCAGATGAGGAGGGTATTTTTGTCTAAATATCAGGAATATTGTAAAACTCGGGACATGCAGGATGAATTTTTTACAATCATACAAGATGATGATGAAATGCTTGAAGATTATTCGGAAAGATTTCTGTATATTTTACAAAGGTCAAAACTTAGGCTTGATCCCAACACTATTAGAACCTTGTTCTTAAGAGGACTTACTGATAATGCTAGAAACAATTTGAATCTGTTAGGACAAGGTGATATTTATCAGCAAACTTTTGATCAAATTTGTGAATTATGCCAGAAATTTTCAAGGAACCAGTATAGATCCGGTAGAGGAACTCGAAATAAAAATAGAAAAACTGAATCTACTGATGCAATGATTATTGGATTGGAAAATAAAATGGAAAAAATGAAAATTGATATAATTAACACAGTTACTAAACAATTAGACTCTTTAAAATTTCAACAAAAACTTATGAAGGAACAAGAGTCATTATGTATTTTATGTCCTAAATGCAGAGACAACCATCCCCCTAAAGAATTCTCTCTTAACTTGAAAGAAACTAATAAGTGTGTTATTTGTGCAGAAGACCATATCACAAAAAAATGTCCCTCTATACCTGGACTTAAAGCAGTATTTACAGGGGGCAGCCTGAAGCTGAACAATTTTATGCTATGGGAGAAAGAAGAAATTCACCTCAGGTAGGTGCAAGTATGGCTCCTGAATTTCTTCCACACTATTTTGGTTATAATACACATGCATATGCCTATCCTAACTCTCATCAGCAGTGGCAGTATGGAAATCAGTATCAGCATGGGCAACCTTCCCAACCATGGAAACAGGGTTGGAAAGGCCTAACTCATTCTCTATATTCCTACGAGCCACCTATGCAACCATATCCATCTACACATGTACCTTATCCAATGCCTCAACTTCCAAGTTAGACCACCCCGTTACCTTTACCTCCACCCTTCTGACCTCCTCAGTTGCTTACTCAACCTACGCCCAATCCTAATAATAATAATAATAAAGTAGTTCAAATGATCCATGTAACAAACCCACCTTTGCCATTCGAATACCAGTCTATTCCAGTTGGATTTCATGATATTAAATTAAGATCAGGAAGGATAGTAATACTAGAAAATCAGAAACAACCTATGGTGATTGTTGAAGAGAAAGGGGAAGAGGAAACTCTTAACCATTCTCCAAAAATTTTCACTAAGTAGCCCTTACCTTCTGATTCCTTGCCATCTTCTTTCAACCAGCCTCCCTTTCCAGAGAGGCTAGTAACGGAAAGAAGAGAGCTTGTTTCTGAGACTAATTTGGCATCGGAACTACGAAATATTTTCATTAAGATACCTTTGCTCCAAGCCATTAAATAGATCCCCATTTGTACCAAGATTATTATGGAACTCTGTCTCAAGAAACCCGGGAGGAAGAGATTGGAACTCCAAACTATTGAATTTTTTGGTAGGGCAGCAGAGTTAATGATGGGATGTGTGTCTGTGGAAAAATATACTGATCTTGGAAACCCTGTTGTCACAATTCAGATTGGTAATGTCCTTGTCTCTAATGTTCTTATAAACCTGGGGGCAGCCATTAATGTAATGACTAAGCAAACCATGGAACAAATTCGTTTATATCATCTTCGCCCTACTCCCACTGTGCTTGAATTAGTAGATAGATCTAAAATTAAGCCTGAAGGACTATTGGACGATGTGATCATCTCATTAGATTCTTGGGAATATCCTGCTGATTTCATTGTGCTTCAGCCAAAGAAACCGATAGGAGGACATCCCTTGATCTTGGGTCGACAATGGCTTGCTACAGCCGATGCATATATTGGATGTCGTTCCGGAGATATGTATATTTCACATGGAGATTCTAGGAAGAAAGTTACCTTATACCCCCCTGCCAGATCCATTCAGGACCTTTGAGACACTTTATGGTTGGACCAAAGAAGTGATGAGGAGACTCAGTCTATTTCTCTTATTCATCATTATAATGGGTCTTCGCAAGAAGATGAGATTCAAGATTTCTTGAACAATCTAGACACCATGCCTAACTTCAAGCCTTTGAGCCAGATTTTTAGCCCAGATTTCCAAGAAAACCATGATTCTCATTCTTCTATACCGTTGTCTTTAACCACTCCTTTAAGTACTCTGGAGCCTGATACTAATCTTGCTGAGATTAGTCTTGGTAAGTCTTTGCATATCAATACAGATTTAGACCCATCTCAGCAAGAGAAGCTTGTGAATTTGTTGCAAAACCATCTTAGTGCATTTTCTTCAGGCTATGAAGACATGAAGGGTATCGCTCTCGAAAATTGTACACATCATATCTATATTCAGGAAGGAACCCTACCTATCGAAAACCCCAAAGACGAATGAACCCGGCTCTAAGATATGTCGTGAAAGAATAAATACATAAACTTTTAGATGCTGGTTTTATCTATCCTATTTCTGATAGTCAGTGGGCCTCTCCATTAGTGCTAGTGCCTAAGAAAGATGGAAGGTGGCATATTTGTATTGATTATCGTGAATTAAACAAAGCCACTATCAAATATTACTTCCCTTTCCCTTTAATTGACCAGGTGCTTTATATCCTTGCAGGAAAGAAATATTTCTCCTTTTTGGATGGTTTTAGTGGCTATAACTAGATACATATTGCACCCGAAGATCAAGATAAAACTACTTTTACATGCCCATGGGGTAACTTTGCTTATAAAGTGCTTCTCTTTGGATTATGTAATGCTCCGGCTACCTTTCAAAGGGCAGTCTTGGCTATTTTTGCTGATCTTGAATTTGTAGAAATTTATATGGATGAATTTTCTGTGTTTGGTAATTCTTTTCAGGAAGCTCTTGAAAATTTGGAGAAAGTACTTTTTCGTTGCCAAGAAGCCCACCTTGCTTTGAGTGACAAGAAATGTAGATTAATGTGCAAAGCAAGAGAGGTACTTGGCCATTTGATTTCTGACAAAGGTATCCAGGTTGACCCGACAAAGATTGAAATCATTCTACCTAAAACTCAAAGGGAAGTAAAATCTTTTTTAGGACATGCCGGTTACTATAGAAGATTCATTGAAAATTTTTCTAAGATAGTTGCTCCTCTTTTCTGACTTCTAGCTAAGGATAGTGAGTTTTCTTGGTCCACGGCTTGCCAACAGTCTTTTGAAACATTGAAGGAAAAGTTGGTAGAGGCGCCAGTTTTGAGAGGTCCAAAATGGTCCTTGCCCTTTCACATTTCTTCCGATGCTTCAGACCTGGCTGTTGGCGCAACTTTGGGACAAGAGGAAGACAAGAAATCCTATGCTATTTATTATATTAGTAATAATTTGTCTTTCGCTGAATTAAACTATACAGTTACAGAGAAAGAGTTTTTAGTCGTAATCTTTGCAATTAATAAGTTCAGACACTATATCACAGGATATGAAGTATTTGTTCATACTAATCATTCTGAAATTAAATACTTGATGAAAAAACCATTGACTAGCAGTAGAGTGACTAGGTGGTTGCTATTGTTGCAGGAATTCAAAAATACTATTGTTGATAGACTAGGAAAATCGAATGTTGTAGCAGAGTTTCTTTCTAGACTAGATAATCCTGGTGACGTAACTCTTGTTAATGATGATTTTCCAGATGAACATATTTTTTTTGTGTCTACAGATTCTCTGTGGTTTGCTGACATCTCCAATTATTTGGTTACTGGGAAAACACCACCTCACTTGTCGTCCCGTGAAAAGCGGAATATTATTCAGAAAAGTGCTGCATAGTCCTGGATTCAAGGAGACCTCTTTTACACTAGTCCAAATTTGGTTATCCGCAAATGTGTAAGAGAGGAGGAAGTGTTTGACATATTGAAATTTTCTCATGATGAACCTTGTGGAGGCCACTTCGTTGACAAGCGAACTGCAGATAAAATATTACGTTCTGGCTACTTTTGGCCTTCCTTATTTAAGGATGCCAAGCAGTATGTCAGGAGATGTGATAGTTGTCAACGAATGGGCCAACCTAACCAAACCAATGAAATACCTTTATACCCTCAAGTTATGATTAAGCCATTTGAAAAATGGGCTATTGATTTTGTAGTGCCAATAAATCCAACATCATTAGGTAAAAAGCATATTTTGGTTTGTACAGATTTTGTTACAAAATGGGTGGAAAAATCTGTTTCTTTTGCTACGGAAAAAGTTGTTGTTTATTTTCACTTTTATGAAATCCTGACTAGATTTGGTGTGCCTAGAGAAATTTTTTCTAACAATGGTCCGCAGTTTATTTCTAATCTGGTACAGGGAGTGATTGAGCAATACAAGATTCGACACCGGAAGTCTACACTGTATCACCCGCAAGAAAATGGCCAGGTGGAGTCTACAAACAAGGTGATCGATTCCATTCTCACAAAGACGGTGAATATGCATCGAAAAGATTGGGCTGAAAGATTACCAGAAGATTTGTGGGCATACAGAACCACTTCGAGAAATAGTACGGGGCACACACCATATGAGCTAGTATACGGAAAATAGGTTTTGTTATCGATTGAGTTCCAGATCAAAACTTTCAGAACTATAGTTCAGCTAGGACTCGATCTCTCTGAGGCAGAACAACAGTCTGTTCTTCAGTTAAATGACTTAGATGAATTTCGTAGAGATGTTGTTCAGCAAAACATATTAATTCAGTAGCAACGAAAAAGGTGGCATGACAAGTCCATTCACAAAAAGCAGTTCCAACCAGGTCATTGGGTACTCCTTTATGATTCTAGATTTAAAAGTTTTAAAGGGAAATTCCATACACATTGGATGGGACCATATGAAGTAATCCGAGTATTTGAGAATGGAGCTGTAGAAGTCAAAAATATTGATGTACAGGATACAATATTCTTGGTAAATGGACATAGATTAAGGAAATATTTTCAACCACTTCCGAAGAAAGATTTTACACAACAATTTTAGTAGCAATATGAAATGGGAGTGGTAAATGGTAATACCAACCTCTTGAAAATTTGAATCCCTCTTCTTAGAAAAAATATTAATAAAAAAAGGAGGTAAGAAAAAATAATTTCCTGTAATTATGAAAATCAGTCCGCTGACGTGATTGCAGAAGGATCAACCTGAAAACCAGCTTGCTAGCAGGAAGATAAAAAATTTCTAATAAAAAGAGAATGTTGCTTGATCTTTAGATATGCTAGTAACTACCAAAGTAAAATCAGGTTCAGCAGAACCAACATTTATACAATTGGGGTAATTAGCATGGATATTTTTTCCAAGTAACACTTAATTCTTGTTGCAGTTATTTTTTCTTGCACCAGTGCAGGAAGACCTTCTAGAAAATTTTCTGCCTTTCTTCATATCCCATTTCATAATTTCCCCTCAGCTTTCTTCTCGGAATCCTAGTATAATTAACCTTCCCATATTATTCTAAAATTCACGCTATTCGCTTCGAAGAAATCCCACTTTAACCCTGAAATTTTTCCCCTATCCCACTTCTATTTTCCCTCTTTTGGTACTTTCCTGGAATCCCTGTGACAGAATTCCTTCCCATTCTAAAATTTCCTTTTCCTGCTCCTTTATTCCCTCATGAATTTCATTGCAGGATCTTACATATAAAGGGCAGAAGGATGTGCTCTGAAGCATCAAAGGGTGAAGAAAAGTTAAACAAATCATGTGAAATGCAACCTATATTTTAATTCTCTGTCTTAACATTATGCTTGCGCTAGTGCAAGCATATTGTCCTATATGATATGAGCAGAAAAGTACCAGCAGAATGATGTGATTTACATGGTGCAAAGATCAATACAAGCATACACCTTATCAGTAGCAGTACAGATTATCATATGACATAATAAAGTGTTCATGATGAAAAGTTATATGATGTTCTTCGTATCATTGAGAAGCGGTTACGCTATTATATCTCTTAGGAGGAAATTAGTTGAAAGTACAAAGTTTTTTAAGTAGGAATCATGATCTTTTTAAATGAATGCTAAATATTTTTTTGTAATTATGAAGGAATGTGAAATCGTGTAATCGTTATTTGCATATAATCCACCCCATTCCGCCATAATGTGAAATTTCCTTCACTCATAACTCCCCCCGATCCTACCTTCATTCCAAACATCCCGTCATTGTTGTACCTGACTGTTAAACCATAGTTGCGCGTACCAATTGAGCTCAACCAGAAATGATCAGTACCTACAGAAAGTAAATCAGAGACACGATGGACGAATAGTTAAATTATTATTTATAAAAATTGATCCCCCGGTGTTGCATGCAAGCCTCAGAACTCATCATTCACAGTCGATAGCAGCAATGCCGCCCATCTGAAATGAACCCCTGTCTCTCAGTAAGATTGAGAAAACTGTTGAATTTCGCAGCTACCTTCCATTGTTGTGGGAGTCAGGATTTCTACAGTTCCTGCAGAATTTCAATGGGTATGAAAGGGACGTTGCTTTACAATTTGCAAGAAGCTTTAAAAACAGTCAAGTGAGAGTTGGGCCGCTCAAATTCAAAGTCACGAAGAAATTTATAGAAGCAGCAGCAGGTATGGAGAATACGGGAGTGGAATGGTTCAAGAACCAGCGGCTGGAAGGTAAACGATGGCAGCTTTTTGTCACTGATAAGAATATGGAGGTCAATTGGAAACACGGAGTTCCGTGCAAAACCCTGCTAGGTCAATGGCAGGATCTCATGTTTGTTTTGCAGAAATTTGTGACCTGCGAAGGGAGATACACCTGTACCCTGGTGTATCATTTCAGACTGCTACAACATTTTGAAGGAGGCCGACACATTCGTTGGAGGATGAACTTCCCCTACTTTTTGCTCAAAATTTTGGAGAAAATGGCTAGAAGTGTACAGGATGGAAGGGAGGACCAAGCCAATGCACGATTATACCACCACAGCCTGAGAATAATCCTGGTCTTAAAAAAGCTATAAAAAAAAGGTGTGACATGGGAAGAGCTGTTAAAATAGTTGCACGGGAACTCGGCAGAGGAAGAGAAGACACAGGCCCCTAGTACAAGCAAGGGCCTGAAGAGAAGCAAAAAGGGAAGTCCTTCTTGTAGTAGTGCGAAAAGGAGGTGGACAGAGAAATCAACAAAAGGGAAGGCTTCGTCTTCCACTAAGGAAATAGCTGGTGCACTTGATGAAGAAACACCTTCTACACAACATGACAGGCTATTGGTTCTTGCAGATGCGGTGAATATTGCACAAATTGGGGATGATGTTCCACTGGAAAATCTTGTTAGAAAGCCCCAAAATAAGAGGAAAGTTTTGGATGTAGAAGAAGAATGAAAACCCCCACAGGGTATGGAACCCCATCCTGCACCGGTAAAATAAGAAGCCACGGCCCGAGAAGAAGAACCCAAAATTGAAGAAGGAGCTGAAGAAAAGGAGGACACGGAAGCACCTGATGAAGATGAACCCGAGGAAGATGAACATGAGGAAGAAGGCCCAGAAGAGGAAGAAGAACCGGAAGAAGAGGAAGAAAAATTAGAAGAAGAACTGGAGGAGGAGGAAGAACCTGAGGAAGAGGAACCAAAAGAAGAAGAACCAGAGGAAGAAGAGGAACCCGAGGAAGAAAAATTATATGAGGAACCGGATGAAGATGAATCATAAGAATAACCTGAGAAAGAGGAACCAGAAAAAGAAGGACTGCAAGAAGGAGAGTTCCTTGATGCGACCAAAGTAGATATAGAAGTTCTGGAGCTAGTGACAGCCCCTGCTGAGACAGAGGAAGGAAAATAATTGGTGACTCTTGTTGCTTTCATAGCAAAATTAGAACTCCAAGTACAAAACTTGGAGTAGCTTGTGACCAAGGCACAAGAGGAGAAGGAACAAAGTAGAGGAGAATTGATGGTAGAGCTCAAACAAAAGAAAAGAGAGGTTAAAGTTTGGAAATATCAAGCTGGTTGATGTTTCAGGCGGTTAAAAAAGGTTTCAAAGAAGTTAAGGCACATCAAGAGGAAGAAGGCCGAAACAGTGCAGCCTGAGGACAACATGACAAAACAGGACTAAGTTGGAGTATTCAAAAATTTTGGTTTTTGGAGAGGTAAAAAAAGTTGTGTGAGGACACACAACAATTTAGGGATGGGAGGATGTTAGTCCCCTAAATTTCATTCTTTTTTACCATTCTTCTGTTCCCAAATTGTAATCATTTACCCTGTTTTACCTATCTTATGCACCCTCATCCTGCACTAGTGCGAGAACAATGACACATTTTGCATAAACTTCATATTTTAAATTTTTAACTCATATTAGCATTTATTAACTATCTATTATCTGATTTCTTACTTAGAATTACTTTCGTAACTTATCGTTACCTCCTATGCTATTTAATAGATGATCACTTATCTTGATCGCTAATTTTTAGTGCAGAACATATCTCGCACCAGCACCAGCGCCGTGAATCTTGGCAGCGAATCCGGATCACTTGGGTTGCCTCTTGTTTTGTATACAATCAATAGGGATACATCCAAATGCAGCCGAGTCCCAGCTATGACAGCAGATAAATCAAGAGTAGCTGATATCGGACTTAAGAGAGATGAACAGCTAGAGATAGTCGCGACCTATTTTTGTTAAAAGCGATTTAATTTTGAAGGTCGAAAGCTTATTCTGCAATCCATTATGTAATTTGTTATAACGATTTCTATAATTGGCTATGTAATGGTAAAAAATCCTTTTGGCCTGCGGCCAGAAGGATCTATATAAGCATAAATGTAAATAGGACAAACAGTTCAATGTTTTTAAGAATTGAATAGATCAGAGAATAGAAGCAGGAGGCGGTAACAGGACTGTCTTGTGTTATCGCCCAAATCTAGGCTAGATATGTAATCACGCGTGTAATTGCTTAAGATCTAGTAAGAAGAGCTCCGCCTCATGTTTTGTACATTTTATCATTTGGCTTAAATAGTTGATGACTTAATTCTGACTAGCGTTTTCGTTTGAAACGGAAACGCGCTGGTTGGCTAAGGGCCCAGCCAATCGAGCACGTTCTCCCTCCTTATTGTTCTTGTAATTTATGTTTTAAACTGTCAAGTGTGATTCAATTTGTAGTATTTGAATTTATGTTTGAGTGGAAGCATATCTTCTGCGTGAATTAGTTAAGTTAGTTTTTTGCACAGTTGATTTCTTTCCCTTGCCTGGTTTGAGTAGGAGGAGTTACCTACACTAGTGTATGTTTGTGTGCTGTTCATTTTTTGCACTATTTGGTTTATTTCCTCTGCCTGGTTCATTCCTGCACCAGTGCACGTTGGTGTGCTATTCATTTTCTGCACTATTTGGTTTATTTCCTCTGCCTGGTTTATTCCTGCACCAGTGCACATTGGTGTGCGATTCATTTTCTGCATGATTTGGTTTATTTCCTCTATCTGGTTCATTCTTGCACTAGTGCATGTTGGTGTGCTATTTATTTTCTGCACATTGGTTTGGTTTCTCCCTAGTGCAAGCAGGAGAATTGTTCTCACACCAGCGCTAGATAATATGATGCAATAAGCCTTTCTAGCTTACTTCTAACAACTTTCTTGCTTCAACCATATCTTAATTAAAAGAGACTGTTTTCTTATTTTCTACAGATATTGATCTTTACTGATATATGATTTGGTTTTATCACGCTGCAGTAATGAATCATTGATTTCAAGGATCAAAATTTAAGGTGCAAGGAGCTTGGATCGAGTACAAGAACCAGTTTCTTAGTATTGGATCTGAGTGCCGCGGACTTGAGAAATTTCAAAGCCCTTGCACGAAGAAAATAAATTTTAGTAAAGACATTACTTTACACTTTCTCCATAAATCGTTGTTCCTGCACTAGTGCAAGAATACTGCACTAGTGCAAGATCGATTTTCGCAAGAAGGATATCTTTACATATGCAGGATTTAAAGGGCCCATTTGTTGAAAACTGCTAAGGTGTCTTTGCTGAAGGAAACACATTCTCAGTAGCTAATCAATATTTAGCTAGAATGATTGCTCCTCTTTATTTCTGAATCTCTTTTTCAAGTACATTTATTTTTGTTCTAGCCTTAGATTGTTTTGATGGTTTGAGTTTCCTCTTTCTTCTCTAAAGTTTTATTCTGCAATTCTTCTTTTCAAGAGTAGGAGTTGATATTAGAAATAATCATACCATCTCTGGCATTGCCTGTGCTTCGTCTCTAAGTTTACAAATCCCCCAGGTTGACAATTAAGTGTTGAGGATTTTTACTTAAGTGTAATTCCTGCACCCAATAGATTCCTGAAATGAATCAACAAATAAAGAAAAGTCATCCATATAGATTTCCACATGCTCAAGGTCAGAAAAAATGGCCAAGACTTCCCTTTGAAAGGTAGTCAGGGCATTACATAGCCCAAAGAGAAGAACTCCGTAAGAAAATGTACCCCATGGACATGTGAAGGTGGTTTTTTCTTGATCCTCGGGTGCAATAGGTATCTAGTTATAACCACTAAAGACATCTAGAAATGAAAATTACTTCTTACCAGCAAGGGTATCAAGTACCTGATCAATGAAAGGAAGGGGGAAGTAATAATTCATAGTGGCTTTGTTCAATTCTATGTAGTCAATGCAAATGTGACATCTCCCATATTTTTTCGGGACTATTACCAATGGAGAGACCCACTGGCTATCAGAAATAGGAAAGATAAAATCAACATCCAAGAGTTTTTCAATTCTTCCTTTACAACATCTCTTAGAGCTGGGTTCACACGCCTTTGGGGTTTTTAGACAGGTAATTCTCCATCCCGAATATAGATATGGTGGCTACAAGTTTCAGGAGGGATTCCTTTCATATCTTCAAAGGCCCATGCAAAGGCATCAAGATGGTTTCACAACAAATTCAGAAGCTACTCTTGTTGGGATGAATCCAAGTCTAAACTGATATGCAAGGATTTTCCTAGACTAATATCAATGAGAGTGGTATCAGTCTCAAGAGTACACAGAGGTGTTGCTAGAGATGGTGGTGAGAGAGGTAGAGAGTCATGACTTTACTGAAAATCTAAACTAAAAATATGACTTAATGACTGAAAATTGGGCATGGTGTCTAGATTGTTTAGGAAGTCTTGAATCTCACCCTCCTGTGAGCACTGATCATAATATCGTGTCATGTAAATAGACTTACTCTCCTCATCACTACTGTATTCCAACCAAAAAGTGTCTCAGGTCTCCTGAATGGATCTAGAAGTTTGATACAAGGTGACCTTCTTCCTGGAATCTCCATGGGAAATATACATGTCACCAGATCGACCGTAGCAAGCCATGGTCATCCCAAGATCAAGGGATGTCCTCCCACATGATTCTTTGGATGAAGCACAATGAAGTGTACAAGATATTCCCAAGAGCCTAATGAAACAACCACATCATCCAACACCGCTTCCAACTTGATTTTAGATCTATCTGCCAGTTCAAGCACATTGGGAGTTAGACGAATATGGACTAGTCCAAGTTGATCTTTGGTTTTCTTGGTCATAACATTAATGGATGCCCCAAATTCTATAAGTACATTAGAGGCAAGGAAATCACCTATCTAAACAGAGATAATCGAGTTTCCGGGGTCAGTATATTTCTCCATGTGCATACACCCTGTCATTAACTCTGTTTCTCTACCAAAAAATTGACTGGTTTTAGGTTCCAATATTCTCCTTCTTAGATTCTTGAGACAGAGTTACCTAATGATTTTTATACAGATGGGGATCTCTTTGATAGCTTGGAGCAAAGGTACCTTTATGAAAAGGTTCTTAAGCTCAGAAGGCAAGATAGACTCAGGAATGGGGTCATTCCTCTTCACAACTAGCCTCTCTGGGTAGGGAGGTTAGTTGGAATAATATGGAAAGGGTTTTGAAGGTATGGGGATAGGCTGAATGGTGACATATTTCATAGAATGGTCAGGATTTTCCTCCTCACCTTTCTCTTCAATAATCACCATGTGTAGATTTTTCTTTTCTGAGGTTAGTATCTTCCCCAACCTCAATTGGAGATCATTGACTCCAACTGGCATAGACTGGAATCTAGATGGGAAAATCAGGTTCATAGAATGGATCATTTGTACCGCTTTGTTAATGGGGTTTGGTATGGGTTGGGCAGGCAGTTGAGGAGGTCGAAATGGTGGAGGTAAAGGAAATGGTGGAATTGGCTAACTCAAATGAGTTAATGATGGTTGTGGCATTAGGTAAGGTGCATATCTAGGTGGATATGACTGCATAGGTATAGGATAGGAATGGCGTGAATGGTTTGGTCCTCTCCATCCTTGTTTCCAATATTGGGAGGGTTTTCCATAATGATATTTGTTCCCATGCTGCCAATGTTGAGAGTGACTAGTGTTAGAATAGGAATATGGATGCGCATTATAACCAAAAAAATGTGGTGGAAATTCAGGAGCCATACCTACACTTACCTGAGGCCAGTACCTTCGTGCTCCCATAGCATGCAATGATTCGGCTTCAGGTTTTCCTCCTTCAAATATAGTTTTCAGCCCAGGTATGGAGGGACATTTTTTCGTGGCATGGTTCTCTGCACAAATTGCACATTTATTATTTCCTTTAATATCAAGAGGAAATTCTCTTAAAAGATGCTTTTTCCTACATTTTGGACAAAAAAAAGACAATGACTCTTGCTCGTCTACAAGTTTTTGTTGAGATTTCAAAGAGTCTATTTGTTTGCTAACAGTATTCATTATTTCAATTTTCATATTGTCCATTTTTTATCTAATCCAACAATCATAGCATCATTAGATTCATTTTTCTTATTTCTATTTTGAATTCCTTTACGACATCTATATTGGTTCCTGGGGAATTTCCTACACAAGTCACATATTTGATCAAAAGAGTTATGGGAAATATCCCCTTGTCCTAAAAAATTCAAATTATTCCTAGCATCATTAGTAAGTCCAGTTAAGAAAAATGTCCTAATGATACTTAGATCAAATTTGTGCTTTGACCTTTGAAGGATATATAGGAATCTCTCTAAGTAGTCCTCTAGATTCTCATCATCATTTTGCACAATAGTAAAGTTTCATCTAGAATATCTCTAGGTTTACAATATTCCTGATATTTTGACAAGAATACTCTCTTATTATGTTCCCAAGACACTATAATGTTTCCCCCTAGTCCCATGAAATATCACAATGCTGCATCCTTGAGAGTTTCAGGAAAAAAATTTATTTTATGAGCATCAAATGAATAATCATAGCTCCTACACAAAATATCAAACTCGAATAGGAAAGACTGTTGGTCTTCATCTACCTTACCATAGAAATGAGGAAGAGTTGATGGTGGTATATTCTTCATTTGCACAGTTACATCTGGATCCACAATTGGGAATCCAAAGGTGGATTGTTCCTCATTTACCTGATTTTCGCTAGATCCCTCGGCATGGTCCTCGTGATCTGCCATTGTTGCTCCTCCAATCGAACTATTTTCAATAGGATGGGAAGGCTGACTATGGCTTCTGATAGTCTCCTTCTTCCCCTTCGTGGGATGTTTCACTCCTGGACTATTGTTGCCAGAATCCAAGTGGACAGTTGCTACGTGATGAGTGTTATGTAGAATTATGAATTGCAGATAAAACACATTCCCTAAATGTGGTTTTCATTTAGAAAAATAGATTAAATACTTTTTATATACTTTTCCTAATAGTAAATATACACACAAAATATATTAAGAAACCTACTTGGAATCCAAGCGCTTCCTATTCTCCTTTTGTCTCTCTCTCTGTAGCTTCATTCCAAGCTTGATTACCGAAATATTTCTTGCAAGTATGAACACTAGACAACAAAGAGATTTCAGTATACAGATGGCTATTCACATTAATCAGTTAAATCAATGAAACATGAAACATATACATTAGATAAGAATCCATAATATGAAATACATAAGCTTATACAAATGCATATGTGGGAAAGTAAGAAGCAATCTTTATTAATGGATATAAGGGGGAGGTTACAACCAGTGATTGATTTGATGTCACCAACTCTAGCATCATCCCAACCTCATCAAAATGAACATCTCTCCAACAGCATATCACTCAAATCAAACACTCAATTGAGAATCCGACAACATTTTTCTACCAAATTTCTTCCTTCTCAAGCACTAGGATCTATGCTCAATTTATAGATGAGTTGAAGGTAGTTTCACAATCAATGACTTTCTAATAATAGGAAAAACATGTTCCCAAGCTCCGAGGTGTCAAATGGACACATGGATTGGAATTTTGACACATGCACTCTTCTAGAAGGCACTGGCCAAGTGGAGATTCTACAACAATGATAATTTCGCTCCCAATTTGACCAACGCACCCTTGAGTGTCGGGAAGTTCTTTGTAGAGCACCTTTGAGTGGAGGTGCCTGCATATGAAAAGCAGTTAGCCCTTTGAGAGACTGCGTTGGTGAGCTCATAGGTGATATAAAATGTACTTAAAATCTTGGAAACCTTGCAATGGAAGTCATAGAATATTTGTTCTTGTTCTTTGTCTTAGGGCATGTAGCAACTAAAATTATAGGGAATGATATACCCTATTCATTGGTCTTGGGGATGATGTCCAATTTAACCAGGTCATTGGGAATGGTTCCCAAATTGACCTATAATAGATTTCCCCCTAAAGAATGAAGTCAGAATAATAATAAAAATATTTTTTGAATGAGATTATTTACATTGTGATGGGCTGGAAATGAAGTGTAGTGGTGATTTGCATCAGTATTACAATACATTACATCATGATATATCCTCTTGATCTCGAATTATCGAGGGAAGGTATTCCCATGCTCATCACATAAACTATCTAATAACATGTACATAGTGCAGAAAGTCGTCTACATTGGAATGTTTTTCCAATACAGACATGCCTATAGATATAGGCCCATGTATAGATGAAGATATGTATGTAAGTTCATCGTATAGATGATGTGTACAGCAATCCTAAACTCACAGCCCGAATGGCTGAAACTAGATCCAGGGTCTTCTTATCTCGTTCACTTGATCGTTCGGGTACAAGCCTAGCCATGCGAATATATGATTTGTAGTTTAATATGGTATGACATCGTTTGATTACCAACAAATGATGAGATCTGTTAACAAATGCGAGAAAACCACCATTGATGTTAATGGCCCTCAAGTTACTGTAGTACATTTCATAAGGCGTGAATAGATGATTTGATGCCGAACACCAAACAAAATATTTTGGTTAGAAGTCCGGAAGTGAGGATCTTTTTGATGCTGTAACAAGCCTCATGGTACTAGAATGTGATGTTTCTAAGTGAACTTCCTGGATGATGATTTGTCGTCAACAGGAAACCACTTTATTACGAAATAGGAGTCACTGATTTCGAAGATAAAGTATGACTTGATACAGCAATGTTCAGGCATGATTGTCATGAGAGTAAAGGTTTATGAGTATTGCAAAAGGATGAGTATTCACTGGATGAATTCTCTTGAACATATCGGCGACACTGAGATGAGTTGGTAGCATTGAACCAAAACCGAAGTGAAGGTATGATGAACCATATGTATGAATGAACTGTCAAGAATATTACCCAACCCAAACAGTCACGGTGATGGATTGAAGTGTCATGTTCAAGAGTGACCTACTACTATAAAAATTTATGTTCACTTTCCCAAATTTTCCCCGGTCATTTTTCGACCAGTTCCTCTTTATTTTTTAACAAGCTTGAGGAGGATAACATATCCTTGATCTATAATTCAACCCTTCAGGTGAATAATGTATCACTATTTAATAATTTAATGAGTCTAGAAATGAATGAAACTTGATTCTTGCCATGATCGACAAGCCCGTCACTATTTCATGTTTTAACGAGCCTAACGACAGTGACAACTCGATCCTTTTTCATTTTTAGAGTGTTTCAAAAGAGGACGAAAGAAAAATCCATAAGTGTTTTTTCGTAAAGTTGTCGCTCAAATCTGAAAAAAGTGTAAAATAATATCTGAGACAGCCTCTTCAGTCATGTTTGACTAAGGTATTCCTTTTTCGTAAATAATCTATCTTAGTCCAGAAAAGGGTTAAACTTATACTGAGTAGATATCAATTCATTTACTTTTACGAGCTAAAAAAAAAAAGTGTTCGACAATATTTTCACATTATCGGAGTCTAAAAAGAGCTAAAAGAAGACTCCAGGGGTTCCTTTTTCATTGTTATCGAAGCTCGAAAAAGAGATAAAAGTTTGCTTCAAGTCCTTTTTCATTTTTAACAAAGCTCGAAAAATAAGGATAAAAGTATGCTTTGTGATCAAATCATTCTTTAAATAAATTTGCACTACTAATCTATTCGTCGGTTGTAAAACCTGTTTAGAACAACATCAAATGGATTAAAAATACCAGTTTCATGATAAAAATATAATAAAACCATATTCACAGCAATAAATATTATTTTCAAATAATCAAATGACTAATAAAAAGAGTTTTACTATTCATTTTTACCACTCAAAAGTTACCATTTGAATTTTGGAGCTCTGAATCTGTTTTTTTCCCCCGAACTTCAAGTGTTGATTGGGTGCAATAGGTAAGAATTTTTTGAATTCCCCCTGTAAGAGTGCATGTTGAATGACCCCTGCAAGAGTAGGTGCCCCCCAAGCTTCATTTCATTCAACTAAGTATATTACTGGTTACTAATATCTGGATGGAATGAAGGTTCATTTACGAGATCAGATGGAAGACTCGTCGTAATTAGGAGAGGATTTGTTTCATTTCTTAATGAGCTCATAGGAAAATAATTATGCTCATGGCTTGTTTCATTTTTAAACGAGGTTAACACATTAAAAGAACTATCCTCAAAGGCACTTGTTCATTTTTTAACGAGTTTGGCACAAGAAAAAATAATTATCCTCAAAGGCACTTTTTTCATTTTTTAACGACGTTGACAGAAGAAAAAAGAACTATCCTCAAAGGTACTTGCTTGATATTTTAGTTAGGTTTACAGAAGAAAAAGAACCATCCTCATAACCTAATTCATTTTTTAACGAGGTTGACACAGGAAAAGAACCATCCTCATTGTGCAATTGGACTAGTGAGTGTGCGCTGGAAAAGACATAGTCTAACGAAGTGATCATTTAAGGAGTTTGATGAGCACCAAAAGTGATAAGTTATGACATGAATTGACGGGTATTATCAAGGGTTTTTTTTGAATTTTGTAATTTCACGGGGTAATTTCTGTGAAATCACTGGCCACCAAAGGGAATAACTGATGGGACTAGCTTGAGGTGAATAAAGGATCAACCCATTTAGTACTCATAAGGGAGGAACCAAATAGGATTCTAGATGGTGACATGGGTGAAGTCAATGGACAATACATCAAAGATGAAGCAACATTAGATGTTGTCCCAACTAAAAAAAATGTTTCAGTCTAAGAATTTGTCTTATCCATAGTCAAATAACCCAATGTATACCCTGTTATCACTTTATAATTTATCAAGGCTAAAGAAAAATGTCGCCAAGGTAACCTCAAACCTACTTTGGAGTTTAGGATCTAGCCCTCCTAAACTCAAAGAGGGCTCTCTCTGTAAGATTTAGCTTTATTTGAAATGGATATTAGACTAGTTAATAAGTACAGAGTTGGTTTTTTGAATTGGTTTGGTTGGAAATGCAGAGGAAGGGCATTGGGAAATGAAGTCAAAGAGGCTTGGGTGATCAATTTGCAGAAGTATCAAGTCAATTAAAACAGGGAAAGGTAGACATTACTACTGGATCCTTTAGATTTGGATGAAATTTAATAAAAGAAGAAGGGAAACTCAATCGAAACTAGGGAGCGTTTAATAATTCCCTAGTCTGGATATAAGAATAGAGGTTCAGTCGAAACTAAGGAGAAATGAAGAATTTCCTAATCTGGATATCAGAAGAAAACATGTAAATTACTAATAATTAAAGGCAGAGTGCACGATCTCAACATATTCTGTAGTAATACTCCTATTAGACAATTCAGAATTAAGAAAACAATAATATGGAAACAAAGGAAAGCACATATACAATGAGGAAAATTTCACCAATGGATATGTCACATGAATCCCGAAACAACTACTCTTTTATTAATGCAAATAGTCACTTAAAATCAGTGAAATGCATCACACTGAATGGTGAGGTTACAAATCCCAACCAACACCTATAATACTTCGAATGATGAAGTATATATAGAGAAATATTACAAATTGATTACAATAAATGTTGTCTCTAACATACATGACATTTTTAGACTATAGATGAACTAAAAGCTCTAACTGCTACAGATTAATAGTTCTGGTGGAATGTGCTGTGAAAATGTTGTTGCTGTGGAAGTGGGAGCAGGTAATATGTGGACCCAAATTTGTGGTTGTGCTGGCAGATGAACTAGCATATGTAGATGTATCTCTCTTTCTCTTAGTAATTCACTCAACTGCTTGTTGATCCTCTGAGTGCCCTATTGTTTTATTTTCCATTAGTGTCACAAAATATATTGGAAAATATATAATAATATACACATTTGAATAATATTTCCAAAATATTTTAAATGAAATTTATAATTGAATTTCTACAAAACCATGTGTTGTTTCCAATCCATGTTTTTGTTTTCTCTTTACATGAATTCACAAAACCATGTGTAGTTTTGTTTCTCTTACTCCTTCCTCTGTAAATTCATTTTATTTGCATGTAAATTCCTTTTACCCTTGTAGAATACGTGGATGGTTTTGCAAAACCATGCGTTGATTTGTATGGTTGGGAGACTATTCTCACTTTACTTTTTTACTTTCACCAGTACATTAATTTCATATGAAATATTCCCTTTTATTTTATCTAATAATTTCATGGCATATGTGAATTTTATTTCATGTGTCCTTGTAAAACCATTTGAACTTCTAATCTCATTCCACAAACTTAGTCTCATATTGCCTGTAGCTATATAATTTTACCTCAAGTATGGTTTCACCCACTCTGAAATATTACCGCATTGAGAGGGAGTGCAATAGAATGTGGGAGTGACAACTACTAAAACTCGGTAAAAACAAAATTTCCCATTTGTTCATTTATTTCTCTAGGTAAATAAAATGAAGGGGGTTTAATTCTTAGCGCAAGGTGGGCCACAGGTTTAGGGTTTTGTGAAGTAAGGGGTAAAAAAAGGATTTTCAATGGGAAAAGGGTTTTTAGGATGGGGAAAAATATTAGGGAATGAAATGTAATGAAGGGGTAGTGAAGGGAATATGTAAATAAGGGGTAATTTAGGAAAAAAATAACTTAGGGAATGACTTTGAAGGGGAAAAAATGAATAGAGGGAAATTAATAAAATAGACATGTAAGGAGTTTAGTGAATGAGGGGAAATTATTGAATGAAATTTAATATTTTGAACTAAGATTACATAAGACTTTAGGGTAAATACCCAAAGTAATATATAACCTTTTTGAATGTCCTCCTTCTATGATAATTCCTCCTTCACATGAAACATAGGATATAAGCATGATGAAGGTGCATTTGAGCTAGCAACCTTATGCATTCCAAAAAAATTTACTCTTTTTCTTTTAGTCCTTTGATTTTTCTTTTAGGACTTCACCCTGTTTACATTTTTTATTTTTAATATGGGAAAAAATTTTGCAGGAAGCAAAAGTATGTACAATATTACATGGTAAAATCATAACCAATTCAAAATTATGATTCCCTATAACTATAGGACCCTAACAGCGGCTTCACTTAGGGATGGCATCTCCTTGTAATATGTCAAGAACATCGTCGACTAGTGGCCTAATCCATTGGGCCGATCCCAAGTCCGCACATGCTTTTTTATATAATCTTTGTGACTGAATGTCAAACTGAAATCATAACCTTTTCTACAAACTAAAATTTGACACACGTTGAACTGAAATCTGATCTAAAACAAAATTTCCGCTAAAAACAAAATCCATTCAAACTAAAATTATACCTACTTACTCTAATTATCTATACAACTATTGATTAGGTAAAATAAACAAGCAATGCAACCATTCAAACGTTATATACATTGATGTATTTTTCTTCATTTTCTTGTTTGTGATCAAAACTGAAGTTCTACAACCAAATAGAAACTTGTCAAAAAATATGAATTTGATAAGGAAGTGTTTAATTTCCTTTGTTGACTCTAGAAAATGTACAAAAGGATCTTCCAAGGAATATGCACTAATTTTCAACTGATCCAAGAAACTGTACATATGTTCTGGATGGCCTCCATGCCATGAAACTAAACTGTTATTTCCCTGCAAAATTACCCTGTCATTGTCCTGAGATAAGATTTGTGATGATATTTCTACTGATGGAAATGTCTGTCTGAGGATACTTTTATCATCTTGATTCCGAAGCTCATAGTTATTTAATGGAGAAATATTTTGATTGCATTCATCATCCAACACATCAACTATTGGATCATGAAAAACTTGGAAGGATTGCTGCAATGTATTACATGTGGGTTTCAATGGGACTTCATAGATTTATACATGCTTATCATCCTTTTCTTTAGAGATATTACAAAAAATTTCCTTTAAAACCTGAAATGATCCAAAACATAGTGGTATAGAAATTTCCTGTGTCATTTGATCAGGCATTTCAATGGAATTTGATAACTTTAATTGTGAAACTAAAGAATCTTGATCAAGAGTTTCATTATCTTCTTTGTTGTCAATAAAAATACCTCAAGACTGCTGATTTTTTATTGCATTAAAGTTGTCTTTAATGAAATGAAATGAAGCAAAACAAATAGGTAAAGATCCTTTACCTATTTCAAAAATTTCTGCACTTTCTTTTTCACTCTCATAGTTGATATTTATTGGCTGATCATTGTATTCTGGCTGCTGAAAATAAATTTCCTCATCCCACAAACTAGTTACTAATTGCTCTATAAAGTTAGCTTGAGTTTGGAGAACATAACTACCATCATAATGATCATACTTAGGCAAATCATCAAAAGAAGGAATGCCATCAAACATACACATTAGATCAACAGATTTCTTCTCCTCATATTGATCTATAAATCCATTTTCTAATATATGGGAGTTGGGATTAGAAAAGTGTTCATGGCCAACAACCTCTTCTTTTTTTGAAACGAATGGGTCATGGTGATATTGAATGAAAAATCTTTTGTGGTGATTCTTTGTATCATTTCCTCAATTTTACTTTCCAAAATGTTGAGTTTTACCTCTGAAGATGTCAAGTGCTCTGCAATGTTGTTCTTTTCTTCTGCTTTCAACTTTTCTCTTTTAATTTGCAGATTAAATTATACATCCACTACAATATTCTGTATATGTTCAAGGGTTGCTGAATTTCTTTCTCTTAGCTGAAACTCTACTTCTGGATCAAAGGCTTTTATATAATGCAAGAGAGATGAATCAGGAGGAGGTCTCACGTTTGCTGGTATTGAATAATAAAATTGATTAAATCTGTCAGAAAATTGTTGTATTGTCTCATTTGATTGTCTTTTCAACTGATTATATTCTTCTATGATCAAGAAAATATTGACTTTGATGATACATCTATCAAGGAAAATTTTGAAAAACTACTGGAAATTTGAGATGCTTGCAATAGGAAGGCCCTTGAACCAACTCTTTACTTTACTTTGTAAATAAAGGGAAAAAATTCTAATACTAACATCATCTTCATCAATCTCAAATAGGTCCAGATAATTCTCAAAACCTTGAATATTTTTTTCAGCAGTGATGTTACCATTTTCTCCATCAAACCAAGGGAAGTATTTGTAATAATTATCAGGGAAATCATGGAGTATAGGAGGTAATATGAGGGGCTTATATCTATCAGGAACTTTATAAGGTACAAGAATATGTACAGAAATTTTAAGATAATTCTTGATTACTTGAGCCTTATCAATCGGAGGATGATCATCGTAAGTTTCATAAGAAAGCTACTCAAAGGAATCAGGAGAAGGTCTATTTACAATCTCCAAAGGAAAGTAATTAAATTCTAATCTAAGATATTTTGTAAAATACAATATACATTGAAAAACCTTCTTGATGAGAAAAAACATGATGTCTTGGAGTATAATCCAAGTTAGAAACCTGATCTTCCCATGATGTTCTTCCAGGTTCTTCCCTCCAGTGGAGTCTTGAATTTTACTTTGAAATTGATGTGGAGTCTCCAGGTGGATGATTTAACCTTTGTATGTCTAATCAATATCCACCATCATAGATTAGATCTAAACTTTGATGTATGTTTCTAAATAAGATGTTCTTCCCCAGCAAAGTCGCCATTATGTTATCACTCTGTAATTTCTCAAGGCTAAAGAAAGAAATCACTGAGGTAACCAAAAACCTACTTTGGATTTTAGGATCTAGCCCTCCTAAACTTAGAGAGGGCCCTCTCTGTAAGATTTAGCTTTATTTGAAATGGACATTAGTCTAGTTAATAAGTACAAAGTTGGTTTTTTGAATTGGTTTGGTTAAAAATGCAGAGGAAGGCCATTGGGAAATGGAGTCAAAGAGGCTTGGGTGATCAATTTGCAGAAGTATCAAGTTAAGTGAAACAGGGAAAGGTAGACATTACTACTAGATCCTTTAGATTTGGATGAAATGTAATAAAATAAGAAGGGAAACTCAATTGAGACTAGGGAGCATTTAAGAATTCCCTAGTCTGGATATAAGAATAGAGGTTCAATCGAAACTAGGGAGAAATGAAGAATTTCCTAATCTGGATATCGGAAGAAAACATGAAAATTACTAAGAGTTAAAGGCAGAGTGTATGATCTCAACATATTATGAAGTAATACTTCTGTTAGACAATTCAAAATTACGAAAACAATAATATGGAAACAAAGGAAAGCACATATACAGTGAGGAAAACTTCACCAATGGATATGTCACATGTATCCTAAAACAAATGCTCTTTTATTAATGAAAATAGTCACTTAAACTCAGTGAACTGCATCACACTGAATGGTGAGGTTACAAATCCCAACCAATACCTATAATACTTTGAATGATGAAGTATATATATATAAATATTACAAAATGATTACAATAAATGTTGTCTCTAAAAGACATGACATTTTTAGACTATAGATGAATTAAAAAGCTCTAACTATTGCAGATTAATAGTTATGGTGGAATGTGTTGTACAAATGTTGTTTCTGTGGAAGCGGGAGCAGGGAAGATATGGACCCAAATTTGTGGTTGTGCTGGCAGATGAACTAGAAGATGCATATGTATCTCTCTTTCCCTTATTAATTCACTCAACTGCTTGTTGATCCTGTGACTGCCATGTTGTTTTATTGTCCATTAGTGTTACAAAATATTTTGGAAAATATATAACAATATATATATTTTAATAATATTTCCAAAATATTTTAAATGAAATTTATAGTTGAATTTCTACAAAACCATTTGTTGTTTCCAATCCATAGTTTTGTTTTATCTTTCCATGAATTCACAATACCATGCGTATTTTTGTTTCTCCTTACTCCTTCCTCTATAAATGCATTTTATTTGCATGTAAATTCCTTTTACCCTTGTAGAATACCTGGATGTTTTTGAAAAACCATGTGTTGATTTGTATCTTTGGGAGAGAGTATTCTCACTTTACTTTTTTACTTTCAGCTATACATTAATTTCATATGAAATTTTCCCTTTTATTTTATCTAATAATTTTATGGCATATGTGAATTTTATTTCATGTGTCCCTGTAAAACCATTTTACCTTCTCATATCATTCCACAAACTTAGTCTCATATTGCCTGTAGCTATATAATTTTACCTCAAGTTTGGTTTCACCCGCTCTGAAATATTACTGTATTCTCATATCTTTTTATTTCACTTGAAATTCATTGACCCCTATTACCACATTCTCATATCTCTGTATTTCACTTGAAAATAATTCACCCTACATTCCCATCACAATTTCATAAGATTTAAAATCAAAATAGTTAATGGTTTTCGCATGGGGAGCAAGTAGTATATGGTATTTGGAGAGGGAGTGCTATAGAATATGTGAGTGACAGTTGTTAAAAACCAATAAAAAAAACTGCCCATTTCGTACTCATTTTTGGTGTTAAATGTCGGATGAGCTGAGATGCGAAAAATATTTTTAACTGTTCATTTATTTCTTTAAATCTCGAGGTAAATACAATGAAGGGGATTTAATTCTTAGTGCAAGGTGGGCCATAGGTTTAGGGTTTTGTGAAGTAAGGGGTAAAAAAAGGATTTTCAATGGAAAAAGGGTTTTTAGGAGGGGAAAAATATTAGGGAATGAAATGTAATGAAGGGGTAATCAAGATAATATGTAAATATGGGGTGAGTTAGGAAACAAATAACTTAGGGAATGAGTTTGAAAGGGAAAAAATGATGAAGGGAAATTAATAAAATAGACATGTAAGGGGTTTAGTGTATGAGGGTAAATTATTGAATGAGCTTAAATATTTTGAACTAATATTACATAGAACTTTAGGGTAAATACCCAAAGTAATATATAAACTTTGTGAATGTCCTCCTTCTTTGATAATTCTTCCTGCACATGAAACATAGGATTTAAGCATGATGAAGGTGCATTTGAGTTAGCAACCTTATGCATTCCAAAAAAATTTACTCTTTTTCTTTTATTCCTTTGATTTTTCTTTTAGGACTTCACCCTATTTACATTTTTTATTTTTAATATGGGAAAACATTTTGCATGAAGAAAAAGTATGTACAATATTAGTTGGTAAAATAATAGCCAATTCAAAATTATTATTCCCTATAATTATAGGACCCTAACATACCCTATCAGATCTATGGGAACTTGAAGTGAAACTGGATCAACAAAAGCATAGGAAGGTGATTGAGGAAAATACTGGTACAGGTAAAGCTCCTACCAAAAATGAGTTCGAGTTAAAGGTGTCTCGTCTTGTGGTATTTCTTCAATCGAAATCAATCCAGGTGGAAGAACTTCGCCGTCAGGCCTGAAGTATATTTCAGGTGGTTGACTGCGCAATATGGGAGACTCAATGGCTACAATATATTGTGGAGTGACCAATACAGAAACAACTTCCGGTTGTTCAACTTCGAGATCAAGGTTTTCTCCAATTAGGGCATATAGAAACTGAAATATAAGGGGATGATAGAACCTATTTCATTGGTCCTAGGGATGATGTCCAATTTGAACAATAACAGTTGCCCCCTAAAGCATGATGGGACCTGGATCAACTTCCAGTTGAACAAGGTCAGGTTTGGTAGGTATGCTCTCACTGATTGGATGGATCATGACCACAGGTAGTTGAGAGGATTTCGTCTAGACAACAATAGATGAACCGGGATTTGTAGAAACAACTTGTGTCGACCGGGATTTGTACTAATAGTACTGGCTTCGGTAGAGTGACATCGCCTTCGCTGACCAGAAGTGATTTTCGATGGTAAAGGTGGTTTCTATGCTAATCTATGTGAATGATAGGGAAAGGGATTTTATTCTTCCATGATGACTGGTTTATTTTATGACCAAAAATAAATAAATAAAATAAAAGGGTAATGCTAGGCAAAATGTTTACCAAGAAACTATGAACTGCAGAATACCTCCTTGTGAACCAAGAAGTATGGGCAGGAAATCTCCCCGAATGTTGTGTTTGGTGTATCACAATTTAAAAGGCGACCGACTCAGTTCACTGTAGATGGATAGAAACCTAAATTTTTCCTCCCAAATATACCCAATGGTACGTGGAGGCCCAAGTCCATAATAGCGTTGTCTAATGCAAAACTGCACAGTGAGAGCACCCCTTTATACTTTTCGTACTATAAAATTGCCCGATATACCTGAAGGTATGTGGACGAGCTACGATATAATTATGTACATGGAGTGAGGTATTTCACACAGAATGTATGGAAGAAAATTAATGAAAACTGCTATGTTTTATGAAGTCGAAACACATCTCTAGCCTATACCTTCTAAATGTTATCGTTATTGTTCCAATGCTTTGTTAGGTAAATTGATGTAAATTTTAATTTGATATTGTTTCTCAATTTTCCTTTCAAGGTTCACCATGATGATGTGATGGAAAATCCTAAAATGAAAACTAAAATGATAAGCAAACTTTTCAATTCTCGTTTCTTTAATGAAAATCATAGCTACTAGAAGGAAAGAGCAATTAGTTTTGAGAGCGAACAACAAAGAGCACAAACTAATATGCAGCTTTCCTAATTTGTTCCTATACAAAACACACAATCCACTACATGCAAATGCAGGTTTTGCTTTTCAATCCGCTTAATGTGAATGAAAAAAGGAAACTAAATGCATCAAATCATAAAAAAAAATGCTTTTTTCTTTGAGAAATGATGAATTTAACAAAAAATACTCTTTTAGGAAAAACGAATAATAGAACTTCAATCTTTCCTATAGGAAACAAATATTTTAACGACAATTTCCTTTTCAAAAGCAGATGGATCTAACGCTGAAATAAAAATATTTTGAAATTAATTTGTCAGCAATAAATAATTTTTTTTTAAAGAGACACTGAACAAATTTATCTTTCAAAGGAGGAAGATTCAGACAAATTTACTAGTCTCTATGAGGCATCAGGCAATTGAAAACACAACAAACAAAAGGGTGAAAACAGTGGAAATGAAAAATTGAAAGGGAATTTGTTTGGCTTAGAAGGTAACACGATCTCTAAGGGGAGACAGTGCATTTCAAAGCACCCCTGAGTGGGAGACAGTGCTCTGCAAAGAATTGTGTCTTGACCAACAATGTGTTGGGTGTAGTAGAGAAAAAAAACTCAAGCTACTGACACACTTATAATGCATTTTTTAATTTCAAAAAGCCTAATCTTAAGAGATGATTCTACTAGGTGGATAAACAAAGGAAAACACACCAAGGATGAAGGGTAAAATCCCCAGTGGAGTCGCCAATTTGTTATGTGGAATTATGAATTACGGATAAAACACATTCCCTAAACGTGGTTCTCATTTAGAACAACAGATTAGATAATTTTCAGATAATTTTCCTAACATTAAATAGACACACATAATAGATTAAAAAACCTACTTGGAGTCCAAGAGCTTCCTATTCTCCTTCTGTCACTCTCGCTATAGCTTCAATCCAATATTGATTGCAAAAATATTTCCTGCAAGTATGAACACTAAACATCAAAGATATTTCCATATATAGATGGCTATTCACATTAATCAGTTAAATAAATGAAACATGAAACATATACATCATATAAGAATCCATAATATGAAAGACATAAGCTTATATAGATACATATGTGGGAAAGTAAGCAACAATATTTATTAATGGATAGAAGGGTGAGGTTACAACCAAAAATTGATTTGATGTCACCAACTCTAGCATCATCCCAGCCTCATCACAATGAACATATCTCTAGCAGCATATCACTCAAATCAAACAGTCAATTGAGAATCCAACAACATTTTTCTACAAAATTTCTTCCTTCTCAAGCGCTAGGATCTGTGCTCAATTTATAGATGAGCTAAAGGTAGTTTCACAATCAATGACTTTCTAATAATAGGAAAGACATGTTCCCAAGCTCATAGGTGTCAAATGGACACATGGATTCAAATTTTTACACACATGCACTCTTCTAGAAGGCACTAGCCAAGTGGAGATTCTACAACAATGAGAATTTCGCTCCCAATTTGACCAATGCACCGTTGAGTATTGGGAAGTGCTTTGCAAAGCACCTTTGAGTGGAGGTGTCTGCATATGCAAAGAAGTTAGCCCTTTGAGAGACTGCGTTGGTGATCTCATAGGTGCTATAACATGTACTTCAAATCTTGGAAACCTTGCAATGGAATTCATAGATGAGTTTTTCTTATTCTTTGTCTTAGGGCATGTAGCAACTAAAATGATAGGGGATGATAGACCCTATTCATTGGTCCCAAGGATGATGTCTATTTTAACTAGGTCATTGGGAATGGTGCCCAAATTTCCCTATAAAAATGAGTCTGGGTTTGTTTGGACTTTCCACTTGCAAAAGAAGGCCCAATAAGAGAATTGTTTTCAGATTTACTATTATTTCCTTAACCCTTAGTGGGCTTTAGACCCCTACCACTTTTAGGCATTAATTTCAAAAAATGAAAAAATAAGAATTCAATAAAATGTTGCAATGAAAAAGTAACTCAACACCTAGAAATTACTTCAATCAATAGAAGCACACTGCAGAAAAAAAATAATAGCAGACCTACCTCTATTGCAACAAATGGAAAATTCTTACCAATACAAATTGCCTCCCCAACAAAACCTTTAAAATGTTGGGTGCAGGAATCACACTTAAGGAAGCTCCTTCAACACTTTATTGTCAACCCGATGGTTTCGTAAACTTAGAGACAAAGCATGGGTAATGCTAGAAGTGGTATGAACTTTTCCTATTTTTATTTCTATTTCTCAATTGAAATATTGCAAAATCAACTAAAAAACAATCTTAAAGTAAATTGACACCAAAGCAATTATAGTGCTGCAATGTAAAAGATTAAATTTGTGAGGAAATCAAATAAATGAACTTTCACACTGTCGTAAATGATCTTAATAGTTGAAGTATAATTCTATGTTTATCCTTAGTATAGGTGGTGGCAGTTTAACAAGTGGGCCCTTGAAAATATCTTCCTTCTAAATGATTTTCCTTCTCACACTAAGCAGTCGTTCCTGTACTCCTACAATATGCTTGCACTAGTATAGGTACGAAACTTTATGAGAGAAGTATATTTTACACTTATACTGAAGACTTATGTCTTCATGTAGGGGATCTATGCCTCAAGGCTAGCAACATTCTGTTTCTGTAATAAGAAACTAGTTCTTGTACCGAAACAAAGCTTCCTACACCAATTTTTCCAATTTACTTTCGAAAAAAAAAGGGGCGCGTTAAAAAGAATTGAAAATGCGAGCATAATTCTGAAATAACTTACACATGAAAAATAATGCTTCAATCAACTGATCCTTGCAATACAAATAAACTTTTAAGATGGAAAAAATCTTCAAAAGTTAAAGCAAACCTCTTTCAGTCAAAGGGATTTTTCATGTGACCAAATCTAACTCAAAAAGGTTTCACTGTAGTATTTCAGATTACTTTTAATCCTTATCCTTAAATCATGAGGTGCAGACATAAATTAAGATATTGCAACAAGGTTCTTTTCTATTTCACGAAGACATTCTTAATATTCAAGAGTTTATATTTTAATATTATAAATGCTTCCTTCCGATAATAACACTTACTTGCAAAAATATATTAAATCATATAAAGGAAAAAGAAGAAAACACTTTATGTAAATAAACAACCAAACCAGAGTGTAGGATCCTACATGCACTGGTGCAGGAATAATCTATCTGCATGATCCAAGCGAAAGAAAACCAGAAGATAAATTGCAGAAAATAAATTATTTCAATTTTACTTCCACACAACGGATCCTTTCACACTTTGACTGTTTGACGAATTAAATTAGAACTCTTAAGAAAAAATGGAATTAATATTTAAACCATGCTTCTGCAAATAAACAAAGTTAAGACACACCTTTAAGATAACGAAAGCACGAGGGTAAATGAGATTGGTTGGCTAGTCCCTAGCCAACCACCTTGTTCACCGTTTTAGGAAACAAAATTCTTCAGAACTTTAACAACCGCTCAATGAAATATTAAATTCAGAGTGAGAAAATCATGGCGCGGCTCCTTGTATTAATTCCAATCAATAAATATACATTATGAGTTCAAGTCCAGCCTAGAACGAGGGTGACAGCGAGATTACAAATTAACCAAAATTACAGTTGCACTTGCTATCACTAAACTAGTTCTATCTAAGAGCTATACTTTATAAATCCCTTCAGCCTATGGCCATAATCAAAAATTACACATTCGTTCCAAATCGAGCCTTTTCGATGAACGAAATAACAAACAAAATTACAAAATTAACCGAGTGAGTATAATAGGATTCAAACTAATCGTTGTACGTAGACTTTATCCTCGACCACATCCTAGTTATCCTTCGCTTCAGTTCAACTTCGAATGATCGCAATTGAAATGGATGTCATGGACCAAGATGCCCACGTGAAGTGATCAAGCTATTGCAGAGATTACATAATGGATAATTGTTGGCAATGTAGGAATCTACCTGCAATAGATCAAGCTAATATAATGATTAATACTTTAGCTTATCAAATAATTTAGGAAAGTAAATATAAGTTACAAGAAATATTAAAGGCACCAAATCTATTTAAAATGATTATTTAAGCACCAAATAAACCTTAAACATGAAATATGAAGTTTCTGTAGGAATAGACAATAATCTTGGACTAGTGCAGGAATGAGGAGGTTTATGGAGATAAAACAGAGGTTAATGATTATGGTTTTATAATAAGAAGGGGGTAAAAATAGAGCATTTTGGAATACCAACACTCTTCCTTCAGTAATTAAAAATGAGATGGATAAAGACCTTACACCTACAGGCCTTCCTTCTCCATGAAGTAAGTTTTCCAATGAGATACAACAACCTTCAATAGTCTCTTATTGTTTAGCAGTTACAACCCAACATCAACCCAGAAATTTCGGCCCCAACTTCACTAACAACTTCAGAAATTCGACCTTCCCAACAGCTGTAGAATTTCAGCCCATCCCGCAACTTCATTGCTTCAAACATGTGGGAAAAAGAGAGATAATTTCTAGTTATTATTCTTGTGAGAGACCTCCTTCTCCTTTGTTATCGTTCTTCTTCTTCTTCATTGAAATTAACACTTTTTCTGGTCCCAGAAGTTGGAGATCAAACTTTTTGTGAGTGACAAATGAGGTCAAGTTGTTTCCTTTATATAGTGATCATGTACCTCACTTTAGGACTACTTGTCCATTTTTAGGTCAACTTGGTGGAGGAGGCCTAATTGACATATTTTACAATAAAATAAATTTATTCCTTGACAAATAAATCCCAAGAAGGGTATTTTAGAATATGAAATGGAAAAGGACACTTGAAATAAATTCTAGAAGCCTTCAAAGGAGGATTTGGCCTAAAATAATTGACCCAAGCATGAACCCCATGCCTTAATAATTTAATTTCTTTAATAATTAAATTTACTTTTCTGTTATTTTGACAAATATATTACATCATGATTCAAACTAAATATGAAGAACGATACTAGTTACATTCTTCAACACTCCCTCTTAACTAGGGAGGTATTCATAATTAAATATATTTATATAGGTACATGGAAGATCTCCAAAATGAACTACGAAGAGTTCTAGCACACAATATTGAATACTAGATTCTTGACCAGGGTAATCTATCCCGGTGGGACTAAGATGGACTCAATATTTCATCCATTCTAGGTACCATCAAGCTTGCTATATAGCCATTAACTCAGGTATCTAGGTGTGTATCCAAGGTCATGGCTCCAAGACCAACGCTACCCTCCCTCTTCGGGATCTAGACAACACATAGGTCAGCGAAATTTCCTCCCAAGCATCCAACATTAGATGATTCATCTCTCCTTAATAAACTAAATATATCCATTTGTCCAAGCATGCTTCAAGGGCATTCATCATTCTTATGGAGATATTTATTTGTACAAACACAAACCCAAATCAATGATAAACTATCAAAATATATATGCAAGTAATTAGAAACCTTCAGGTTCTTCAATCATCCTGATGCCAATTATATCAATTTATTCATATGCAACCAGTAAGAAGATTTTATTCTTTCATTTCTTCAGCAGCATTAAGACATCCTCAACACATTATAGTACTTTCATAAATTCTTCAATTTCTTATTCAAAATATCCATGATGACTTATCATAATATTCCCTCCCTCTTAATTGTGGAGATGTACTCTTTTCTTCTAACCATGATTCCTCTTAACTTGGGGAGATCAACCACTTCTTCCATAACATCACAGAAACTATCATGGCTTCATTCCTTTCTACAACATCAAGGTAATCTTATTCATATAAATTCCTTCATCATGCTTTATCATTATCATATGAACATCTTCATCATTTGAATATTATGTACTTGTGCAACATAAACACAACCAAATACAAAAGCATGAAGTTAACTATACCAAAATCATATTTTTATAATGGAAGTCTAAACTTATGTAGGTTCATAATCAACATGAGACACATATTTTTGCAACTTAAAACAACTCAATCAAGATATAAATACAATCATAGCACTATACATTTAGGGTTTCACCAATTCTAGAATTTACATATCAAAATCTATCATGATTTAATGAAAACCTTAGATTCAATATTTGAGAAACAAAGCCTTAGATATCAACAATTAATAAGAATCCTACCATGCATATAAGGTTTCAACAATGTTAGACATTACTAGGGTTTATTTGTAAACACTAGATTTTATCATAAAAAATAAATCATATCGGAAAACAATATTATCATATCCTAGAATATCAATTTATATTAGGAATTTGTTGCAAATGCTAGAATTCAAAAATGATTAGCATAAATAATTAGGTCATCATACTTGCAAATACATATCTAGGATTTCATGCACTCAGAATTCACATCAATATCTATACAAATATCAATACATAAAAGTTAGACATATAACAATTTTATTCAGACTAGGGTTTCAATCATACAAACGAATATACACCTAGGGTTTTAGGACCTCATTTTAGCTAATACAAGGGTGTTTCTTATAAATCGTAATTTACTAAACCCTAAAGATCTAGGGTTTCAATACATAACATAGACATTACCAGAAAACCCTAAAGGACTACGATTTCCACAACAATACCAAAAACCTTGTTGGTGCTTAGTTTTTCCCCTAATTTTTCCACTTATCACCTCTATTTTTCCCTCTTTTTTCAAGAAAGTACCTTTTCACCGACCCTTCCATCACTATCACTGCCCAAACCTTGCTAAAACTATGACTTGAGGTAAATGAATTTCATTAGTGTTGTTCAACTATTTTATGATTAAGTTTGAGAAAATTTGAGTTATATTCCTATGAGATAACTAATCATTATGGGTTAGATGTGAAGGTTTGTAGCAACATGGCCAGGTTAGCTAAAGATGGAAGGAATGCTTGTAAACAACCTTGTTTTTCCATTTCTGTACTCAACATCTCAACATCTGATCTATACTAAAGGCCATCCAGGATAGTACACTCTTTCCACGACTCCATAACTTCGAGAAGATCAAAAACCACAATGGAGGGTTTTGACCGAGCCAAAGCTCGATGTTTTCCACAGAGAAAATACTCCACGTCAGCCTCAAGTAGGGCCATGCTAATATTGACATTCGATTCGATTTTTCCAAGGAAAGCAAGTTCATTTGAGCCACCAAATAAAATTTATTTATTGAGTTTCTATATTGCTATTTTGTATAAGAAATGTTTCCTATAAAGGCCATCACTGTAATGACATAGGTTATAGAGTTATTGGTGAAAGTTATTAATTTTTCAAGTTGTTGTTCAAACATTACGATTTTTAATGGAAGACTCTATTCCAATTAATACATCATGGCTATGATTTGAACCAAATCATTTTGAGTTATGGTATATTGTGAGTTCTTGATTTGAATTCTTTAAATCTCTCTTTTACTATAAATTTTTTAAATTTTACCCAGGTGTGGCAGGGCCCACGATCATCTGGGAGAAATCTTCATTGTTAGTTCTTAGGATCACTATGTGATATTTCATTACATTCATATTTCATCCAGCGAATGCATGAATTCGATAAGGTTTTATATGCAATTGTGTGAGATATTTGATTTTATTTCTGAAGTGTTCATAATTTTTCAACCTTTCATTCATTGATAGTATATCTATTGAAATGTGTGATATAGAATTCTTGTGAATATTTAACATAGAGCTATGCTTTTTTACTCATAAAATATCCGAGTTCATTTCAATTGTCATCAAACTATCCTTTGATCAGAACATGGCTCACGTTATAGCAATTACACACTAGTATATAGGACATGGTGAGAATTTTGAATGAACCTCTACTTGAATGCATCGAATAGTTAACTTGTGATTCATTTGATGAATGAAGTTTTGATTTGCTACTAGTCAGAGTTGTGTAAAGGATAGGGGTTGCGTTTACATTCAATTATAGATTGCGCATTTAAAAATACAATTGTGATTATTGTGTGTGTGTGTTCATTTTTAAGCGTTTATAAGCTAAAGTAGTATAACAATGTGATATAGGACTGATATTTAATAGTGTGATTTTAATTAGACAAAATGGTTTCATTTATATTTCAAAATTTACAGTGATTTGACTGCGTGGTTTCTTTTTATTTGGGCAAGGTGTGATTTAGTTAAGTGGAGTAGTTTCATATAAAAGGCATTGTGTGATTCTAGTTAAACTTATACTTTTTTTCTAGGACTGATTTAAATAGTGAAACGATTAGGCTTTCATTCCAACGTTAATTGATTGTGTTCAATTCATGCCCAATATTTCAATTTCAATTAGGATTGAGTGAGGAGTCATTTAAAAGAAGTGTCATTTAATCTGTTGTCAATTTGATTTTGGTTAATTAGTTATTTTCATAACAATTTCATTTGATTATTGATTCTGCCTTTTGCACAGAAATATTGTTTCCTACTTTAAATAGAGAAGATTGCATTTAATTACTAGAGTTGCAGGAATACTAGACTAAAGTAAAGTTGTATGGTTTGGTAAACTAAGTAAATTGATTTCCTTGTACCTCTGTTCAGAATTCTTTGTTTGCAGATAAATTAAGTGCTAATCAAATAGAAGTTTTCTTATCATTCTATACTTAAGCAACCATGGAAGGAATTTATATGATTTGATCATAAGCTAAATCAAAAGCATAGTACAACTCATGTTTATGAGTCTAGGTTGAAAATTTAATATTAGAAGGATTAATTGTGAATTAAATCATAATTAAAACTCCAAACATTTTTGTCATCATTGCTGGGGAAGTTGTATTTGATTCAGGTAAGAGTATTATTATAGAGTTTCAAGGGTATTATAGGGCAGTCAAAGAGAAAAGAGTGTATGGTAAGATGTGAGTGAAGAGCCACACATCCACTATTGTGGGGTTGCTCCAAAGTATGACCATTTTTGTTTTTCCTTGAACTTTCATTTTTCCTTTCCTTTATGTGTAGAAGTAGAAGTAGACTTATAGATAGTAAAGGAAAATGATTTCTAGTTCAAACTTTCCTAAAAATTTTGGTCCTGCAGTTATACCATTCTATAATTCTGCTAATTGTTACGTAGGAACGAAACAAGAAAAGGGAGCAGTAGCAGTAAGGAGGTTTTATGAGGAGTACTCCAAATTCAAGAGGAAGTAAGGAAACTATATGTTGAATCCTTCTCCAGACGTATTAGTACCAACACCACCAAGGAACATAATAGAGATGAAAACCAAAACAACGAACAAGATCATGAAGAAAACCATGGAGAAGGAGAAGGTCTAAGAATTAACCTATTTGGGGGGAACCGTGATGGACCGAGAGGAGGAAACCATGATGGACCAAGGGGAGGAACGGAGGAAGAAGAAGAAGAAACAACCTTCGGATTTCCTATCCTTGATGTAACCAGGAATGGCACTATGAAAAACATACCAATGGCAGCTCTTCAACTATTCTATGGTAAGTCCTTTGAGTATCCAGATTCCTTTTTGTTTGAGTTCAATATCTTATGTAGGAGTTACAATTCTTATGATGACACACATAAACTTAAGTTGTTTCCAGCCACCCTAAAAGATGTAGCCCTTAGATGGTTTCTTAGTCTAGGTGAAAACACCATTTACTCCTGGGAGGATATGAAGTCTATCTTTCTTAAAAAATACCAAGACATATGTAATATTAGGGATGCAAACGATATTCTTAGAATGCAACAATTGGACGATGAAAACTTAGAAGAGTGTCTTGAACATTCCCTATATCATTATCATAAATTACGAGGAGAAAATGTAGACGAGAAAAATGTTAAAATTGTCTTTCTAAAGGGGTCGAGAGATGAATGCATTGAAACCATAAACCTTCTAAGTGGTGGGTATGTGTATAAAAAACCTTTTTTTGAAGTAGGAGCTATGTCACACTTTTTCACGATTTCGGGCTAAATTAGGCAAGAAACTCCGTGAAAATCCCCAATATTTTCCGTCAAGAAATCAAAAACCTGTAGCCAATGTTTTCACTAGAGTTTAATTAGGAAACTTATTGGAAAAATTCAAAACAAATATGCTAAACACCATTAGTGACCAAGTAGACACAATAAAACTAAAAAAGAATTTTGAACTCAAAAAGAATATAGGACATCGTGAGAATTTTGAATGAATCTCTTCTTGAATGCATCGAATAGTTAACTTGTGATTCATTTGATGAATGAAGTTTCGATTTGCTACTAATCAGAGTTGTGTAAAGGATAGGGGTTGTGTTTACATTCAATTATAGATTGCGCATTTAAAAATACAATTGTGATTATTGTGTGTGTGTGTTCATTTTTAAGCGTTTATAAGCTAAATTAGTATAACAATGTGATATAGGACCGATAGTTAATAGTGTGATTTTAATTAGACAAAATGGTTTCATTTATATTTCAAAATTTACAGTGATTTGATTGCGTGGTTTCTTTTTAACAATGAGAGTTATTTGGGCAAGGTGTGATTTAGTTAAGTGGAGTAGTTTCATATAAAAGGCATTGTGTGATTCTAGTTAAACTTATACTTTTTTTCTAGGACTGAATTAAACAGTGAAACGATTAGGCTTTCATTCCAACTTTAATTGAAGGTGTGCAATTCATGCCCAATATTTGAATTTAAATTAGGATTGAGTGAGGAGTCATTTAAAAGAAGTGTCATTTAATCTGTTGTCAATTTGATTTTGGTTAATTAGTTATTTTCATAACAATTTCATTTGATTATTGATTTTGCCTTTTGCACAGAAATATTGTTTCCTATTTAAAATAGAGAAGATTGCATTTAATTACTAGAGTTTCAGGAATACTAGACTAAAGTAAAGTGGTATGGTTTGGTAAACTAAGTAAATTGATTTCCTTTTACCTCTGTTCAAAATTCTTTGTCTGCAGATAAATTAAGTGCTAATCAAATAGAAGTTTTCTTATCATTCTATACTTAAGCAACCATGGAAGGAATTTATATGATCTGATCATAAGCTAAATCAAAAGCACACTACAACTCATGTTTATGAGTCTAGGTTGACAATTTAATATTTGAAGGATTAACTGTGAATTAAATCATAATTAAAACTCCAAACATTTTTGTCATCATTGCTGGGGAAGTTGTATTTGATTCAGGTAAGAGTATTATTATAGAGTTTCAAGGGTATTATAGGGCAGTCAAAGAGCAAAGAGTGTATGGTAAGATGTGAGTGAAGAGCCACACATCCACTATTGTGGGGTTGCTCCAAAGTATGACCATTTTTGTTTTTCCTTGAACTTTCATTTTTCCTTTCCTTTATGTGTAGAAGTAGAAGTAGGCCTAGAGATAGTAAAGGAAAATGATTTATAGTTCAAAATTTCCTAAAAATTTTGGTCCTGCAGTTATACCATTCTATAATTCTGCTAATTGTTACGTAGGAACGAAGTAAGAAAAGGGAGCAGTAGCAGTAAGGAGGTTTTATGAGGAGTACTCCAAATTCAAGAGGAAGTAAGGAAACTATACATTGAATCATTCTCCAGACGTATTAGTACCAACACCACCAAGGAACAGAATAGAGATGAAAACCAAAACAACGAACAAGATCATGAAGAAAACCATGGAGAAGGAGAAGGTCTAAGAATTAACCTATTTGGGGGGAACCGTGATGGACCGAGAGGAGGAAACGATGATGGACCAAGGGGAGGAACGGAGGAAGAAGAAGAAGAAAAAACCTTCGGATTTCCTATCCTTGATGTAACCAGGAATGGCACTATGAAAAGCATACCAATGGCATCTCTTCAACTATTCTATGGTAAGTCCTTTGAGGATCCAGATTCCTTTTTGTTTGAGTTCGATATCTTATGTAGGAGTTACAATTCTTATGATGACACAAATAAACTTAAGTTGTTTCCAGCCACCCTGAAAGATGTAGCCCTTAGATGGTTTCTTATTCTAGGTGAAAACACCATTTACTCCTGGGAGGATATGAAGTCTGTATTTCTTAAAAAAAACCAAGACATATGTAACATTAGGGATGCGAACGATATTCTTATAATGCAACAATTGGACGATGAAAACTTAGAAGAGTGTCTTGAACATTCCCTATATCATTATCATAAATTACGAGGAGAAAATGCAGACGAGAAAAATGTTAAAATTGTCTTTCTAAAGGGGTCGAGGGATGAATGCATTGAAACCATAAACCTTATAAGTGGTGGGGATATGTATAAATTTTTTTTTTTTGAAGTAGGAGCTATGTCAAAATTGGAATTCCTAGCCATATTACCCCTCTTGGGCCGATTCTCAAACAAAAAAACACTCCTTGGAATCAAAATTGGAGGGAAAATCCTTATGTAAACACTTTCTAGCCTTGAAATAATTTCTATTTTTCCATAATCAAACATTCCTAGTACATCATACAACCTAACCATTCATCCTTATCAGCAAGGTTAAAACCAAAACTACTATCAACAATCCTCACTACTTCCTCCTCCTCCTTTACAACAGATTTTACCTACTCTGTCGAACCCATCATCCTCATAGGAACCACCAACATTTAACCCGCCTCGCTTCGCTTTGTTTACTTCACAACCCATAGCTAATCCCATCCATAATAAACATCCTCAACCTATGAAAAATATATAAGTACAACCATTTCCCACCTACAATATTGTTGTTGTCCCAATAAATGAAATTCAATTACGATTCGGGAAAGCAATTAATACAAGAAAATCAGTTGTTATAATTGAGGAAGAGGCTCCTCCAAAGAAAACTAATAGTCACCAACAACATGAAAAACAAAAAAAAGAAGAAGAAATAAATGAACCCCATTACCCAGATCGATTTCTTGTTAAGAAAGAGGAGATCCTGATTGAATATGAGTTAGAAACCGAATTAAGGAATGTGTGCATCAAAATTCCATCGTTACAATCCATTAGGAACATTCCCATCTATAATAAATCATTAAATATGTCTGCATTAAGAAACTGAGTAGAAAAGGATATAAAAAACAAAATTTAAAAGTCATGAGTGAAATGTCCAAGATGATCTCAGACTGGATTGTGAAGTATAATGACCCAGGGAGTCCCATTATGACCATTGAGATCAATGGAGTGCTTCTGCCAAATACTCTTGTATATTTAGGAGCAGCCATTAACGCTTTGACTTATGAAACCATGACATATTTACAACTACAGGGGATTAAACCTACAACTATCATTTTGGTGTTGGAAGACAAGCTTGTTGTTAAACCCCTAGGAACCTTAGGAGACATTGTGGTCAACATTTCTTCCTGGCAGTATCCTATTGCTTTTATTGTCATTTCTCCTAAAACCTCTAAACTTGGACACCCTCTGGTTATAGGAAACCCTTGGTTAGCTACAATTGATGTTGAGATAAGGTGCATAAATGGATAAATGGTCATTTCTAATGGTTTATATAATCAAACTTTGTCAATATTTTCCCCTGCTCAAACTGCTGCTGAAGTAACTTTATGGCTAGAGAATCCTTATGGAGATGAAGATTGTATGTTTCCCATATTAGCACTAGACCAATCTAGAGGATTGTAGGAAAAATCTGAAGATCACATTTTGCATCAATTTTTATCCGATAGTTCTTGTATTTATTATCCAATTTTCTTTAACGGTTATCAGCATGTTTGTAGTAATGATTTTCAGGAAGCTTGTCATCCAGCTATATTTTCCTCATTATCATCATTGGAGGAAGGCAAAGATCTCACTATTGAACTAGTTGAAATCACTGAAAGAAAAAATTTGTATATTGGCACAGAGTTGACTACATAACATAAGCAACAATTTTTTAGCATGATTAAAGAAAAATCCAGGGTCTTCGCCTGAGATTATTTAGATATGAAGGACATACATCCAGACACTTCAATCCATCACATCTACACCAATGAGGATATGAGACCCATCTGGCAGCCGCAGAGGCATATGAACCCCGCTTCAAAGGAAATTGTCAAAGAAGAATTGCAGAAGTTATTGGCTCCATGATTTATCTATCCTATCTCAGACAGTAAATGGGTGTCACATTTTGATTTGAATGTGATTAAAATTAAGTGATGAAGTAGAATTTATTAATTTTGATCAGTGAATTGATTGTTAACTGAACTTCTTAATGTGGAATACTTAAGGAAATCTAAAACATTAATGACTTAAACCAACAACATATTAAGAACTAAATTGCAGCAAAGAACACAAATAAGAGACATAAAAAATTGATTACGGAGTTTGTCCCTAGTGGACTACGTCTTCGGGTGCACTTTCAAGATGGGGGATCGTTTTATTAGGATTGATTCGAGGAAGTATTTACATAGAAAAAAACACCAGATTAAACATGCTCGTAGGTACCTCTAGTCATTGACAACAAAAATATCTCTCTCCTAGCTTTCCAATGCCTGTCTCTGAGCTCAATTCTACTCTGGATGTCCAAGAAACACTGAAAACAAAAAAAACCTCTCTTGCTCAAAATATGAATACAAAATCACTATGTCTCATCGTGGTCAATTGGCTAAGTTAAATAGATGTAGTCTCGAACTCCTTGAAGCCAAATTAGGCATATGGTGTAGCATTTAAGTGGTGATTGGGTCTCAGTCTTGTAACAATGAGACACCTAGATGATTAGGGATAAGGTATATACCTTTAAAACTTGGCGAAATTAACATAAAACCCAAAATACACTTTAGGATACAATTAATCACTAGTGGTCAGAAAACAATGCGGAGAAGACAGACTGTCTTCTATGTGACCAGGCTACAAACTACCACCTGGTGGTTTGTATCCTGGTGGCTTTACAATGGTGGGCTGACATTGCATGTGATATCTCTGACAGTTTCATTCATCAAACTGTTTTGTTAACTACTGATGGTCTGTGTGGAACCCCTACCATGTTCAGATGCCACCTGCGGAACAACTACAGTCTCTCGGCAGTTGCATTAAGGTGTTGAAGTTATAGTCTATCCCCCATATGATCACAAGAACTCTGATGTGGTTAACTTGATGACTTGTAGTTGCGGTCTACCGCACCAATGGTTGACTGTTGATACTTCCGTCGTGTTCACATGAATGTGGTTCCGACATGGTTAGCTACTTGTGGTTAACTTTATTCTATATTTCAAAGTTTAATACATGGGTCTGAACCTTTATAGTTTAGGTTTTAGACTTAGGTTTAATGCACTAGGTATTTAGGTCTAACCCTTAGGTTTTATTACAAAGTTTCTTCACCCTAGCTTTAGCTTTAGGACTTAGGCTTTTAGTGTTTTTCATTTAGACTTAGGTTACCACACCATGATATTTTACAACTTTACCACCATTACAAATACCACACACATCATGACATCACCATGAACCCAAACTGAACCATGACAAAGAATCCTTCATCTGGAACACTAGAGGACCTAGAAAACTGAATACTGAACTGGACATCAAACAAAATGGAGCTGACTGGACCTCAGAGTCAATCTGCACTGAAGCAAGATCGCCCTGGATCAATCCTCTCCACCTGAAATATTTTGGACCATAAAATTTTGATTTAAGAAGACATCAAGTGAGGTTACATCTCCCTCACTTTTCTAATCTCTATCCACCTTGCCTTGCTTGGATTCATGCCCTTGAGTCCTACTCGAAGATATTCAACATCTCCTCACCTTGAAGTTCGAATCTTCCTATCCAAGATGGTATCTTCCTGTAACTCATTCATATACTCAAGTGCCAAATAAACAATGGTAGGAATATGTGTATCTTCCTGGGGATCAATGATCATCAGAGGTTCATACAACTTCATATTTTCTACATTCACAACTAAATAAATGTGCATATAAGGAGGTAAATCTAACCACAATGAATTATTTCCAACCTTTTCAACAATATTGAAATGACCATACCTGATGGGTTTAAATTTCTTACCTTAAACTTTCAACATGTCTTTACTAATATACAACCATACCTGATCACTAACCTGAAAATGATGACTGACTTGATGCTTTTCGTGGCACATTTTTGTACTTGGCCTGACTCTTCTCTAACTGATCCTACACTTCTTGATGTATCTGTTGTATCCATTGAATGAAATCAACTTCTTTGTTTGAATATTTGTGGCCATCCACTTTATCTTCTTCACCAAACATGAAGACCATCAGTTATTTTGGTTGATACCCAAAACATGCTTCAAATGGTGATCGATTAGTCGAAGAATCTAAGGCTCGATTGTAAGCATGTTGAACGTAAGGTAAAGGTTCATCCCACAACTTAGGATGTTTATTGCAGTAACCTCGAATATGTATCACTGTCTTGTTCACCACTTTTGTCTATCCATCAGTCTGTGGATGAAAATTTATGCTCTTCTTCGGCTTTGTGTCCATGTATCCCCACAAATTGGACCAAAATTCTCCTACAAAGCGAGTATCTCAGTTAGAAAAAATGGAAGTAGGTAACTAAAAATGAACCCATACCTACTAAAAGAACATCTGTGCCATCTATTCTGCAGTCATCTTCTTTTTTCATGGAACAAGGATGCACATCTTGTTGAATTGATCAACCATGACATACATGTAATCATATCCTCTCCTAGACATAGGAAGTCCTCTAAAAAAATCCATGGAAATGATGTCCCATGGTCGTAAAGGAACTAGAAGTGGCATGTACAAACCAATATTTTGATTGCTTAGCTTTATTGTTGAGCACATAACATATCCTTTAATGTACTTCACAATTGTTTCATACATGTGAGGCCAATAACAATAAATTTGAATTTGCACCATAGTCTTTCTTACGCCAAAATGTCCTGAAATTCGAGAAGAATGAGCTTCTCGAATAAAATGTGCCCTTTCTGTCTGTGGTATGCACAACATATCGAGATGATATAACAACCTATCATGAATATTAAAGTTTAATTCTTCCACCGGAGTACTCTGAGTCAGTGATTCATAAATTTATTTGAAATCAGCATCAGTACTATATTGTTCTACATAACTTTCAAGTTTTAAAGAAGTATTCTGTAGCACTACTGAAGCATTCAAAGATGGTCTAGACAACATATCAGCTACTTTGTTTCTTACACCTTTCTTGTACTTAATTACTAAGGGAAAATTTTGAATAAATCCCATCCATCCATAATGGAAAGTTTGTTGCAACTTAGTATGCGACTGAAGGTATTGAAGTGGTCGATGGTCAATGTGAATGATGGTTTCCTTACTCATTAAGTAGTGTTTCAATTTCTTTACACTTTCAACCAAAGAATTTTTTTTTTATCATATGTCGGATAATTTATTATTTCCTTAGAAATTTTTTATGAATGAAAACAAATTGGTTTCCCATTTTGAGGTAAGACTGCACCCATAGCATAACCACTAGTATAGGTTTCAATTTCGAATGGCTGTTGAAGATCATGTAAAGCTAAGATTGGTGTTGTGACAATTTTCTGCTTAAGTGAATCAAAATATTTTTTGTTGTTTTCCTCCCCACTGAAAGGAAACTTTAGATCCTGTTAAAGCATGTAACGGTGATGCAATCAAAGAAAACTGAGAAATGAATTTCCTCCAATATTGAACTGCACCTAGAAAACTCCTAACTTCAGTTACATTCTTCTAGTCTTGGCCACTTAACAATCACATATATCTTAGTTGGATCTATCTTTAAATGAACACCTCCAAATATATAACCACGATAGACCAATGAAGTTTTCCCAAACTCACATTTTGACAGTTTAATATACAATTTTCCCATGTGCAACACTTCGAAAACCTGTTTAATATGCCTAACATGCTCTTCCATACTGGAAATAGAAATCACAATGTATGGACATAATACATTAGTCATAACCCGCATGAAAGTTGTTGGAGCACTACACAAACCAAAAGGAATTACTAACCATTCAAATAGTCCCTGCCTAGTTTTGAATGTAGTTTTCCAGATGCCATTTTCTGCAATTTGTATTTGATGATATCCACTATGAAAATCCAACTTATTGAAATAGACAAAAATTTTCAACTGATCAAGTAAATAATATATCCTAGGAAGAGGATACATGTTCTTGATTTTGATTTTATTTAAGGCCCTAAAGTTGACACACATCCTCCTTGTCTCATCTTTCTTAGGAACCAAAATTATGGGTGAACCACATGGAGATGAAATGGGTCGAATGAAACCTTTTCAACCAATTCTTGGATTTGTTTCTTTATTTCTTCGTTCTCAATAGCTGACATGTGATACATTTCAACATTAGCAAGAGGGGAATTAGACATAATTGTATCTCATGTTGTATTTCCCATTTAGGAGGCAAATGTTTTGGTTCTTTAAATAGACTTTGAAAAGAATCTACCACTTTGACCAAAATATCTTTAAAATGATATTCACATCCTGAAAAAGCATCATGAATATCCTTGCAGTGTTATTTTACAACCATCAGTACATATATTTTACTTAAACTTATTAGTCTCTTCATCTAATTAGCATTAACTAACTCCAAGTGAATTTTTATTTTATGTTCCCGGATGATGTATTCAATCCCATATTTATTAATATGGTATTTATGCTCTTTCATATGAAACACTGCATCACGATCATAGAGATAAGGACTTCCTAGCACTATTCCACATATTTCTAATGGTATCAAATCCTAATCCACTCCATCAATGTAATTAGCTATGATCAAAAATTTTAAACGACACTGCTTTGTGACATTAATCTGAGTCTTTTCTTTTAGCCAAACTAATGGGTATGGTATTGGATGATTAAGTATCTCCAAACCCAATTTCTTAACTAATGATTCAGATATTATATTTTCCTGTGACCCGCTATTAAAAAATGTATCTATTTTTGTGTGCTTATAAGTTACCCTTATGTGAAATAATTCAACTCTTTTATCTTCATCCAGATGATTAATGTTTGAAGAAGCCTAGCAGAAGTACTAGAGCTTGAACTAGTGTTAGAATGTTTACTTGTCGAAACCATTGCGATTATTTTCCTTTCATCACCCGAATCAGAGCCCAAGTCTTGTTGGATTGTTGCATTAGCCTTATTTTCACCTTTCTTCTTCTAGAACTTCTTTGGTCTGAGCTCCGGGTGAAGTTTCCAACATCTCGCTTCATAATGTCTGATCCTCTGGTAGTGAGTGAAGGTATGTCTTTCACCTTCCTTCTAATTTTTCGTTGTCTTCTTTCCCTTTGAAATGTTCTTCCTCTTGTTGTCCTTGGAATCCTTGATTTCCAAATGTTTGGATGCTTTTGGTGAAAAATTGAATGGTCTGCCACCTGATTTGATATGTATAGCTTGAACACATACTTCATCAAAGTCATTAGGATTAAACATCAATAACGTATGCTGAAAATATGAATGTAAACTACCAATGTACTTTAATAAATTTTCACATGTATCCAAAGGAATACCAAGCGCCAACTCTTTCTTCTTGAACTCCTGAGTAAACTCCTAAACATTCTGTCCCTTACCTTTCAGCAAATGCCACCAATTAATAACAACCTGCTGCATGTATCCCAAAGTATAGAATTATTTCCTGAGAGCTTTTAAAACCTTATACCATGAGGAGATGACTTTACCTTTACGCTTTAAATATACTTGTGTTTTACCTCTCCACTGGATTAAATTTATCCCCCCCATCGTAAGAGTAGCTAACTGAATCTTTATATTTTCATTAGAAATGCTCTGAATTCTACAATACACTTCTAAATGCTTAATCTAGTTATCTAGTTTCTATGGGTTCATTTCGCCATCATAAACAGGTAGTTCAAATTTTACATCAAGTTTCAAAAGAGATTTCTGAGGTTTTTTTTCTGTTTCATATTCTGAACTAGAAGAAGAAGAAGATGTTGATGATAATGATGATGATGATGATGATGATGGAGATGATGGAGGAGAAGGAGGTTTATCATCTTTTCCTTTTCCCTTGTCCTTCTTCTATGCCTTTGAAGAAGAAGCTGCTTCTCTTGCCTTCTTACCTTCATAGAGTTCTCCCAACATCTGCTGCATGTTCAAGAACATTTTCTAAATTTGTTCTTTGCCCATGACCTTTACTTCAAGAGTTTCACCTGCATTAGTTCCTCCCATCATCGATTGATGAGAGACTTTTTTCTTTCCAATGTTTGGATCGAACTCCTCAAGTGTTCCTTCTCCACGTTGAAATCTTGACCTAGTTAACATTCACTAGAAAAGAGACTACAAAGCAGAACCTACTTTGACATCAAAATATATTAAATGAATGTTATCGAATAGAAAAGATACTACAAATTAGAACCTACTTTGATATCAAAATATATTATATGAATTTTATTGAAATTAAGTGCTGAAGTAGAATTGATTAATTGCCATCAATGAAGTGATTGTTAACTGAACTGCTTAATGTGGAAGACTGAAGGAAATATAAAAAATTAATGACTTAAACCATCCACATATTAAGAATGAAATGGCATCAAAGAATAGAGATAAGATACAACAAACATTGATTACGAAGTTCATCCCTAGTGGACTACGTCTCCGGGTCTGCTTTCAAGATGGGCGTATGTTTTAATACGATTGGTCTAAGGAAGAATTTACACAAAAAAAACACCAGAATGAATATAATTGGAGGCACATTTGGTCACTGAAAACAAAAATTTCTCTTTCCTAGCTTTCCAACGCCTATCGTTGAGCTCAATTCTGCCTCCGGATGACCAAGAAACACTGAAAACAAAAACTGCCTCTCTTGCTCAAAATATGAATACAAAATCACTTTGTCTCATCATGGTCGATTGTCTAAGTTAAATAGACATAGTATCGAACTCCTTGAAGCCAAATTAGGAATATGGTTGAGCATTTAAGTGGTGATTGGGTCTCAGTCTTGTAACAATGTGACACCTAGTGGATTAGGGATAAGGTGTATATCTTTACAACTTGGCACAATTAAAATAAAACCCAAAATAAACTTTAGCATGTAATTAAGTCCTGGCAGTTAGAAAAATAGCATAGAGAAGACAGACTTTTTTCCATGTCACCAGGTTGTAGACTGCCACCTAGTGGTTGGTATCTTAGCAGCTTCGCAACGACTGGCTGACACTGCATGTGATAGCTTTGACGATTACGATTATCAAATTGATCCGTTAATTGGTGATGGTCTACTATAGAACCTCTTCCATGTTCACATGCCACCTATGCAACAGCTGGGGTCTCCCGACAGTTGCATTCAGGTGCTGAGGTTACAGTCTCTCCCCCGTTTGATCATGAGAACTCTGACGCAGTTAACTAGATAGCTTGTGGTTGCGGTCTGCTACACCAATGGTTGACCGTTGATACTTCTATCACATTCACATGGATGCATTTCTGACACGGTTAGCTACTTGCAGTTAACTATATTTTATATTTCAAAGTTGAGTATATGGGTCTGAACCTTTATATTTTAGGTTTTAGACTAGGTTTAATGCGCTAGGTCTTTATGTCTAGTCCTTAGGTTTTATTACAAAGTTTCTTCACCATAGCTTAGAAATTTAGCCTTAGGACTTAGGCTTTTAGTGTTTAGCATTTAGACTTAGGTTACCACACCATGATATTTTATGAATTTTCCACCATTACAAATACCACACACACCGTGACATCACCATGATCCCAAAATGAACCATGACAAAGTATCCTTCATCTGGAACATTGGAGGATCTTGCAAAATGAAGACTGAACTAGACATCGAACAAACTGGAGCTGACTGGACCTCACTATTGATCTGCACTAAAGCAAGATCCTCCTATATCACCTTTAGTGGTTGTTCTGAAGAAGAATGGTAAGTGGCACATATGTGTTTATTACAGGGAATTTAACAAAGCCACCTTACGAGATTACTTTCCGCTACGATTTATTTACTAGGTACTCGACACACCCTCTAGTAAGAAATATTTCTCTTTACTAGATGGATACAATGGATATAATTAGATACAAATAATCAAGGAAGACCAAGAGAATACTACTTTTACTTTCCCTTGGGGTCCTTATGCCTATCGAGTCCTTCCCTTTGGCCTTGCAATGCCCCAACTACTTTTCAACGAGCTATTATCACCATATTTTATGACCTCACATATGATTGTGTTGACATCTATATGGATGACTTCATTACATATGGAGATGATTTATCTCAAGCACTATCAAATCTGAAAAAAGGTACTAATTCAATGCCAGGAAGCTCATGTAGCCCTTAACAGTGTTAAATGTAGAATGATGCAGACTCAGGTTATTGTCTTGGGACATCATCTCTCGTTCCAAGGAATAAAAGTCGATCTAGCATTGAGAAATCTCACATATTCCCCTTCCTAGTACGCAAAAAGAGGTAAGAAGAATTTTGGGACACGCAAGATATTACCGTTGATTATTGAAATTTTTACAAGAGTTGCAACACCTTTATTTAAATTATTGACTAAAGACGCTAACTTTGTTTGGAATGATGATTGTCAATAGGCTTTTTAGGTATTGAAGGATAGGTTGTCCACTGCTCCAGTCTTAAGGGGGCCAAATTGGTCCTTACCATTTCACATTTGTACGAATGCTTCAGACACTGCACTTGGAGGAGTTTTGGGACAAAGGGAAGATCACTATCATTATGCTATTTATTATGTTAGCAAGAATATTTCCCCGGCTGAACTAAACTACACAGTTACTGAAAATTAACTATTAGCAGTTGTTCATGCCATTGGTAAATTTATACATTACATAACCGGTTATGAGACTTTTGTCCATATCGATAATTTTTCCATTAGATTTATAATAAAAAAATATATCACTAATGGTAGAATTACTAGATGGTTACTGCTTTTGCAAGAATTCAATATAACTATTATTAATAGGCCTGATTGATATAATCTAGTAGCTGACTTCTTATCTCGAATGAATGTTGTGCAGGAAAATGTGTCGACTACCGTACCAGATGAGTTCCCTGATAAAGGATTATTTTCTATATATACCATTGCTCCATAGTTTGCAGATGTTGCCAAATTTCTTGGTATTAGGAAGGTTGCCCCAAAATATTTCTATGAGGGAGAAAAAAAACATTCTATAGCGCAGTGCCAATTATTCCTGAATTGATGGAGACTTTTTCTATACTGGACCTGACTTCATCATGAGGAGATGTGTGCGGGAAGATGAGAATTTTGATGTGTTGAGGGCCTGCCACAATGAGCCTTATGGAGGGCACTTTGCAGATAAAAGGACCACATACAAAGTTCTCCATACCAAATATTATTGGCCCTCACTCTTCAAATATTCCAAAAAGTTTGTATCTACTTGCGATGTTTGTGAGAGAATGGGGAGGCCAATTCCTTTTGATGAGATGCCCCTTCAACCACAAATAGCAATAGAATCTTTCAAGAAGTGGGAATTAGATTTCATGGGACGTATCTCCCCCATGTTAAATAAGAAAAAGTATATTTTAGTTTGCACCGACTCTATAACGAAGTGGGTGGAAGCTAAGCCTTTGTATGCTGCAACTGAAAAGGCAATAGTGGAATTTATTTTTGAAGACATATTCACTAGATTTGGAGAGTGGAGTACCCCGATATATTGTCATAGACCAAGGCACACAATTCAAATGTAAATTGGTCAAGGCTCTCACTGAAAAGTATCAAATCAAACACTGGAAATATAATCCTTACCACCCCCAAGCCAGTGGGCAGGTGGAATCCACAAACAAAGTGTTAGAGTCCATCTTGACAAAGACCATTCAGTTACACCATAGGGATTGGGCATACAATTTGTTAGAGGCATTATGGGATTACCACATAACTTGGAGGAATGTGACAGGGAACACCTTGTATGAGTTATTTTATGGAAAACAAGTGTTGTTGCCTATTGCCACTCAACTCGAAATGAATCTCAATGAAGCCCAAGAACAAAGATTGATGTCGTTGAATGATCTTGATGAGATTAGACAAGATGCATACCATAGAAATATGTTGGTGCAGGTTTAGAGAGCTCGTTGGCATGATAATTCTAATAATAATTTTTTTTTCCATCCAGGATATTGGGCCTTGCTTAATGACAGTAAGTTCAAACACTTCAAAGGTAAATTCTCAACTAGATGGTTAGGACATTATGAAGTAGATGAAGTTTTTGATAATGGTTCATTCCACATTAAAAATATTGATGATGGTCAGACTTATTTTGTATTAAATTGCCATCGACTCAAGATTTATCATCAACCACTCTCTCGACAATAATTGTTGCAGGAAATACAAAGAGATCTTGGAATGGAGTTGATTCATGAAAATTACCAACCTCTTGTTGGTTCATCTGGTTGATTTATTTCATTTAATATATATATATATATATATATATATATATATATATATATATATATATAATAAATAGTGGGCTATCATTTTTCATATATTTAGGTGTTTCTCCCCACAGCCCAAAGGAGAAATTTGTCTTGGGTGGGTTTATTCCTTTAGCCAAACTTGAAAGGTTATTTATGGAAAAGGAACCCCCGTTGGAGTCCTTTTTTGGATGATTTCAGACTATCGAAAATTGAAACTCCTGAAAAGTGATTGATCCAAGCTCATAAAAATACATGGACCAGTGGTAGCCTAGGAATTACTTGCATATAGATTTGTTATTTTCTGGGCTCAATAAAATACTTATGGAAAGGAAGCCCCCCTAGAGTCTTATTTGGGTGATTCAGATTCCCTAAATATGAATATCTCGAGCAATGGCTACTTTAGGCTCGTTAAAATAATAGAGTAGTAGTAGTAGTTAGGGATCTATGGAGTAAAAAATTATTCTTTTTTGGACTCAATAGAATAAGTACAGAGAAGAAAGCCCCCTAGATCTTTATTTCTGGCCATTTCAGGCTCTCTAAATATGAATTGCCTCAGGTAGTCATCATCCCCGGCCTCGTTAAAATCCATGGGGTTATAAACATGTGTAACCTATCTTCTAAGAGGAAAAAATAAGAAAATTACATGGCAATGACCAAAAGGGAATTTCTAGATTATTTTTTCTACAAATTTCTATACTATAATGTGTAAAAATTGAAGTCCGCTATTATGGATGTATTTTGAGAACATCATTTTTTTTGGAGCATGTTTGATGTTTATGTTTCATTTTCATAAAGGATCGCGTCATAAATAGTGTCCACTTATACTATCAACCAAGGATGATCAATCTCTTCAACTCACCAGCCTATATGACACTATGCAAAGAAAAATGTACAGGTTTCGTACTCTAATTTTATACTTAACTATATAAAACTAAGTTTTTCCATTAAAAATACATTCCCAAAACAATGTTTGTAGAATACACTTGCTGCCTCAGTGTCATTATTATCAGAATTATTTTATGTTCAGTAATTTATTTCTATTATAGAGCGAGATGATCCCCATAATCTTATTACCTTATATCATTATAAGTTGGCTTAGGTATGTGCTTAAATTTGCTTGAATTTGATCATGAATAATTGAAATGGATGCTATAGGTTATGCACCTCTAACGATCCCTCCTAAATTGTAATCATACCCCTATATTCCCTTACATAATCCTATCATCTTACATAGTCCTATAATTCCTCGCCCTCTTCCCACTACCATATCCTAGTATCCCCGATCAATCATGATGGCTCGTGATACCTTCCACTTAGGCTTAAGACCATCACTCCACTTCATTCGCCTATAGATCATTGTATCATCGCACTTCAAATCTCATACTTCCTTTAATTTTTGATGATCAACCTCATGATCATTGAATCGACGGGAAATTTTCATGACATGACTGTGTTCATTGTTTTCTTAAGGCACGAATTTGGCCGAGCCTTGAGATTTTGGAGACGATTTCAAAAGGGGACTGAGAAAATTATTTGATTAACACAGAAGGGAATTTCATTTCATTGTTGCAAGGGTGAGTTTGTAATTTAATTAAGGAATCGTGGAGTTAGCCGATATCAGAGCCGACCACCATGAACCCACCTTCAGCCAGTTTTCACTCAGTCCAGAATATCAACAGTGAAAAGGAGTTGTGGAGGAGCAAGGATGGATGACATTTTTACAAATATTTTAGTGCTATGATGATAAGGTTGCTTTTTTGTTTGCCCAAAACCTCGATGTGGAACACGACAAGATTGGGAGTTTAAGTTTTGAAGTCACTGAAAAATCACTAAGAAGAGCTATAGGGTTTCCCTCGGAGGGTGAACCATTCTTCAGGGGTGGATAGTTAAGAATTTCAAATTGTGCCATGTTCTTGAAGCCAACATACCAATCAATAAATTGGGAAAAACGTGAATTGAGGATCTGTATAGTAGGATAGTGGCACCCTTTGATCATGATGTTGCAGTGCTTCCTTACCTGTGAAGGGAGGTATGCGGTTGTATTTCTTTACCATATCCGATTTTTGACTTATTTCACTGAAGATAGCCCCATAAACATTTCACATTTTTTTATGTTGAGCTTACCCAAGATGACTAGAGGAGTACAGTTTGAAAGTAGAAAGCCTGAAATGATCTTGTATCATCATAATCTCATCAATATTATAGTTATTGTTGAACTTCGAAGGTGTAAGAAATCATGGGAGAATTTCTTGGTGGAGAACTTCCCCGGGGAAGAAACTCAATTCACAGGGTGACAACAGTCAGTGGGTTGATCCCCGAGGAAGAAGAATTTAACCCCTATGCCTAGCTCCCAAGTGACCCCTACCTCTCCTGTTGATTCTACCACCCCTACCCATGAAATTCCTCAGGAAGAAACCCCTTCTTCTGAACATGTGAAAGTCAACATTTCTTTGAAGAACCAAATAGGAAAGAAATAAAAGAGTAAAGGGAATAGGTCTGAGGTATACCAACCTGAGTCAAGCCCTATGATGGAAGAAAAAGATGAATAACCTAAGTCGAAGACCCCCAAAGCTCATGATGGCGCTAAGCCAAAGAAAAAGTGTAGGAGAACCCTCTTTCCTATCCCCAAGTCCTCAATTCCCATAGTAGTAACATCTTCTCAAGCTCGTCGTAGAACCCACAGTATGACCAGAGCTAAACATCCTATATCCAAGGTTGCAATTTCTGAGCATGTTGATATTCCATTGTATCTTGATTCTGATGCTAAGGAGCTAGATTTTTCCTCTGAGAAAGAACCTATGCCCACATATAAAGCAGAAATGGGTGTGGATATTGCACATGACCTGGAGACATTGTCCCTTGTTTGAACTTCATTAAGTAGAATTATTACAAAAAAAAACCAACAAGTTTCTTCACCAAGGAGAAGCATAATTAATGCACCTAGAGGTAGTGCCTCTCAACAATCCACAACACCTGTAAAGACTCCAAGTCCTCACGAGAAGAAACACTTGAAGATCTAACTGATCAAGCTGCAGAAGAATGTTGGTATGCTCCGTGAGCAAGCCAACAAGTTTAACGTCTTGTTCCATTATGAAGAGGAAGTCAATAATCAGATTAGGTACACTAATCTTCGATTACTTGCCCACAATGATGAACTGAAGAGGAAAAATAGACAGTTACTGCGTTGGAAGGCTTCCAAGTTTAGGTCCACTAAGAAATCAAGTGCACAAGGACTGGCTTTACAATTTAAGTGCTCTACTACAGTCAAACATGGATTAGAAATTCTAGCCAAGATAACTAGTCTTTGACCATGGTTTCTTTTTTTTATTTTGCATCCTCTCCTTTTTGGCGTAATGTAGCAAATGCACGAGGACATGCATAAAAATCGGCATTGAGGGATGTTGGTGCCTAGTTTTTCCCCCAATTTTGCCACTTATCTCCTCTATTTTTCCCCTCTTTTGTCAAGAAAGTACCTTTTCACCTACCCTTCCATCACTATCACTACCCAAACCCTGCTAAAACTCTGACTTGAGGTAAATTCATTTAATTAGTGTCATTTTTCTATTTTATGATTACATTTGAGTAAATTTGATTTATATTCCTATGAGCTAACTAATCATTATGTGTTAGATGTGAAGGTTCGCAGAAACATGGTCAAGTTAGCTAAAGATGGAAGGAATGCTTGTCAACAACCTTGTTTTTCCATTTTTTTACTCAACAGCTCAGTCTCTGATCTATACTCAAGACCATGGAGGCCGGTAGGCTCTTTCGAAGACTCCATAATTTCCAGAAGATCGAACACCACAACTGAAGATTTTGACCGAGCCCGAGCTCGATTTTTTCCACAGAGTAGATTCTCCATATCAGCCTCAAGCAGGACCATGCGAATGTTGGCATTTGATTGGTAACCAACATTCGATTCCATTGTGCTAAGGAAATAAAGTTTGTTTGAGCCACTAGATCGCATTGATTTCATGAGTTTGTGTATTGCTATTTTGTATAAGAAATGTTTCCTATAAAGACCAACACTGTAATGACTTAGGTTATAGAGTTATTGGTGCAAGTTATTAAGTTCTCAAGTTGATGTTTAGACATTATGATTTCTAATGGAAGACTCTGTTCCAGTTAATACATCATGGCTATGATTTGAACCAAATCGTTTCAAGTTATGGTATATTGTGTGTTCTTGATTTGAATTCTTTAAATATCTCTTTTACTGTAAATCATTTAAATCTTACCCAAGTGTGGCAGGGCCCACCATCATTTGGGAGAAAGCTTCACTATTAGTTCCTAGGATCATTGTGTGATAGTTCATTACATTTGTCTTTCATCCAGCCAATGTGTGAATTTGATAAGGTTTTGTATGCAATTTTGTGAGATATTCGATTTGATTTCTGGAGTGTTCATAATCGTTCAACCTTGCATTCATTGACAGTATATCCGTTGACATGTGTGATATAAATTGTGTGTGAATGTTTAACAGGGAGATATTCTCTGTTCCTCATAAAAGAGTCGAATTCATTTCAATTTTCATCAAACTATCATTTGATCAGAACATGGTTCGCGTTATATAAATTACACACACTAGTATATAGGACAGGGTGATGATTTTTAATGAATCTCTTCTTGAATGCATCGAATAGTTAACTTGTGATTCGTTTGATGAATGAAGTTTTGACTTGCTACTAATCAGAGTTGTGTAAAGGATCGAGCTTGCGTTTACATTCCATTATAGATTGTGCATTTAAATATCGAATTGTGATTGCTGACTAATTATGCATTACTAATTTAACTCACTTGAGTATTTAATCCTTTTAGAAGTAGACGCACACATAAATAAATAAAAATTAAAAATTGTGGAGCAGTTATTCTAGGATTTAAATTTGATTGATAAATACCCCTGTCTAGATATTTCCTCTAAGCCTAGACAGATATTACTTCTTATCTTAGCCTTGAAGCCAATAACATCCATACACCCCTTCGAGAAAGGGTCAGTGGGAAAAGTTCATCTCAAGAAGTAAACTCGAAAGAGAGAGAGGTTCACTCAAATTTTTGGTTAGCATTGTAAGTATTGTAAGTTTATGGTGTTTAAATTGTTTTTCAAGACATTAAATTTATTTACGTATTAAAAAAAAATTTAATAATTAAAAATTTCAACTTTTTCATGAATCACTAAATTATTAAAAAAAAAACATTAAATAATTAAACTACAAATTATGTATAAACAAACTTTGTTAATATCTTGATGTTGGAGAATGGTTAAAGTGATTATGTTTTTTAATAAATTATTTTATTTAATGTATGGGCCTTCCTCTCTTGGGTGATTTTGTGATTTATCTAATTAGAGATAAAGGGCTAATTTTCTAATCTTAAAGGTTATTGAATATAAATTATTTTTGCAAAGGAGTAATTTATAAAGATAAAATATTTTAAGCTAGAAAAATGGATGGATTTTATAGAAATGTTTCATTTTTAATAAATAAAATATAATTTTTTCCATTGAGTTGATTTCACATGGCATGTTTTGATAGAAATTTAATATCTCATGGCATGTTTTGATGGGTTTTTGGTATGTTTTATGAGTTAGATCCAATCTATGAGGATATTGATAGTAATTTAATATCACATGGTATGTTTTAATGGGTTTTTAGTATGGTTTGTGTGTTAGATACAATGTTTGAGTTAGATATAATGTTTTTCAATGTTTGGATTATAAAATTATATGAGTTAGATTTTTTTATGTTTCATATTCATTTAACATTGGTCACTTTTCTTTTTTAATGCAAGATAATATTAAAATTAGTAAGTTTACATGGTAATTTTATCCATTTAGTTGTAATGTCTATTCCTTTTATTATTAGGCATTTTTATTGTTATAAATATGATTGATGTATAATCCATTTTTAAGCAATTAAAAAAAACATTCTTCCATAATTTCAAATTTCTCTCTTTGTAGAAGTGTTTTTGGTTTAATGGTATGATCCTTGGGTGTTTTCTATATATCTACATGGTATTAAAGAAAATATTCAAGCCCCTTCTCATTTTTTTAGATATTTATGAGTTATGATCACATTAGATCAAATTTGGGTAGGAGGTTGTTTTATTTTCTTAAAATTTTGTCTTTTTATAGGGTTTCTTTGTGGTGGGGTGGTCAAATTGGATTGGAAACAACCCTGAAGTGTCTACTTTGTTGGGACATATTCCTTTAGCTATCAAATTGTGATATATGACCGACAGTTAATAGTGTGATTTTATTAGACAAAGTGGTTTCATTTTTATTGCGAAATTTACAGTGATTTGATTGTGTGATTTATTTTTAGTAGTGAGAGTTATTTGGGCAAGGTGTGATTTAGTTAAGTGAAGTAGTTTCATTCAAAAGGAATTGTGTGATTCCAATTAAACTTATGATTTGTTTCTAGGACTGAATTAAACAATGAAATGATTAGGTTTTCATTCCAACGTTAATTGAAGGTGTGCAATTCATGTCCAACATTTCAACTTCATTTAGGAGTCATTTAAAATTAGTGTGATTACTCTGTTGTTAGTTTGATTTGGGTTAATTAGTCATTTTCATAAAAATTTCATTTAATTATTGATTTTTCCTTTTGTACAGAAATATTGTTTCTTATTTTAAATAGAGAAGATTGGATTTAATTGCCATAGTTGCAAGAAGATTAGACTAAAGTGGAGTGTTATGGTTTGGTAAACTAAGTAAATTGATTTCCTTTTACCTCTGTTCAGAATTTTTTTTCTGCAGATAAAATGAGTGTTAATAAAATAGAAGTTTTCTTATCATTCTGTACTTAAGCGACCATGGAAGGAATTTATATGCTTTGATTATAAACTAAATCAAAATCACAGTACAACTCGTGTTTACGAGTTCGAGTTAACAATTTAATATTAGGAGGATTAATTGAAAATTAAATCATAATTAAAACTCCCAACAACCCTAAACATAAAATGAATATGTTTTCTAGATTTCATTAACAACCCTAAGTAGACTAGGGTTTCATAATTGATATTGACACGTCCTTAGGTTAGGGTTTTAAAGTGAACATTTTTAGGGTTCCACAAGAATGATAATATAATGAGGGTAGATTCAATATAATGATTAATCACCCCAACAAGATTCTTTACGATTCAACACCCTAGACATAATGATTTCAATAATGTAAAGCAATTTTAAAAGAGAATGAACATACGTTTTACATGAAGAGAACTTTATAATAAAGCTTGTAGTTTAATACATACCTTGATTCATTCTTTAAAAAACATGTAGGACATAAATTCTAAAGGACTTCCTTTGCAATAAAACTTATTCCATGCTTCAAGTTTGTCCTTTAAAGTCTTCTCCATGACCTTAGATTTTTTTTTTAGTAGGATTTCTTGACCAAGGAAAATATAAAGGTTATTAACACATAATACAAAATTTTGATGTGAAAAGGAAACCAAACATGAAACTATGAATAAAAAAGAAAAAAATATGTATCTTTTGGTAAAATGGTGGAGGCTCCCTCTTAATTCAATCTTTAGGGAAACCTATTACTTATAAAAACAAAAGGTGTTCTAACAAAACATCTTAGACCTACAAGTTCTAGAAATCAAAGCATAAAGGAAAGAAATTCAAAACTTAAATAGAATACTAAGAGGAATAAGGGTGATGGGACTTAGTAGTATAATTCCTTGACTTCCTATTATTAAGTTTTGTTCTTTTTTGGTGGAGCTTCATAAAAAATACTCGCATGTTTTCTTCCTCTCTTCCCATTCCTTGGATTATTCGTACATTAATTTATGTAGTGACCCATCTTTTGGAAATTGTCACATTCGATCTTGGATAGGTCAACCTTATTATTTTGTCCTTTGAACTTCTTGAAGGTTCCCTTCTTCTTGTGATGAGCATAATAGGAATTTTAAAAAATTTATTCTTCACCTTTTGTCTTTTTGTTTACTAACGATATTATAGCTTCTTCTTGACTGCATGCATTCCACATTTGTTCAAATGCTGGAGTATCCTTTCAACTGTTGATTCCTGATGAAAAAAAAAAATCCAAGATTTCGGTAGACCTAGAAGAGCAGTAATGACGAGCTCCTTTTCTGGTAAAATTTCATATATTTCTTGACGTTTATCTCTGATTCTAGATATCCTTATAAATAAGGATGCCATAGTTCATATTTCATCATCTTAATAGTTCTTAATTCATTCACAAGGATTTCTATTTGTCCAATGTATTTTATGGTGAATAATTTGGATATAGCTTCATACATTTCTTAAGAAGAATCTACGTTGGATATGTATGGAATGATTTTGTCCTTTACTCCATCTACTATTAGGCTCATGGCCAATATTTTGGTTTCTCTAATCTTTTATTTCTCCACTTCATCTGTAGGCTTCTTGATTTTTCTTAAAACAAGATATAGAAATTTGTTATTTTCGAGGATGAGATCTATCCTCTTTTTCCATACTCTGTAGTTGGAGGCTCCTTCTAGTTTTTTTTCTCCCTTCATTGAGTTTGAAATAGTTCCTGTAGATAGTATATTTCTCTTCTTAATAGTCCTTCTCCTTAATGACCTTTTTTCAATCTTTTTTTCTTCAATAGCTCTTCAGGCTGCCTTTTTTATTATTATTTACCTTAGCTCTACTACCATGTTGGAAAATTGGAAAGGAAGAAATATTTTCAATTGTTGATAATTACTTGTGATTTAATTTTGTTTTTTGTTATATTTATTATGTTCTTCTTTTATCTTAGTTCATCAAGAAATTACCAAAACCAAAACGTGAAGATCAAGGACACCAAATGTAAGCACTTAGCCAAGGATAAAACCCCTATATAGGGGGAAACTCATTCAAAGAAATCTTATTTTAGTAATTCAAAATTATATGGACCATGAACTTACACCTACAAACCTTCCTCCTCCACCAAGTCAGCCTTCCAATGAGATACAAAAACCTACAATAGTCTCTTATTTTCCAGCATCTACAACCCAATATCAACCCAACAATTTTGGCCCTAGTTTCACCAGCAACTCCAGAATTTTGGCCTTCCAAGAAACTGCAAAATTTTGGACCCTCCAACAAATTCACTATTTCAGATGTGTGGGGAAAATGAGAGATAATTTTTACTTCTTATTCTTGTAAGACGACTCCTTCATTATCCTTCTTACTCTTCTTCTTTGAAATTCACACTTTTTATGGCCCCAAAAGTTGCATATTGAACTTGTTGTCACTAAGTGACAAATGAGGTCGACTTGTTGCCTTTATATAGTGATTCCACTCCTATTATTAAGTCAACTTGTCCAATTTGAGGCCAACTAAGGTGGAGGAGGCCTAATTGACCTGTTTTACAACAAAATAAATTTCGTCTTTGAAAATAAATCCTAGGAAGGGTATTTTACAATATGACGTGGAAAAGGACACTTGACATAAACCCTAGAAGCCTTCAATGGTGGCTTCGACCTAAAAAAAATGACCCAAGCATGAAACCCATGCTTTAATAAGTCAATTTATTTAATAATAAAATTTATTTTTCTTTTCTTTTGACAAATATATTACATCATGATTCAAAAATAATTATGAAGACTGATACTAGTTACATTCTTCAATAGATACGATAGCAAACTCAACTGTGAAAATATTCCCTACCAACAAACAAATTGAATGAGATAAATATTTAGAGTATATAATATTTCCAATTTCCCAAAGAAATTAGTTAATGGGAAGGATTTGGTAAAAATACAAAATTCCATAATTATGGAAGTAATTAGGCATGTACCCAACTATCTCATCCAAGGGATGAATATAGTACATCCAAATATTTCTGGGGATTTGACCATAAGCTTCCGATCTAACCATGAATTTGATATATTTTACATGAAATGGAGTAAAGGAGTAACCCATGAGGATTGGGGGGAAGAAGAATCTGAGATTGTATGTATCCATGATTTGAGAGCCAAGGAGGCTCTTGAGATATGGTGACATGGTGATAAATAGGATATATTAAATATTGGACTAAGAAAAACCAAGTTCTAGTGTCCCAAACCCAAGCTACTATGTATAATTTCATTTTGGGTGATTGTGAGGTAAGGCACTAAGCACTAAGAAAGGGAAGGTCACTTAGAGAATAGTGGGTAATGAAAGGGTTCCCTTTGTGTTGTGGAAGACAATAGAAAAAACCACCCATAGATATGTGTGGGCTCTTATCTCTTTGGGGTTTGAGGGGAACTTATTGAGTTGGAAATGATGAAGAAGAGTGGACTTCATGAATCCATATAATGATCAAGTCAGAGGCTTCCCTCATGGACTCAAGGTCTAGCTCAGGGGTTGTGTAGTAAGCCTAACTGATGCAGGGGCATTAGACACTAGCCAACAATGTAGGATTTTTGTCCACATGTTGTGGCTAGGAGGGTCTCGAAACATTTGAATTGTAGCAGCTAAGTGTCAATACCTCAGTTGACTATATTATTTAGATCAGTTAGAGTTAGTGGAATTTGAATAGTTAGCCATCTATCATATTTCAATTATTTGAATGAATTGTAATTAGACCTTTGATTTCTAGAACGGTCCTCTCAGAGGAACCGAAGAGTAATATGTTTATGTATATAAATGTAATCCTCAGATGTATTAAAAGGGGGAGAAAGGGAAAGAGTAGAGGGAGAGATTTCTGCAATAAACTCTGTGATTGGTTGATTTCATTTGCCATATGTTCGTTTCGAATCCTTAATTGTGAAGATATTGTTTAATTGCGAAGTGATGAACTCTGTGCATGTATAATTGAACTCCTGTATGAATTCCACATATCTCTGTCTGTTGTGTCCCTTAATTTATTTGAATAAACCCTGTTAAATCAATACTACCCGCAGGCGAGGTCTGTGCAGAGGAATTGTGGTCGTAACGCTATTTAAATTGGAAGATTTCCCGCTTTGTAAAGATATAGAGTTGTTTCTTCGAAACCGGAACCGTGGTCTAGACATGAGTTAATGAACGAGAAGGATAGTGCAATTGGCGTGAACCATAGTTAATCATTGTACAAAAACCGCGAGTGGTTTTGCTAGGCAGATTGCCCACATCGCACCGCTTTTGGGTGAATAGGCAGTATTTCCTGAACGCGAGCGATTCCATAGACCTGTTGACGCGTGGCAAGGTGGAACCTCGGAAAACCACCATTCAGAGCGCGCCATTGCGTGTTAACATTCGTACCAGGAGGCTGAGTGATATGCGTACGAGCCGTTGATTTGGGAGAGGGCCATCGGATGGTGATCGCATGTTAGAATTACCTAGAGTTTAACCAAGGTGCGCGGAGGATAGCCAAGTATGATACGAGCGTTTGATTGGGTGATTGGACGTAGAGGTGGGCCCGAAGCGAAGGGTTATCATAAATCATTTGTTTAAAAAGCATGGAGCATTAAAATAAAGTGCGAGGGGTTAACTTGGTTATAAAGGTTCAGAGATATATACATATAAGCCAGGAAATATAATATAACATTCGAAAGTTGTGAGTATGTTTATTTGTCAATTTCTTTGAAATTGATAAATAAAATAAATGGAAGATAAAGAACCACGTGGGATAATAAAAGGGAAGTTTTGACAGAGCTATGGCTATCGTTGACCATCTCTCCGCTGGGGTGACTTTCAATGTTGTTGCGTCTTTTGTGGTATTAGAGCTGTTGTCTGAAGTTGTTTTTGCTGACATGGAAATCCGAGTTGGTAGAGGTGCTAGCAAAAGGAGACCTGTTGCCAACGCAGAGGTGTTGGGGATGTTACAGAGGGTCGAGGCCAGAATGGATGCCATGGAGCAAAGACAGCGTAGAGATCTAGAAGACATCAGTGAACTTGAAACAGAAGAAGATGAAGAGAATGTTGAGACTCCTCCTGACATGAGGCTCCTTAGAACTATTCTGGGGTCTACAGTTAAGCCCAGAATTGAAGTGTCGAGTTATGCAGGGGGACTAAATCCAAAGGAACTTGTGGATTGGATAAATGAAATGAATAAATGCTTCGATTATGAAGAAATAAGTGAATATAAAAGGGTCAAGTTTGCAGTGACAAAGCTGAAAGGACATGTTGCACTTTGGTGGGATGGAGTGCAGGAAGAAAGAAGGAAAGTTGGCAAGCAACCTATCAAGAGCTGGACCAAAATGATGGCTAAATTAAAAGGTATATTCTTGCCTAGTGATTACCAACTGAAATTGTATAAGCAAATGCAGAACCTGAGACAGAGGTTGCTGACAGTAAAGGAATACACAGAGGAATTCTACAAAGTGAGCATAAGAGCTGGGCAATTCCAAGACACACCAGAGAAGACTGCCAGATATGTGAATGGTCTCAAGCTGGAGATCCAAGATGAGATTGGTCTCATGTCTCCTAAGACAGTGGAATAGGCCTATCAGATGGCCTTGAAAGAAGAGGAGAAACTCCTGAGGAAATAGTCTGCCAAGAAGAGAGGTACTTTCTGTGAGAAGGGAAGTCAGGGTGGTAGGGGAAAGCCTACTACACCCAGGGATGGAGCTAACAGTAGCTCACCTCAGAATCCATCTGCAGAGGATGATGCAAGGGGCAGAAGGGGTTCTTACAGAGGGAAAGGAAGAGGAGGCAGAGACAGAGGCAGAGGTAGAGAATTGAGGTGTTATAGATGTCAGCAAGTGGGACACAAGCACTATGAATGTGCAGAGAATGTGGGTGCTAGTCCAAGAAATGTTGTTGTTGCCCAAGCTAGAGAAGAGGTATATATTGAAGAAGAAATTCTTCCAGATAAGGGAGAATCCTTGGTGGTGAATAAGTTCCTGTTGAAGCAAGCCAAAGAGGTCACTGAGCCTGCACAAAGGAAGACTTTGTTTAGGAGCATATGCAAAGTCCAAGGGAAATGCTGTCAGCTAGTCATTGATAGTGGCAGCACAGACAACCTGGTTTCCACTGAGGTAATAGATAAGTTGAAGTTGAAGACAAGGGAGCATCCAACTCCCTACAGGGTGTCCTGGCTGCATAAAGGTCACCAGCTGGTTGTGAAAGAATAGTGTGAAATAGAGCTGCAAATGGGAAAATACAAAGATAAGGTCCTGTGTGATGTAATGCCCATGGATGTGTGTCATATACTGCTGGGTAGACCTTGGCACTTTGACAGAGCAGCAGTACATGATGGAAAGAAGAACACTTACAAGTTCTTCAAGGATGGGGTACATCATACATTGATACCCATGGAAGAAGGAGAGCCATCCAGCAGAGTGATTGATCCAAAGACCTTGTTGCTGAGAGGGAAGGAATATCTGCAGCAGATAGAAGAAGAAGAGGTAAGCTTTGCTTTAGTTTGAAAACCTAAGGTAGTTCTTACTTCTACAAAGATTTCTGATTTTCCAGTAGAAATCCAAGAGATGTTAGATGATTACTGTGACATTGTTGTGGATGATTTACCTGATGAGCTGCCGCCTGTGAGAAAGATCAGCCATCAGATAGATTTTATCCCTGGTTCAAATCTGCCAAATAAGGCAGCCTACAAAATGACTCCCGAGGAAAATGAGGAAATCAGGAGACAAGTACAGGAATTGGTGGACAAGGGGCTGATTAGAGAAAGTCTGAGTCCGTGTGCAGTACCAGCAGTATTGAGCCCAAAGAAAGATGGAGGCTGGAGGATGTGTACTGATTCTAGAGAAATTAATAAGATCACAATCAGGTACATATTCCCTTTGCCTAGAGTTGAGGATTTGATGGACTGTTTGAGCGGTGCTAAATATTTCTCAAAGATAGATTTAAGAAGTGGATACCATCAGATTAGAATAAGAGAGGGTGATGAGTGGAAAAATACCTTTAAAACAAATGAAGGACTGTATGAATGGATTGTAATGCCTTTTGGGTTGTCAAATGCACCTAGCACTTTTATGAGACTTATGAATGAAGTATTGAAAGAATTCATTGGTAAATTTGTGATAGTGTACCTGGATGATATATTATTTTTCAGCAGAACTAAATAAGAACATTTAGGGCATCTTAATCATGTCTTGAAGAAGCTGCACCAAGAGAAACTGCTAATAAATTTGAAGGAATGCTCATTCATGAAGGAAGATTTGGTGTATTTGGGTTTTGTTGTTTCTGCAGAAGGATTGAAGATGGACCCAGAAAAGGTTAAGGAAATTGTGGAATGGCCTTCACCCAGGAATATTTTTGAGGTAAGAAGTTTCCATGGACTTGCTAGTTTTTATAGAAAGTTTATAAGAAATTTCAGTAAGATCAATGCACCCATAATTGAGACAATAAAGAAGAGAAAAAAGACATTTAAGTGGACTACTGAAGCAGAAAGAAACTTTAAATTTTTGAAGCAAAAGATAACGGAGAAGCCTGTTTTGATTCTGCCTGATTTTACTAAACCATTTCAAGTAAAATGTGATGCCAGTGGGGAGGCCATTGGAGCTATGTTGAGTCAGGATGATAGGCCTGTGGCATATTTTAGTGAAAAGCCGAATGACACCAGAAGAAGGTATTCCTCCTATGAAAAGGAATTCTATGCAATTGTTCAGGCATTGAAGAAGTGGAGACATTACTTGATGTCCAGAGAATTTGTATTATATTCTGACAATCATGCTTTGCAGTATATTGTACAACAGCCCAAGTTGAAACATAAGAATGCTAAATGGGTTGAGTATCTCCAAGGTTTTAATTTTGTTTTGAAACATATAAGTGGCCAAGCCAATAAAGTAGCTGATGCTTTGAGTAGGAGGCACATGCTTGTTCAAGAAACTAATTTTGAAGTTGTAGGATTTGATTTTCTCAAAGAATTTTATAAAATAGATCTAGATTTTAAAGAAGCATTTGAGGCATGTAGTAACCCTGTTTTAACAGATAGAAGCCAGTGGCTGGATTATTTCCTGTAGGAGGACTTGTTATTCAGAAGAAGCCAACTATGTGTACAAAAATGTTCCATGAGAGAAAATTTGATCAAAGAGAAGCATAGTGGTGGACTTGCTGGACACTTTGGTACTGATAAGACTTATGAGCAGCTAAGTCACTTTTATTACTGGCCTAAGATGAGAACAGAAGTGGACAAGTTTGTGAAGAATTGAAATATTTGTCAATATGCTAAAGGAAGGAGCCAGAATGCAGGATTGTACACTCCCTCGCCTATTCCAGACAGGCCTTGGTACATGGTGAGTATGGATTTTGTTCTAGGATTGCCGAAGACTCAAAGAGGAAATGGTGCATTCTTTGTTGTAGTGGACAGATTCTCCAAAATGGCACATTTTATTCCATGCTATAAAACTAGTGATGCCACCCATGTTGCTAACTTGTTTTTCAAGGAAGTTGTTAGATTGCGTGGGTTGCCCAAGAGTATTGTTTCAGACAAAGATACCAGATTTGTGGGTCATTTTTGGAGGACAATGTGGAAGAAACTTGGTACCAAACTGAGTTTCAACTCAACTTATCATCCTCAGACTAATGGAAAAACTGAGGTAGTGAATAGGAGTCTGGGAAATTTGTTGAGAAGTCTTGCAGGAGAGCATCCTAAGTAGTGGGATCATATTTTTCCCCAGGCAGAATAGGCATACAATGACTCACCAAACAGGAGCAAAGGGTAGATTCCATTCCATATTGTTTATGGAATGCACCCCAGAGGAATATCAGAGTTAATAAATCTGGGAAAGGCAGAGCTAAGGAGTGCAGATGGTGAGGAATTTTCTTCCAAGATCCAAGCCATACATGAATAAGTGAAACAGAAACTACAAGGCAGCAGCATCAAATACAAAAGTAGAGCAGACCTGAGCAGAAAAGAAGTTCATTTTGAAGTAGGAGATCAAGTTTTGGCACACTTGAGAAAGGAGAGATTCCCAAAGAAGTAGTACAACAAATTGAAGTTCAAAAAGATTGGGCCATGCAATATACTTAGGAAGTTTTCTGCAAATGGTTCTGAGATTGAATTACCTCCTGATGTTGGAATATCTCCCATTTTTAATGTTGCAGATTTGTACAAGTATGAAGATGATGGTGCAGAAGAAAGATCAGCAGACAAGGAACAGATTAAGTGGAAAGAACAGCTACCTCCAGCGCAACCATTGCAACCAGAGAAGATATTGGATAAAAGAGCATTCAGAAGGACCAGAGGACAAGAGTACTTTCAGTACTTGATCAAATCGAAGGATAAGCCAGAGGAAAATGCCACTTGGATGACCGAAGAAATGTTGCAGAAGATAGGCAGGTCAGTGGAAGAGCTCATGGACAGGAGCTCATGAAGAAAATTTCCCTCAGGAGTCTGATGCAGGGGCATTAGACACTAGCCAGCAATGTAGGAGTTTTTTCCACATGTTGTGGCTAGGAGGGTCTCGAAACATTTGAATTGTAACAGCTAGGTGTCAATACCTCAGCTGAATATATTATTTAGATCAGTTAGAGTTAGTGGAAGTCGAATAGTTAGCCATCTTTCATATTTCAATTATTTGAATGAATTGTAATTAGACCTTTGATTTCTAGAACGGTCCTCTCAGAGGCACCGAAGAGTCATATGTTTATGTATATAAATGTAATCCTTGGATGTATTAAAAGGGGGAGAAAGGGAAAGAGTAGAGAGAGATATTTATGCAATCAACTCTGTGCATGGTCGATTGCTTCCAATTAAATAATTTCAGCGCACATTTTCCATAGAGTCATTTCGAATCCTTAATTGTGAAGAGATTGTTAAATTGTGAAGTGATGAACTCTGTGCATGTATAATTGAACTCCTGTATGAATTCCACATATCTCTGTCTGTTGTGTCCCTTAATTTATTCGAATAAACCCTGTTAAATCAATACTACCCGCAGGCGAGGTCTGTGCAGAGGAATTGTGGTCATAACGCTGTTTAAATTGGAAGATTTCCCGCTTTGTAAAGATATAGAGTTTTTGCTTTGAAATCGGAACCGTGGTCTAGACATGAGTTAATGAACGAGAAGGATAGTGCAACTGGCGCGAACCGTAGTTAATCACTGTATAAAAACTGTGAGTGGTTTTGCTAGGCGGATTGCCCACATCGCACCACTTTTGGGTGAATAGGCAGTATTTCCTGAACGCGAGCGATTCCATAGACCTGCTGACACATGGCGAGGTGGAACCCCGGAAAACCACCATTCAGAGCGCGCCATCGTGTGTTAACGTTCATACCAGGAGGTCGAGCGATATGCGTACGAGCCGTTGATTTGGGAGAGGGCCATCAGACGGTGATCGCATGTTGGACTTACCTGGAGTTTAACCAAGGTGCGCAGAGGATAGCCAGGTACGATACAAGTGTTTGATTGGGTGATTGGACGTAGATGTGGGCCCAGAGCCAAGGGTTATTATAAATCATTTGTTTAAAAAGCGTGGAGCATTAAAATAAAGTGCGAGGGGTTAACTTTGGTTATAAACGTTCGGAGATATATACATATAAGCTAGGAAATATAATATAACATTCGAAAGTTGTGAGTATGTTTATTTTTCAACTTCTTTGAAATTGATAAATAAAATAAATGGAAGATAAAGAGCCACGTGGGATAATAAAATGGAAATGCTGACAGAGCTACAGCTATCGTTGACCATCTCTCCGCAGGGGTGACTTTCAGCGTTGTTGTGTCACTAACTTACGACATGCAAGAGAAATCTACATCTTTGGAACAATACAAATACACATGAGCATACAAAAAGAAGAACATAGTTTGGGATGGATAATTTGGTTGCAGGTACCCGCTCTCAACTAACCATTCACTTTACCATATAGATTTTCCTAGTTTTACTCACATTAACATAGTTATAATATATGATGACAAACATAGGTTTAAGATACCCCTACAACATCTCCCCCACCCTCAATTCCTTGGCCATCCTGAGCAAGGATGCAAAAAAGTATTGGATATCTACTCTTGTAGAAATATCCTTATTGTACATGAACCACGCATACCAGTCTACATAGGTAAGTCAACCACAACAACCGCAAGCTTGATAGGAATATTGACATGAACAAGGCTTACGTTGACTTTGTCTTATCTAGTGGCCACTTATTACAGATCTCAGATTCTTAGTTCTTCACATCTCTGCAATCTCTCTACCATATGGACTATTACTCCAACCAGGAATTGTCGGGAAACTCCTCTCCAATCTGGCGAAATCATTTTCACTCTCTTTACGGATGATTCCAACGTGTGATTGTCGTTACTAGGAGTCTTTCATACATAAAAAAAAAATTGAACATCTTCCATGTTAGTATGAATCTTTCGTCGTAAAAGATCACTTTAGCTATGCATAACAAATAGCCCTAACATCGATTATGGCTGCAAAATATCTTTAAGTCTGCTCCACAAATTCAGATCTAAGCACAAAGGACATTAAGTAGATAAAATATAATATGGCTCCATGCATCCAATAGACAAGACAAGAACAAAGTGTTTAAAAGAATGATTTGTTGTATATTAAAGAATGGGGCACCTGAGAGGAAAATAAGAAAGGTGTTTTCCGGTTCTCCTCAATGGGATGGGTTCTTGAAAGTCCTCAGTGTTTCAGATATAAAATTCCTGTCTCTTATTGTGGTAGAAAACCCTAACAAACATAGAACTCAATGGGAGTTCACAAAGCAAAAATGGAAAATGGTGACCAAGAATAGATCTAGTGTGATCTAATGCAATGACGGTGACTAATGAATGGGGAAAACCCTCCTATTTATAACAAAATATTAGGGTTATCTAGAACTTGTTGCATGAATAAAATATTATTAATCAAATTCTAGAACCATCCTTTAGGAATATTTTATTATATTTGTTGGAGGGAAAAGGTCTTTTGACTTAGGTCAATTCCTTTATTTATAAACAATAAATAAATAAATGATTTATTTATTATTTTAGGGAGATGATGGGGATATAATTAAATGAATAATGATTTATTTAATTATTTAAAAATGATTTAGTCAAATTTAACTGGGAATGTTATTAAATAATGATTTAAATAACTTATTCCTAGGAAATAATTAAATAAATAATGATTTATTTATTTAATTTCCTTGTTTTGGGTTAAATGTGACCAGGAAATATGAACAAATGTTATTTGACATGGTGAAAGAAATTTTACTAAGGGTAAAATTGGTCTTACATGGTGTACTTGGGTTCATCTAATGATAATGAGTTAGATGACCAAAAAATTGGTGTAACAGATTGCCCCCCAATGTACGAGTGTTAGGAGCAAATCGTATGACCGAAGTATGTTGTAAGAACTCAATCACTAGGCATCAGGAAGGAAATGAGAGAGAGAAATGTAAGGTAGTATAATGTGCTAATGGACTAGACCCGGAGGAGACGAGACTTACAAGTGCAACAAGTCTCTAGGTGAGGAAGTGGTACTAGTGTTAAAGGCGGCAAGGGAGGCATACCTATGCCCGCCGAGACAATAGTACAAATAATAAGGCGCCCGTAAAACCACAAAATGCAATAATGAAGCATGTGTTGTCCTAAACATGAGCCAGATAAATAAAATGATGAATCCCACATACATGCGATGCCTGGAATAACCTTCAAGAATTATACAAGAAGATTTTAGTACATGAGATACAAATACACCCAAATGCCCCCTACACACGAGGAAGGGCTCGCAACATCTGACTGGTACATGCAAATCAAAGAGGCGCTGCAAGCGGTTGAGGCCGATATCATCAAATGAGAGGAGCTGCATCAAGGGTGGAAATGAAGAAGTCATCCAGGCATGTGGGGGGCTACCTGCAGGGCCACCCCCTCATGAGGGTTGAGACATCTCACACACGCCCGGGAATCACCAATAGCTGCTGTTGCATCACTGGACCATTAGGTACATAGATCACGATCATGCTGAGAAGAGCTCGAACCAAGATACACTGCCCCCTAGACCTGGCTTCTGGAGTAGGTCCACCATAGGTGAGGCAATAAGGGAACCCCAACTAAGGCACGAGGGAAAATAGTAGAGTGACGAACAGATAGACACTAATGATGATGATGGAGGAAAGGTCCAAAGGGGACCCTAAAAACATGAGTACAAAATGGTATCTCATGACGGAAATCGACAAAAACAAGAATAAATATGGAGGTAAAGCAGTGCCCCAAAGAAAAGTGTTGTAAGTGAGGAAATCCGATTTGGAGTAGAGGGGAAGTAAGAATTCATGGAAAAAATGTGTCTTGGTGAAGTATCAAGGTACTAAAAACTAATAGGTACCCATAGCTCATGAACAGACCAGGTTGCACTTTTTGGGGTCTGTTATGTGATTTGGGTAGTAGGTGTTGGGCAGAAAACTGCGACCTGTCCCAGGAAATGACCTGAAAAGTGCGACCTGTCAGAGAAAGGGGGTTTTAGTGCTGTTTTTGGCTGAGATCTGGGATATGTGGGGTTGAGGGGTCTAGGTGCCCCCAAGCATGTTGTGGTCATGCCAAAATGTATTTAGGAAAAGGGGAATCTAAACACATTTTAATGATGTGGTGCGCCATTTTTTTTCATTATGGTTATGCATCTTGAGAAAGGAAATGGAGGATTACCAATCTCTTTTAGTACTGCATATATGAATCAAATGGACTTTAAGTTTTCGGGTTGGCATACCTGGTGTCACTATCCCAAAAATAGGATTTGGAGATAATGAACTGATGCACTCCTAGCAAACCTATAGGTTAGTTAACAACAATGTCTAAGAGAATGGGTTGTTGATGTAAAATGAGGGAACAAGAAGGGGTATCATCTCGAGAGTGATCTGAAGTGGTATGGGACTCTAGAGGTTCTTCTAAATGTGGAAGGAGAATGGTACTAGAGTTGACGTGACCAGATATGCTAGGAGAGTTGTGGAGAATTACTTCTCCTGGTCTCTCAAATATGGGTGCCCCCTTACCCAAACATTAGGTTGCAATGTAATGGCCACAAGGGGTATGTGGTTCGAATGCATGGTTCCGATGTAAGGGGGAATGGATAAATTCAGGGGTGGGGATTTCTTCCATAATGTTGTCATCGTGATAGAAGATGGGGTGACTGGTGGAAGAAAGACCACCTGACGCGGTGAAGCTACCTGACTCATCATCATAAGAAGAGGGGTTCACATGCGCATCGTCACAAGGGGTGACAGAAGAGTAAGCAGATAAAGGATCTACCGATGTTGAGCCCAGGTGATCGTTGAAGCAAGGTCAAGCAAAGAAACAGGGGAGGATTAAGAGGGAATGTTCCCTGAGGGTCTCAAGGATGATGATAGGTAGAATATGGTGGACGAAGGCTCCGTCATCTTGACATCAGGAGGGGGAATGTCAATGGGAGCCATCATGTCTAGTAGTTCTACCAAAGTAAAAAACACAAATAGGGGGGAGGTGGACTCGTTACGCTTGGCCTCGAATTGGTGGACCGCGGCTAGAGAGGAGCGAAAGTCATTGAGGCGGGGACAAAGGTGGGTGTAATGGCCATGGAGATCACACAAAGCACAGGGGTGGTTAGTGTGAATATTCTTGGAGTTCTTCGCCGCGGCCGCGGAAGGAACAAAGGCTTTCGGGACCGGGGACTCAGGGAACGCGACATTAACCATGGGATTGAGATGAGGCAATTCTGGACAGGTATGGGTGGCGTGACCAAAACATCACACAAAGCACACTGGATGGTATTCTTTGGAGGTCAAGGAGGGGTAGGGTTTGTCGGGGCAGCCTTGTCCTTTGATGCACCCCTGTGAGCTTTGCCATTCTTACCCGAGGCGGTCGCAACAGGAGGTGGTTCCTGTTGAGGTGGCTGAGGCACTGTTACAGTAGGAGAAGTCATGGGGACCGGTTGAAACGGGGTCAAAGCAAGATAAGGTTTGGGTTGACCAGGCGGGGTAGTGGTGGGAGGGTCAAGGTACCATACGGGTATACCCAAGGTCAAGTTAGGGAGGGAGAGGGTGGCCAAGATAGGGACCGAATAAACTCCGGGAGGGGGAGCAAGGAAAGGTATCTAACCAGAGGGGTAATGTCCAGGTGGGATGACTCCTAAATGGCTAAGGCTTGGGGGAACCATTCCAGGAGGGTAAAGAGGCTCATGAGTACTAGCTGGATGGGAAGGTCCAGGTGGAAGAAGTTTGGGCAGTTGAGGCAAAGGGCTAGGAGCAGATTGTTGCAGGCGAGGTTGAGGTTGCTGACTAGCTGAAGCGGGTTGTTTAAGGTCAGCCGGAGATGATTGCATCATGCAAACATTCGCTAAGCTGGGATCAGAGATAGGAGGAGGAGGAAGAACAAGGAAGGTTCCAAGCAAGGAGGAGTCTTTGTAGACGCCGAGGGAAACACTAGTCAAAGAATCAACGATTTTTTTGTTAGTTACAGAAGAGAGGGTTGACTTAGGGGAGGCCTGAGATTTTGGCTCATGATACGTCAACTGGTTAAAGGTGACTATCTTTCCATTGTGACGGAAAAACATCTTGCGGTGGACTACGGATGGGACAGCAGACATGGCATAGGTGTAGCTACGCTCGAAAAGAATATTATAATCAAGAGGGGCGTCGATGACTTCAATGTCAACGCAAACAGTCTTTCCCGCAAGAGTGATGGGACAATTATGGAAAAGGCCAATGGGCTGGGAGGCATGGCCATCCCACGCTCGAAGAGTGATCGTGGAAGGGGCCAACTCAGGAGATCTGAGTTGTTTCCAAAATGAAGCGGAAATCACACAAGTGGATGCCCCCTCGTCAATGATGCACTAGGAAATGTTACCGTTCCGAATTTTGACTGAGATTTGGAAAGCTATGGAAGCAAGAAGAGGAGGAGACTCCAACTGATGGGCATCGAAAACAATCAATTGGTCATTTGCTCGATCTACAACGCCCAGGGCAGATAGTAGATCTTTTCTTTGGGAGGGGCACGACTGGAGGAGTTCCAGCGTTGAAATGGCAACATAATATTGGGCCAGCTCATCTACTATGCTAAACGAATGGGCAGCTCAGTCAAAAGCAGCATTTTGGCATAATGGTCCCTTAGGAATCTTGGTATGAACCTCGGATTTTGGCGGAGGGATATGCAAGGGACCATAAGTTGTCGAAAGAGGCTTTGTAGAACTTGAAGAAGGTAACTTGGGGACAGATGGAGTAGGAGGTTGGGGGTATGGACGGGACTGAGTGTGAAGGTTAAGGTCGGTGGTTATAGGTTGGTCAGAGTTCATCATGAGGATCTGGTAATCAGAGGTACCAAATGTACGAGGTTGAGTGGTTACCGGTCCGTGAGGTGGTTGGGTAGCCACGAAGCTTTGCTGCAGGAAAGGATTGGTCGCACTCTGTTGTGCATACACTTGCCCCTGAGGGGGTGGTGGCTGTTGTTGCAGGGGTTGAGAAGACAAGGGAGGCAGGGGTACTAATGCTGGAGGAGTTGGAGCACTAGGCTGTGGATATGGATGATAATGAGGTTGGGTAGCAGTGTGGTAAAAAGGGGGTTGGACAGAAAGAGGAGGCATGCCGAATCCTGGATGCGTGCTACCGGGAGGGGGAGGAGTCCAGGAAGTGGTGCCCCCTCCCCCAGGAAAACCATAGCTCATGGGAGGTTGAGCGGATGGATTAGAGATAGCTCCAATGATACTATCAGCGGCAAGAGGTGCCCCCAGTGCATGGGCATTTCCGGGTCTGGGGAGATCAGGTAGAACAGTATAAACATAACCCATATGAGTGTAGATCAGGTCATATTTTAACGCCATTTGGAGGGCAGCTTCTTCGGTTTGAGGAAAATGCGATGCGACATATTTCCCGATAGGTGCAAGAGAGATCTAAGGAACCAGCCCATGTAGACACGGTCTTCGAAGGTAGGAGATTGACATAGGCTCTTTCTTCTTCGCCATTCTTGGACATGATCGGATAGGCAGGTCGTAGAAGATTGACGGAAAGAAGTCAAAAGTTCGATACCAGTGTCATAACAAAGGGGAAGCTGGAAGTAAGATAAAAATGCCCCGGCAAGAGTCGCAAAGGTGATATGAGAGGAAGTGGGCTGATCAACATACCACTTAGAAGCTTCGCCTATAAGCGTGCGTTGGAACAATCTAAGACGGATGGAATCATCAATAATGGAATGGGATGAACACCACATGTGGAAAGATCGGATATGGTTGGAGGGATCTTCTCCAGCAACGCCTTCAAACTTGGGAATGTCGGAGGGGAGCTTGGTTGGCATAGTAGGCCAACTAACATCGTGGCGGATAGGATCATTGATCAAGTGATTGAAATCGGGGAGACTGAGGCCTGCCATGAAGGGGAGCAAGGGAACAGTTGAGGTAGTTCCTGTGGCGGTTCCGCTATTAATAGTCTTAGCATTAGGGCCGGGGTTGCCACTAGCGTAAGGCCCTGGACCAGACATGGTGAAGGTAACAAGGGGAGAACCAGAAGTAGGGGGAGAAACCAAAGAATCAGAATATGAGTGAGAGTGAGGACTCAGGGGAGGACTAACTCGACGACGACGGGAAGGAGCAAGTCGACCAACCGAAAACTGAGGGTGAAGGCTAAGAAGTCTCCGGGATAAACGCCTTGGAGGCACAATGATGACGGGAAGAAGAAAAAACCGACAAAGGCAGGGCGGTGCAAGATCAAATGAGGTTAATGTCGAAACAAGGGCAGAGAGGTGCAATGTCAATTACTTTTAAAGTCTTTGCTAGGTGGTGTTAACCAGGCTCTTCTGCGCTTAGGGTCAGTGTGTGGCATGCGTTAGTTTTAATTGTTTAAACCCAGACGTGTTGAGAGTAAAATAAAAAGTGTGCTGCAGAACTGCAAAATAAATCTGCAGTAAATAAGCCTGAAAGAACAGAAAATTAACAGCTAAAAATGCATCAATCTAACCCAAAAAGACGGGTCTCTCAAAACTAGTCTATAAGAGGGAAAAATATAATCAAAGCACACTAAAAAGAGGCCAATAGATCTAAGGTCGAGAGGGACGGGGATCTAAAGGAGGAATCTACTGAAAAGAAGTGCAGATAACAGCAAAGAGGCAGAGGCAAGGTTGCTGCTAGAAAGGGGGAGATCAGCAAAAACTAGAAGGGGCGATGAGGCGGCCCTAGAAATGAACCCAAAAAAAAATATATGAGGTGATTTGAAAGGGGGAAGAGCTAATCTAAAGAGATCTGAAACTTAGGTATCAGATCTGAAAGCAATAAGGCTGAAAGTCTGGAAATTCAGACTTCTGAAACAACAAAAACTCTCCCACAAGAAGTGGAGGGTACTAGAGCCCTAAGGGGCAAGATTCCCACTTAGTTGAGTGAAAAAATTCCGAAACAGGTCTAAACGGGCAGAGGCGGAGCCTGGAAAACCCTGACAGAAGCTTCAGACAAACCTAGAAAAAGTGCTGAAAAATTGCAGAAAACAGTGCAAGTCGCAGGTTCTGACCTGTTTAGCAGTCCAGGTCGCAGATTTAGGGCAGAAAAGTGCGACCTCAAGTCCAGGTCGCACTTTTTGGGCTGATAAGTGCGACCTGCAGATCTAGCTCTCTCGGCGGCAGATTTCAGAAAAAATTGTCGTCTCAGCTGTGCCTGATGTCTGTCACCTGCGCAATAAGGCCAAAAACACACAGAAGTTAAAAATTTGACTGTTTGAGGGTTTTAGAGGTGAAAAGCACCATAAAATAGGAAAAACATGAAATGGAAAAGACACCCTAGGGTCTGAAACAACTGGATATACAGGAAGAGATAAAACGACAGTGGTCGTAAAATAAACCCGTGTGGAGTCGCCAATTGTTAGTATGAATCTTTCATCATTAAAGATCACTTTAGCTACAAATAACAAATAACCCTAACATCGATTATGGCTGCAAAATATCTTTAAGTCTACTGCACAAATTCAGATCTAAGCAGAAAAGACATTAAGCAGATAAAATATAATATGGCTCCATGCCTCCAATAGACAAGACAAGAACAAAGTGTTTAAAAGAATGATTTGTATTATATTAAAGAATGGGGCACCTGAGAGGAAAACAAGAAAGGTGTTTTCTGGTTCTCCTCAATGGGATGGGTTCTTGAAAGTCCTCAGCGTTTTAGATATAAAATTCCTCTCTCTTATTGTGGTAGAAGACTCTGAAAAACATAAAACTCAATGGGAGTTCACAAAGAAAAAATGGAAAATGGTGACCAAGAATAGATCTAATGTGATCTAATGCAATGAAGGTGACTAATGAATGGGGAAAACCCTCCTATTTATAACAAAATATTAGGGTTATCTAGAACTTGTTGCATGAATAAAATATTATTAATCAAATTCTAGAACCACCCTTTAGGAATATTTTATTATATTTGTTGGAGGGAAAAGGTCTTTTGACTTAGGTCAATTCCTTTATTTATAAAAAATAACTAAATAAATGATTTATTTATTATTTTTGGGAGATGATGGGGATATAATTAAATGAATAATGATTTACTTAATTATTTAAAAATGATTTAGTCAAATTTAACTGGGAATGTTATTAAATAATGATTTAAATAACTTATTCCTAGGAAATAATTAAATAAATAATGATTTATTTAATTAATTTCCTTGTTTTGGGTTAAATGTGACCAGGAAATATGAACAAATGTTATTTGACATGGTGAAAGCAATTTTACTTAGGGTAAAATTAGTCTCACATGGTGTTCTTGGGTTCATCTAATGATAATGAGTTAGATGACCAAAAAATTGGTGTAACATGCCATATCAACCATCCTGTTTTTAAGAACAATTCTGCAATTTTATGTTAGGGGGATAAAATCAATTCACTAGTCATCATCTCATCAATTCAATGCTTTATGTGTATCTTCTCTTTATCTGGTCTCGTTCATGACTACATCATTTTGCTCCTCACCCACTGTAAGTATTTCTGTCAAAGAATTATTTTTATTGTAGCTCTTTTGGTTCTACTTCAAAATTATGAATGTTGGATGTAATGGATGCTCCGATGTCCATTGTTGTCTACCTAGTGGCAATTCCTTGCAGCAAGGGAACTAGTGCCCAACACGTCTACAAGATTTCATAAAAAATTAAAATAAATAGTTGGAGAAAGAGACAATGAGAGCTGCAATGAATAATCTAGTTCAAAAACCCTATCTTTATAAACGGTATTGGCCATGATAAATGAGGGTTGCAACGTTTAAAGTAAATAGATGGCTAGAAGAAATATGAATAGGGACAAGGTTTTATAACTTAGGAATTTAAAATATGAACCTAAACTCTGTAGAAAGAAGAATGGAAAATATTATAAATATGAAGGACTTTCTAGCATAATGGAGCGCCCATTAAGAGATTTAAATCAGAAACATGAGTACCATTTCAAAGTAAATTCATAATCATATTAAAAAACCATGTTGCTACATTACACTCATACTAGAAGAAAAACGTGATTGAATGATAACAAACTTGAAAGAAAAACAATACTACAAAGTACCTAGTGCTAGAATCAAATTTCCCTCTTATTAATAAAATCTTTAAAAGACTTCATTATTACATTCCTTTGTTATGCCAGACTCCAAACACTTACAAAATCACTATTTTGGACGTTTATTCTTGCCCAAGGTTTAACGGTCTAACTATCCAATTAGTTATAAATTGATTGTTTTAAAAACAATTATAAAATGACAAAACAATATAAAATTGTCATTTGAGAAATATTAACAATAAAATATTTTATATATAAATATATATAATATTCAATCTTCACCTTTAAACTAAAATAAATATGAAATCACAGTTTTTGATTATTATTTTTATCCAATTGTCTAATTATCCAATTAGTTATAAATTTACTCCTTGGTTATAAAAATATTTACAATAAAATATTTTATATCTATATAATATTCAATCTTCACCTTTAAACTAAATTAAATCCCATCACCTTTACAAAGTTTTTATAAAATTTACGCATCACTTTAGTATGAGCTTTTTTATCAGCATAAATGATGTGTGACCCTTTGGACAACGAGAGGCATTTTTAATTATTTGCAATTAGCATATAATAATATTATTGAGGCCATCGTGGAACTCTCATTATATCCACATCGGTGTGGGCCTGGCACCCACTATAGTTCTATAAAATTTAAAATTTGTCACCGGTGTCTAAAAAGGATGTCGGTTCAAGGAACCTGGAGCTAGTTTATCAGTCGTCCTTTCGCAAGTATTTCAGAAGCATCTCCAGCGCACCTTGTGAGGATGTTCATGGACGTTATATGGAATGAGTCTTTTGGTACATAAAAACTCCATTATAGGCAAGCATGTATTGCAACCAATCTTCCATGCATCAGCACACCATTTTATTTTGCATATATCTATTCTTAGTTGTATAGGTAATTTCACCTCCTAGCATTTGGATCATGCTTCTCTTGAGAATATAGCGTCAATAAATGCTTCGTGAGGCGTTAAACCTTTAGTAATAGAAAATACCATAAGGCCACAATTTATTGACATCTCTCTGAGAAGAATTATTGAAAGCTAAATAGGTAACTAGTACTCCGTTGGTCAACGTCCACATTACTCCTACCTCTCGAGTGTTGCAATGACGCCAAAGGTTTTTCTATTGTCAACCTCATTGCAATATAAAAAGTTTCATGCGAAGGGCGTGGTTTCAAACTTCTTGTTGCCTTCCTAGTAACGAGATGGGGCAACCTTGGGACCTATGACTTGGTGCGGCTGTGAGTGCTTCAATAATGAGCACTTTTCCTTACCAAAATTTTGGGCTGCAAATTTTGGTTACAACATCCAGTTGCATTTGGGGACAGTTGGCCGGAACCACAGCCTAGATGCTTTGATGTTTTGGTTGGGCATTGATTCAAACTAAAAACTGAAAGTCTTTCCAATTAGTTTTGAAATTTCTTAAAATTGAAACCTCCATGAAACTTTAGCATTATTCTTCGTTCTCCAAACTAAAATAAAAACTTTTGCAAAAGGGAAATAAATCCTCACCATATGAGCTTATATATGTACAACTCCTACCTAGAAACAATGTTGATTTCAATCTAGTAAAATCAGCCTTCCATGGGCACCATGATAATTTATGGGTGCTTGATCTTATTCCATTCTACCCTTGAGCTTTAAAAATAAAAATAGGCACTACAACAACAAAAAAAACATTGGTAAGGGTCATCCTAATTATGACAAACTTTTAAGGTTCATCACCAATATTGCATATAGTGGCAGCCCTTAAAAAAATATAATTGTAAGTGCATACAGTGACGACCCTTTAAGGTTTGTCACCAAAGCCATTTTCAATGACACTTTTGGTGAGGGTTGTTAAAGGCCCATCACTAATTCTCTCTTTGGTGATACTTATAGTGGCGATCTTTTATAGACCCTCACCAATGCTTTTTTCTAGTTACTTTTGGTGACTGTAAAAAAATGTTCGTCATCATTGATCATTCCAGTGAGTTTTTGATGATGCTATGTGATTGTTGCTATATTTTTTTTCAAAAGACAATGATTTAAGACCATTGTTATGGAGTCTTTTTCATTGTGTGTCCAATGCCATAGTGGTTAGAGTCAATCAATTTATTAAGAAGCAATTAGTGTGCATCATTTCCCACAATTAATGAGAATATATTCTCCCTATGAGACAACACATGATTAATCTCTGTTAGTTTTATAATCTAGCAAATTCCCTTTAGATGAAGTTCCACTAGTGTGTGTAGGAACCATATTATTTAATACATAATCATGCTTTGTCAATTCTATTAATAAGAGAGAACTAACACTCCTCAACATTATTGACACACCTTAACATGTTTTGGGAGACACTAACATTCCTTAACACCTCGTGCGTCTTGGAACATCTTTGTACCTAGAACCTCTTGCCATGACTAAGACACCCAAACACATGTTGTCATGCCCTAGCACAACATAGAACTCTCGTAGCATGTGTTGGCATGCCCTGTAGTCGCTTGCATTCCCTAAAACACCTTGGCATGCATTGACATACGTTAGCACTTAGAATGCATTGGAAGTTGGCATGTATTGGAACCTACTATCAGTGGGCCTGGCATGCCCCTTTTGAAAAATGTAATGTCTCGACTGATTAACCCTCTTATGTGTTCATTTCATTTCATTTTAGCTTGTTTCTCCCTTTTGTTTCCTTGACACATGATGGCACACCCTGCACCCCACACACCTTGGCATGCCTTAGCACCTGGCATAACTTGGCATGCGTTGTCACTATTTGGCACATGTTAGCACATACTGGAACTCCATAGCACACTCTGGCACTTCTTGACATGCCCTAGTATTCTCTAGCATGCCTTAACACTTCCTAGTATACCTTGTCACTCCCTCCTTGGCATACCTAATGCTTGTTGAAACTCCTTATTACACCCTCATATTCATTAACTTCCATGAATTTTGACCTATTTCTCCCTTATGTTGTTTTAGTACTCCCTAGAACTCCTTGGCATGTATTGACACCCTCTCACACACCTTACCACTCTTTGACATGCCTTGCCACTCTAGATCATGCATAACACTCCATGGCGCACGCTGGCACTTGGTATGTGTTAGCACTTAGCAAGTCTTAGCATGCCTAACATGCATTGATATGGCTTGGTATGCTTTTTCCTCTGTTGGCATGGTTCAACATGGCTTAAGATTAAATTTGTTTGAGATAAATTATTGTAAAGTAGGAGAGAAGTAACAAAGGAAGCTTTAACTCTTAGAATGCAATGACACTTGGAACTTCACACATAATGACACCTATTGTTGGTGTGCCTAGCCTGCCCCTCTTCAAAAAGGTAAATTGATGAATTATTAACCCTCTTATGTGTTTATTTCCTTTTAGTTTAACTTTTTTCTCCCTTTTGTTGCCTTGACAATCCCTGGAATGCATTGTCACACCCTTGCGCATCTTGCCATGCCTTAGCACTTGGCACATATTAGCATGTTTGACATTCCTTCACACTATCTGGGGCACAATAGCATGCCCTAGCATCCCCTATCACACCTTGGCAATGATTCCCTCACAACTAGCCTTACAATTATTGCGACATGGGAACATAAACCTATTTTTTGGACCAAAGGTTGGTTGGTTCTATGGCCAATAAACAATCTAAAAATTATTTCTTTGGTTATACATCAAATTTTAACCTCTTATTTACTAATACTAATTGAGTATCACTCTGTCATCCTATTTTCATATTTAGTATCTGTATATTTAGATATGTCAAATAATTGGCCATGGAAATTGGAAATGAAAGCAACAATGTTGTGTAGTAGAGTAGTGTTGGGGCCCGTGTTTTGAAAAACCTTGGTTTGAATGTTTAATTTGAAATAACAGCCAGATTTTGGAGTTGCAGAATGAGGGCACTTGGTAGCCGCAACCAAGTCGCAACCACACCAAACAGCAGAGCTACCAAGGTTGCGAAGGAACAGGCACATAGCGGAGGAAACTAGATGCATAAGTACAGATAAGGAGAAGATACAGTAGAAGAACGCAAGTGGAACACACAGATAATCAGAGAAAAGCTAGAAGCAGCTGAAGAAGGATATAAGAAGAACTAACAGTCGCGACAACAAGTGGATAAATAGCTGTCACCCGGAAGAAAGCAGAAAGAGTAGAGCGACTGAAGGAGAAGAAACGCATGCTGCAGCAGGAACCCAGATTATGGATGAGGTCTCTGTAGTTCCTAGGGTTCTATTGATGTACATCTCTATTCCGCAAGACATATGTATATAAGATTTGTAAGCCCATTGCAAAGCTATGTAACTGGGGATTTGGCCAAGAGCTTAATATAATTGCAGGTTACTGTCTATTTGTGTGATTCACATGCATGTGTGTTGGTTGAGATGCTTTAAAATTTCATTTGTCTAATATCTGTATGCTCTCTGAATGCTGTTGCATATGTGATTCTATTTATGCAATCTAATCACTGAAAAGAATGAATTGTGGATCCATTCCTTGCCATTGGTCTATTCCCCTCCTGCATGTGGTTGCGGCACGCCTCGGGTGAGACTCTCTACTCTCCAGAGTAGGGTGATAATGTCGGCGTGATCCTATACTACTTCGGATTCCTTTGTTGGCCACAACTCCTAAACCTGGGTCTTGCCCGCGAGACCTAATCACTCGCCAACAATGGTTCCGTTGCCGGGACCCGCATGATATGAGGGGATCTAGACCATGGTATCACGGATCTTCGAAGGGGAGATACGACGATGGTGGGATAATCATTTAGACCATTTCATTGCTCAGCAAGCGGAGTTGACTAAGAAAGGGGAGGCAGCGATCAAGGAACTCGTCCTTTTCTCAGATTTAGTCGGTGATACGTACGAAATTTTCTGGGGAAATTTCCCTACCGACCTTTACAATTGGTTGCGGAGGTTACAGACGAAGCTGCCTCGAGATGGCTCACGAAAGATAAAACGCAGGTGGGCGCACGGAGATCTGGTGGCTCTGCATCGGTTAAACACCGAGTTGACCCACGCGATGGATTTTTGGGTGGAGACCACGTTGGAAGGATACATTGTGGAGTTTGTTGCTGAGTGCTATCAATCCTTCTCGAAGGCCAAGGCTATCTTCCACTCTGGGCTCAGAGGGAAGCTGCTTAGGGAGATTCCGCTGTGGATTAAATCTCTGATGGTGGATGAAGGGTTGATAGAATTCCACAAGACGAGTATGGAAGCGTAAACCACCGGTGCTGGGGGAAGGGTTGAAGGGATCGATGCCACGTAGAATGTGACGCGGGGAGCGGGGAGTGAGGCCGCAAGGACGTTGAAGGAGCGATGTGCACATCAGTGAGCACAGATTGCCGATAGGTGGCGAAGAAGGGTGATGCGAGATTTGAAAAGACAAGAGATCGAGAGGAAGAATCAGAAGGAAGCGCCTCAGAGGGAAGGAATTATGGACGCGGATACCCAGGAAAGAGAAGGGACCATTGTGGGAGTGCGATGGGTGCATGGGAGCCCAGCCAAGCGAGCACGGGAGATGGTGACTGACGAAGATGATGAAGGTATACAGCCCGAGGAAAGTTCCGATGGTGAGTGGTACGTTGTGATGCAGCAGTTGTTTCAAGAGCAGACGACATTCAATCCTCCAGGCTGCCATACTCCCCCCAATCTGCATGGCCAGGATCCCTACCTTCCCTTAGTACTTTATCAATCTTTGAGTAATATTTTCGTTAAACTCCAAGTATTGAGTCAATTGCACAGTAGTTCAGTGTCGACGGCGACACCCGTTAGTAGCAGCAGCGATAGTAGTATTGCATTCCCGAGTGGAACAGTCACGCAACCAGGACCCAAAGGATTTATTCTAGTCAACCCGCCGCAAGTGAACATGGCTGGGTTTTTTACCCAGTATCCCGAGTTCTCGGGCTGGGGTAATGATGATGTAGAGCAACACTGGTACCTGTGCGAAGCCATTTGGAGGGCTTGGCAGATGCTGAACGCAGGGAAACTAATAGAGTTCCAAACCACGCTCAGAGAGAGGGCTCTGCGATGGTTCATCAAGTGGTCCGAGGCCCACCCAAATCCCGTCATTGCGGACGTGAAGCGGGATTTTGTCTGGGAATTTAAGCTTCCCCAGACGTACCAACAGGGTCTGTCCAAGCTCTGGGAAATTAAACAAAAGGAAGGAGAAACCGCATGGGAGCTAATGCGATGATTCAAGGATGCGATCGGGAAACTCAGTTACCCGATCGATCTGAACCATCAGAGGGACTGGTTCATCAAGGCTTTGCTTCCCTTCACGCGAACCCCCCTCACCCAACAAAAGATTAACAATCTGTAGGACGCTTTGGAGCAGGCCATGAAGATCGAGGCCATGGCAGGCTACCCTCAGGAATATTGGGGAGGGTCGGGCCCGCAAGATCCCTCGTTGGTGGGATTGCAGCATCAGATAGCTAGCTTGACCGAAAATCTCAAGGAGACATAGCCAGTCAAACCAGCTAGGCCGAACGTTTGGGTCACTCACTGCCTGGTCGAAGGCCATGTTGCAACTGAGTGTCCTTGGTTGCGTGGCGCGGGGGTGGGACCCTTGGTCACGACAATTCAAGGGGGGCCATCCACGGGGGGTGGCGCGGCACTAAATCTGCAGGGGGTATACCAGCCACAACAGACTTATGCGGGGTTCCCCTCCCAACTCAACCCAGCCGCCACGGAGTATTGTGAGATTTTTCGGACGGTGGGACATCCACCTCGGATGTGCCCGATCCTACAAAAGTATTCCAACGTGCCAAACAACATATATTGTGAGTTTTGCGCTTCCACGACTCACAACACTGAGCAATGTCGGGCTCTCGACGCACTCGCAGACCAGTTGGACCGACCCTCCTACAGGGTGAATGAGGCTCCTAGAGGAAGAGGGGGCGGGGCGCGCAGAGGCCGCGCTGGGGGGCGCGGGCCTGTGAAATGCTATAACTGTGACCAGGAGGGCTATGTGGCTCGCGAATGTCCCCTCCCTCGCCGTCTGTGGTGTTCTCAGTGCTGCGTAAACACCCATGCGACAGAAGACTGTCCCGAGCTCATCAAAAAGTGGGAAGAACGTGCACGGCAGAGGGGCACGAATTTGGTAAACGTCGAGCCGCGGGTGGCCGTGACTCCGTCCATGCAGAACGTCACTATTGTGACGAGGGTCGGTAAGAAAACGGGGGAGGACGCTCGCGGAAAGGAGCCGGCACCAGTTGTCAGGCCAGCATCATCACACCGGGTAATCAGACTAGAGGCACAGAAGAAGTATTTTCAGGAGGCGGTTGAGGCATTTGCTCAGCTGCGCGAAGCGGGAGGCCTGGAGGCACCTCTGCCGACAGATCTTGGGCCACAGAACGCCCCAGGAACCCTGATTGAAAAGTGGCTCCAGCTATTCCTCAAGATTGTTGACAGTGCTGCTCTGCGGCAGCAGCTCAAGTGTACTTTGGAAGGTGCACTGCAGGGGAGGACAGGATTGGGGGAACCGGTGGACACAGCCCCCCAATAGGTGCAGCGCATCAAGCGAAATAAGCGACGAACGGGTAAAGAGTTCCGGCTCAATACACAGGTTGGGCGATTCCAAATCGGCGACACCATGCTTGATTTAGGGTATGACGTCAACATCCTACCGTGCAAGACGTGGGAGGCTCTAGGAAAGCCATGGCTAGCCTACTCGCCCATCCAACTCAAAATGGTGAACCAGTACTGCATTCTGCCAATTGGCCGACTTGAAGGTGTCGAGGTTGACATTGCGGGGGTAAAGACTTACACCGATTTTGAGGTTATTGATATTATGGGAGACAAGGATCCTTACCCCACCCTGTTAGGCATTGATTGGGCTTTTGAGAATTATGCTATCATCAACCTCAAAAAGGAGCTGATGATCTTTGAATATGGGGAGGTCCGGGTCACTCAACCTCTCGACCCATATCAAGGCCCGAGGTATACCGAGACGGTGGATAACCAAGAGGATGCTTAGATGATGGACCACCTCTACCAGATGACTGCAGGGAAGCGGGAAGACTATATTAACCCGACCACGACTGGCTCTGTCAGTTGGCGGAGTGTCCAGAGCTCGGAGCTGGGATCCGAACTCGCGTGGGAAGACTGGTAGCAGGAGGGGTATGAGACCAGCACGCAGAGATGTGCCCATGTTGGCCGCGTCAGTTGGATTGGGGCTGAGTTTAGAGAATACCCCACCCTGTCAAACATGTAAGCTATTAATACCTTTATTTCTATGGTTGAGGACATGGTGCCGGAAGGGAGTAGACTACCCTTTTTGGACGTCGCACTACAGTCTACAGTAGCCCGGTGGTGGAAAAATCACTGCAATAGCTTGTCGTGGTGGAGTAGTGTGGCGGACGCGTTGCTGGCGCGGTTCAAAGAAGATGAAGGCCCTCGAAGTAGGCAGTGGTACTCTGGGACTTCCAATCCGCAGGACCACTTGCGGACCTGTGAGGAGCAGTGGTGAAGTATAGGATACCCGGAAGAGTTGTGGGCTCATCGGTTTGTCCACTCTTTAGACACCATCCCCCACGCATGGTACTTGGAGGAAGAACGGAAACGAGGGACTAGTTCTTGGACGGAAGTCGCACGCAAATTGGCGCGGTGCTTCTCTTTCGCGGGAGACATAGAGTTGGAATCTCAGGCATTGTACGCTATCAGGGCGATACTGTTTTTCCGCGATCCATAGATCGACGGCTGCACACTGCTCGCCCGTCCTGAGGCCGTGCGAGAGTTGGTTTGCCAAAGGATTGATGGCGATCCGGAGGACGATGGTCTGGAGGACCTGAGGCACCTGTATTTCGAAGAGAAGGAAGGCGAGCAGAACGTTAACGAAGAGCCGGCCACCGAAGGGGTCCATTTATGGCCACTGAAGACAAAGAAGCTAAACATCGGTACGGAGGAGAAGCCTAAGTTGGCTACAGTGGGCGATTACTGGACGAAGAGATGACCAAGGAGGATTTTAGCCTCCTCCAGGAATATGAGGACTTGTTCCCTTCGTCGGTAGCAGATCTGAAGGGCATCAAAGGCGACCTTGGCGAAATGCACATCGTGCTGAAATCGGGTGCCAGGCCTGTGAAGCACCGACCCTACCGGTTGAACCCGCGGGTTAAAGAGAAGGTTAAGATGGAAATCGATAAGATGTTGGCCGCGGGTCTAATCTTTCCCATGGAGGAAGCAGAGTGGGTGAGCCCTATCGTCATCCAGAATAAGAAGGACAAGGCAGAGATACGGGTTTGTGTCGATTATCGCAGTCTGAACAATGCCTGCATTCATGATCCGTTTCCCACACCTTTCAGCGACGAAGTGTTGGACCATGTTGCGGGGAACGAAGCCTACTCTTTCACTGATGGCTTTTCGGGCTACCATCAAGTGCGTATTGCGGAAGAACATAAGTCAAAGACAACATTCACCACCGAATGGGGGTCGTTCGCATACCACGTCATGCCGTTTGGCTTGAAGAACGCTCCAGACGTGTTTTCCCAGATTGTCATCGCCGCCTTTCGGGAGTACTTTCAGAAGTTCCTGGAAGTCTACATGGACAACTGGACTGTCTACAGTTTATCAAAGAAACACGCTACCCTGTTGCAGGTCATGTTTGATCGGTGTCACCAGCTGCAGATTTCCTTGAACTTAAAGAAATGTATTTTTTCCGTTCCGTTCGACACGTTGTTGGGACATGTGGTATGCAAGCAAGGGGTCTGCATCGACCCCGCCAAGGTTTTGGTGATCGTACACATGGAAGCCCCCGAGACGGTGAAATAGTTGCGGGCATTGCTTGGGCATAAGGGATACTACAGGAGGTTTATCCACAACTATGCCAAGATCACCACTACATTAGAACAACTTCTGCGGAAGTCCGCAGTCTTTCAATGGATGGAGGAGTGTCGGGTAGCCCTGTACACCCTGAAGGAAAAGTTGGCGTCGGAGCCTATTCTAATTCATCCAGACTGGGATAAGCAGTTCCATGTGCATATCGACACTTCCAGTTTTGCAGTTGGGGCTGTCTTGGCGCAACCCAGCGATACAACAGTTGACTACCCGGTCTACTTCGCCAGCCGCAAACTATCCAATGCAGAGAAGAATTACACCACGACCGAGAGGGAGGCACTGGCGATGGTGTCCTCTCTTCAGAAGTTCTTCCACTATCTTCTAGGGGGCAAGTTCAAGTTCTTCACGGACCACTCTGCCCTGAAGTACCTGGTTAATAAGCCTGTTCTGGAAGGATAGATTTGCCGTTGGCTTCTGCTGTTTCAAGAATTCACATTCGAAGTAATCGTCAAGCCCGGGCGGTTGAATGTCGGGCCCGATCACCTATCCAGGTTGGAGAAGGGGGAGAATGACGGCTCCCTCGATGATCAGCTGCCAAACGCTGACCTCTTCTGAGTCGAAGCTATACCAGATTACTTGGCCGACATTGCCGCCTATCTGACCACGGGGCAATGCCCTCAGGATTATACCCCGCTCCAGAAACGGCATTTGGTCGTTCGTGCCGCCAACTACCAATTGATTGCAGGGCAGCTATACAAACTGGGCCTCGATGAGGTTTTATGCAGATGTGTCCTTGACCACGAACGGGAAGCGGTAATGTGGGAATGTCACAGTGGTGTTGCGGGAGGGCATGTGGGTGTGACGCCCACCGTAAGAAAGGTGCTCCAAGCTGGCCTGTGGTGGCTGACAATACATACCGATTGTAAGGCCTATGTGAAACGATGCGACATCTGCCAGCGGACGGGAAGGCCCTCTCACCGGGACAAGCTTCCGTTACACCCAGTGCATGTGTTGCGGCCGTTCGAGAAGTGGGATGTTGATTTTGTGGGCCCCATAGCCCCGGTCGCCAGGCACTCCAAGGCCTGGTACATCATTATCGCCACGGATTACCTCACCAGGTGGGCTTAGGCAGCCGCGGTACGCGACTACACAGCGGATACCGCCGCCTGATTCATTTTTGAGCACATCATTTGCTGGTTTGGCTGCCTGCGAAGTTTAACCAGTGATCAGGGTACGCCATCGTGTGTTTTGTCGAACATCTTTGTTGAAATACTAACATTCAAGCATCAAGGAAATAACCGTATCACCTGCAGGCTAACGGTACGGTGGAAGCCTTCAATAATATTCTTGAGAAAGGCTTGACTAAGATTTGCAATGCCAAGCGTGATGATTGGGATGAGCGCCTATCATCGGCCTTGTGGGCCTATCGGACTACGGTGAAGCGCTTGACCAATCAACTTTAGTCCATCTGAGTGACAAAGTAGTGAGGGGCAGTCCCGCACCAGATTGTTAACCATAGCTTTGTTTATGCGTAAATGCAAGTTTTCGGAAAGAGCGCTCCTCGGGAAGCGCCTCCGCAAGATGCAGGGAAGCCCGGATGAGGCACAGCTGCAGCCGAATTCCACTAGAAGGTTCAGAAGGACCAGCAGAAAGTGCGACACGACCGCCACATTAAGCACAAAATATTTCAGGTTGGCGGCAAAGTTCTTTTATACGACAGCAGGTTCCAGAAGTTCCCAGGAAAGCTATAGATGCACTGGTTGGGACCCTACTTCGTTATCGAGATTCGTGATTCCGGAGCTGTTCGGTTGGCACAGCTGGACGGTACGGTTCTTCCTGGGTGGGTGAATGGCGCACGCCTGAAACCCTACCAGGAGTAAGTACCTTTCATTTCTCATCAATAAATCTTGCACCCGAGAGCACCCGTAGCATAGCATAGTTGAATAACTCTCCCGCAACCGGGATGAGCGTAGGAGGTCTTCTCTGTTCATAGGTAGTGTGTCAATAACCGCTCAGTTGCGGGGGCCGCACCACAACCGACTGTGGTCGGGGTGATGCCGGTCTAGCGTGTCATCCCTGTCGGATCCGTACCAGTCTCCACGTCAGTCCAGCTCAGTCCACCCACGTATTTGTGTCAGTCCGTAGGATTGCCTAGATCTGCATCATTAATTACCATACTTGGCAGTAACCGCGCCGTCATCATTTGGCCATCACTCGTTGTAACCTCAGCTGTCGCGTCTGCCCATTTCCCCACGCCACCGTCAGCAACTGTCACAACACTCATTGGCATGCAATTGATCGCACGATTATCGCAGAACGAATGCCAGCAGGAATTAACTCGTTAGGGGGTCTCGTCAAATCCACTCGTGCCAGGTGCTGACATAACTTGCATGGACACCAAAAGCACGAGAATGCCGGACCCGTTCGAATTAGCAATTGCAGCTGCACCAGAACCGTTGAATTCTCAGAACGCATTGCACTAGGAAAGGCGACCAAGGCAGATTCTACAGGTCTATCAGCGCCGGGCCAAAATGCCGAAGGCCGTCCCAACCATCATTGAACCAGAGCTTGACACTCGAATTCACAAGACAGAGTCCCTTGTGGGAAAATATGATAATGCTGCCTTGATTAATTCCAACCTCTCAAATGCTGCCGAATTTCCAGCCCTCCAACGGCAGGCATATATGGAGCACTACTGCACTGCAGCCGGCAACCCCGCCACCCGCCTGTTACCAGATTTCAGGGGCCTTCAGAACTCATCCCTGATGAACTTGAGGCACAGCTCCAACACACAGAGGCTTGCTCGGCGGAGGCCAAACGCGTCATTTGTGAGCTTCGGCCGCCCCTTCAATCTAGCGCCCGGACCATACAACAGCTCGCAGCGGTAGCCGAGACCCAGATCAGCACAATGTTCAGAGCTGTCCCAACGCCCATCGAGGAGGTTGTTGTCACCAAGCTCGCTGATGAAACAGACTCGCTCATCCAGGGGTGGCAGCAATCTGTGTCAGCTTTTACTAGGCTTCGAGCTACACCGTTCCAAAGGGTCCCGGAGTTGGGGCCCTTGTTTGAACAGCCGCCTGAAGGTGCACAGCAGGAACGAGCACAAGATGAAGGCACACAGGGCGAACAGGGCACGGGGTCAAGCAGGGCAATGGAGGTAGAAACCGTAATTTGTGATTGACTCGGGGATGAGTCAAGGAACTGTGGTCAGGGCCTGTTGGGGCCCTTGTTTTGAAAAACCTAGGTTTGAACGTTTAATTTGAAATAACGGCCAGATTTTGGGGTTGCGGAACGAGGGCACTTGGCAACCGCAACCAAGTCGCAACCACACCAAACAACAGAGCTACCAAGGTTACGAAGGAACAGGCACATAGCGGAGGAAACTAGATGCATAAGTACAGATAAGGAGAAGATACAGCAGAAGAACGCAAGCGGAACACACAGATAATCAGAGAAAAGCTAGAAGCAGCTGAAGAAGGACATAAGAAGAACTAACAGTCGCTACAGCGGGTGGATAAATAGTCGTCACCTGGAAGAAAGCAGAAAGAAGAGAGCGACTGAAGGAGAAGAAACGCATGCTGCAGTAGGAACCCAGATTATGGATGAGGGCTCTGTAGTTCCTAGGGTTCTATTGATGTACATCTCTGTTCCGCAAGGCATATGTATCAGATTTGTAAGCCCATTGCAAAGCTATGTAACTGGGGATTTGGCCAAGAGCTTAATATAATTGCAGGTTACTGTCTATTTGTGTGATTCACATGCATGTGTGTTGGTTGAGATGCTTTAAAATTTCATTTGTCTAATATCTGTATGCTCTTTGAATGCTGTTGCGTATGTGATTCTATTTATGCAATCTAATCACTGATAAGAATGAATTGCGGATCCATTCCTTGCCATTGGTCTATTCCCCTCCTGCATGTGGTTGCGGCACACCTCGGGTGAGACTCTCTACTCTCCAGAGTAGGGTGATAATGCTGGTGTGATCCTAGACTACTGTGGATTCCTTTGTTGGCCACAACTCCTGTACCTGGGTCTTGCCCGCGAGACCTGATCACTCGCCAACAAGTAGCCAATGAAATACAATATGGCTCTATGCTAAGTTGACTAATTAATTTTTTTATTTCATATAACTTTTGATAAATTTAATTGTATGGGTGTTGTGGAGACTTATGGATTTGGTTTCAATAGAAGTTTGGTCCCATAGATAAACTTTCCACTAATACCCTATTACTACTTTAATAATTAATTTTTTGAGTTCATATAAATGTTGATAAATTTAATTATTTGGGTCTTATGGGGGGTTCTAGATCAGGTTTCAATATGAGTTTTGTCCCATATATAATCCTTCCACTAATACTCTATTAATACTTTATGCAACTGCACCTATTTCTTCGTTCAAATTTGGTTGTTTCTAGGGTCAATAAACAACGTAACAATGATCTCTTTGGTTATATGTAAAATTTTCACCTATTTACTAGTGCTAATTGACTAACACTCTTTCATCCTATTCATATACTCAAATATGTCAGATAATTGGCCATGGACATTGATAATGAAAGCGACAATGCAGTCAATTAGAGTGGCCAATGAAATATAATTTGGCTCTATGCTAAGTTGGCCAATTAAATTTATGAGCTCATCTAACCGTCGATAAATGTAATTGTATGGGTCTTATAGGGGATTATGGATCGGGTTTCAATATGAGTTTTGTTCCATAGATAATATTTCCACTAATACTATATTAATACTTTAATTGAATCGCGCCCTACCTAACATTGCTTTTGTCATAGGAATGGTCTCTTAATTCTCTCAAGATCCTCATGACAGACACTGGAAGGCAATAAAGCACATTTTGTGGTATATTTAGGGGACTTCTAGTTTTGGCATTTAATACATTGTTGGTACTTTTGAGGTTGTGGGTTTCTCATATTCTCAATGGTTTGGATCGATTGATGATCATGAGTCAACATCTAGTTTTATTCTTTCTCTTGGTTTTGTTCCTATTGCTTGGTCTTGGAAGACATAATCACCAATTGCATTATTTCTTCTACGGAAGTTGAGTATCAAGTTGCATTTCTTGCTAGTTCGAAAGTTACTTGGCTTCAACAATTATTAACGGATTTTGTCATTCAATAGGATCATCGTACTCTTTTTGGATGTCATAATCAGAGTGCCATACATATTTCCAAAAATCCAGTGGACCATCCAACAACAAGCATATTGAGATCCATATGCATTTCATTTTCTAACTTATTCAAAATGGTGTCCTTAGCCTAAAGTATGTGCCTATTAAAGAGCTAGTAGATATCTTCACTAAATCTTTGGCATTACCAAGATTTTTTTAGTTACAATTAATGATTGGAGTAAAGGAAGTTGTCCTTGGGGGTTATTTTGAGTCCTCCTGCATTTTTTTTTTCTTTTCTTTGGGGGGAGTTTTTCCTACAATTTTTTCTTTTTCTCTTTGCTTATGAGAGATTGTACATGGGTACCTTGGCAAGCCTTGTTTTTGGGACTAATTCCTGGTTTTTTTATTTCTTTTTGTTTCATCCCTAAGTTTCACTTATACAAAGTGTTAGAGTTCAATAAAAAACCATTGAAACTTGTAAGTTTAAGTAGCGATCTTATTTGTAGCATTATACATGTTAACTTCCAGTTATTGCTAGAAACTTCCTTTACTACTATAAATAAAATTGTTGTATAATTCATTCTCAAGCAATGAAGAACATATTCTTTTTTTTATTCAATCATCTCTCTAGATTTACAATTATTTTTTAATAATATATATACACTTTCTATCTACATTTCCATACATTTCTATGAATTTTCATAAAAGTTATAATCACAAATGGGTGCTTTTCTTGTGATTTCCAAATATTTTATATTTTGACTACATTTTTTTACTACAAATTTTACTAATATAAATATTTTCCATTTTTTATTTAAAAACTAATTTATTATAATTAAAAAAATAATAAAATAAAAATCTAAACAACCGTTTGAATCGGAACAGCCAATTAATTATTTTAAAAAATGGCCATTTCTATTCCCGTCAGCCCATGTAAGAAATCCACTCGACTTTATTTGTAAATTAACTGCTATTTCTGCTCACGAGTGGGTGCGATTTTCAATTTGAAATACAGGAGGCTGATATAACACCTCATCCTTTTGGTTTGACAGAACGAAGTGGTACATGCACATAGCAAATTGGAATCTTTGCTCATGTAGTGGGTCAATTTCAATTGAAAATACAAAAGGTTGATATAAACCCTTCTTCAAGTATCGTTTGACAAAAAGGAAGCGGTGCAGTGTTCGTTTATTATTTTATTTATTTTTGTCGGATTATATATATATATATATCTATTATAGATTTTTTATTAAAACAATTAGTAATTGGGTTAATTACTTTTTTCACAAATTATTTAAGTCACAAACTTTTTTATACATAATATTTATATGAAATCTATCAATCAATTTTTTATTTTTTTCCTTAAAAAATCTTAATTTTATTATTAACAAATAAAACCACATTTTCCATATACATATCCCACATGTATTTGTGTATATAGATCTGGTAGATTTGTCCAAAATTTGACAAAACACCATAAAAACCATTATATATATATATATATATATATATATATATATATATATATATCACAAAATTTTATTGTAATTAAATTGCCATAGAAAACATTTAAAATAATTTTTTTATAATCTCTTAAAAATTCATTGGAATCTTCAATTAACTACAAAAATGTGAAAAGCACAGAGAGATAGCAGAAAATCAAATCTGGAAAGTGGGACAACCTTTATTTTGAAATGACTGTTGTTTCTACTCGAGAGTGGATATCATTTTCATATCATTTTCAATTTGCAATCAAGAGGTTGATGTAAAGCCTGATCGTTTTGCTCATCGCCAGTTGGAATCTTTAGTTAATGTGGTAGCAATGAAAAGCACTATAAGCTGTATATCATGGAAAATCAGATCAGATCTTCTTTTCGGCATAATCTGATGATACAATTTTTTCAAACATAATTTGATTATATGCAATTCTTACTAGACTGAATTTTAATTTAATTAACTAAAATTCGGAGGCAATTTCTATATATTACACTGACAGCTGTACATCAGATTCCTAAAATACTATCAGATTTTGCACAAAATTAACAAAAATAAATAAATAAATAACCCCCCAAAAAACTTCTAACAGCTGCTTCGAACAGTATAAATTATCAATGATATCTAATTTAAGATCGATAGATTAGCACAGAAATATATGGTACTCCTGTCAAAAGTATAACAGATAGACAGCTTTGAGGTAAATGGCAGCTGGGTTATCAAACTTTTTTATACCATTTTATTCTTTGCCATTTATAACGCTCTTCAGAAAATATTTTGTTCTTTCCAAATTTATTGAGCTAAGCTCACGCAAAAACATTAGAAAAACACAAGATTATTATCCCCACCGAAACATGTTCATTGGCTATATTACACAGAAAAAACAAATTTAGATTGATGGCAATCGGAGATACTGATTGTTCACCATCCACTGAAAATCCCAGTGCTTGTTACCAATGTTTCTTAGAGTCCAGTAAGTCCATCCGAAGGAAGCTGCCCCGTATACTTGGAACTGTGCATCTCCGTACCTTTCATAATCTGATTGTGTCGCATTCTGCACCTCCCACTCGGCCACCCATTCCCCTTCACAAATCACAGAGTGATGGTAAGACAAAATTCTCTCCATGTAAATAATTATCTCCCCTTTTTAATTATTATAGTATCATTTTTATGTTTTTAATCATAATATCAAATTTAATATAATAAATAATAATTTAAATTTCATATTTTTCTAAGTCTTAATAAAAAAAAACTTTTAAAAACTAAATCTTTAACATTTTTATACACAATAAAAAGTTCAGTATTTTATGAGATAATGTTGAGTGAATCTAAGCAATTGTTATGGTGTGGCTCATAAGATATTTAAAAAAATTGAGCAAATGGGACTAGGTAGATGACCTAATATTATATATTCAACAAAGGCATGACTGAAAGCAAAAAACATGGATGAGACAAAACTAGACATGGATGTAAAAATTGAATATCTACCTCAATGTTTGTCCCACAAATAGTAAGTAGCTAAAGAATTTTGTTATGGAGAAATATCTGGTCTGGGAAAAAAGTTCTGTAGAAATAAGAGGTACTACATTGAAGAATTTAACCTTAAGTGTGATCTCCAACAAAAAGAGTACATTAGAGCTAACATTTGGTGGAGGGAAAAGGTTCTTATTGCTCAATTGAGAACACAATTGAAAACCAACTCTCATCAACTTAATTGTGAAACAGGACATAGGATGGTAGAAAAAGCCTAAAGAAGCTTGGGAAGAATGGGTATGTACATTTTGCAAATCTGAGACAATGAAATAGAAAAAACATTTCATTTTGGAATGTGATGCCTTCAAAGACATATCAAAGAAAGTTATGGGAATAAGTTAGCATCAGTTTCTTAACATTGTCTTTTCAGACATGAAATTGTTGGAAGGTTCTCTCAACTCAACATCAATTTGAATAAGAAAAAGATTAAATTACAAAAAGCTAAAAACAAAGAATTAATAATCTCATATACTATTTTTAATTTAATAAACATTAAAATATCATTTCATTTCATTTATTACACTTATTATTTTACCATTTTAAATCTTTAGAAATTTCTATACACTTCTAGAGGTTTTCAAATATATTCATTTTAAATACAAATCCCTGAGTAATTGCTTGGAGTTCATATACTTACCAACAAAGATGAGGGGACCATTTGCCGAGACGAGGCTCTGGAGAGTTTGAGCTCTTGTGGTTTTGATATAGTCGATATTTTGCTGAACCGTCATATGTTTGAAAGTGGAATCATCGAAAAGATTGTAGTAGTGCACGTCCACTACAGTGCGGAATAACCCATTGTTGATTTGAAATAACTCCTTAGGATCAGCAGGGCCGATTCTGTTGCACATTATTACATAGGCCGAGGAAGAATACTTTCGAACGATCTTGTAGCCTTGTGTATAGTAGGTAGTCAAATTGTTCAAACTGATTCCAGAGGACCGTGGCTCGTTCAGCAGCTCAATGCCCAAAAGGGCTGGGTGTGCAGCATATCTGTCAATGGTATAAACATTTTTTTAATATGGTATAGACCTGCTGGAGATAATGAAAGGGGCTGCTAAATTATGAATTGGTTTTACCTAGAAGCAAGAAAATCAATGGTGGATAAAGTTGTGTCAATGTTGTTTTGTGAATCAATCCATTCTATATATCCGTCTCTGCTGCCACTGTGTTCATCCCCGTTTTGTGAGCCTGGAGCACCGTGGAGATCGATAATAACCTTAATACCATGATTCCTGTAGTTCAGTTTTTACAAAGTTAACTACCCCATGGCTCATTATCTTGGTTTCTGTTTCTTTTATGTTCATAGGATTAAAAATATTTCAGGATGAAAGTCAGTTTTTACTTACTGTGCCCACGAGAAAGCTTTATCTAGACATTCCAGAGATCCTCCAACAAAAGGAGCAGGAGGGTTTGGATCACTTGCAATCCACCATCCAACTGGTATTCTAACAGCATGTATCCGTTGCTTGGACAGGAAAACGAAATCATCCTCCCTAATGAATGTGCTTCGATGTTCCTGAGAAAGCAGAGCGTAAAAGCATCAGAAACCCCAGTGGGTAATATATCTCAGAAGTGCAGTGTAAGATGTCTAGTACTACTAGGGTTTACTTTCAAGACTTGGGCAGCTCTCTCGGGTCCATAACCGTTCGAGATTTGGAACTCTCCCTGCATCTGGCTTGTGAAGCTCATCTCGAATGTTGCAGCATTATTGTCGTCCCAACCAGGCTCCCCTCTGAAATCGGCAGTTAACTGATCTTTAGAATGGGCCTGCATGTGTTGAATGTGATCACAAAGTATATTAGGTAAAGGAAAATGTAAATCATTCTATAATAATAATAAAATTTTAAACCTCCCAACCATAGCTAAAACTATTAATCTATATCACAACTCATAACTAAATACTATCGCTAGGATTGTATAAGACTTAGTCTAGCATAATGAATGACTTCCATCCTAACCCTTTCCATAAAGTTTAAACCCAAGACCAGGCCACTAAACTCCACTCAACTTATCAGATTCTCTATTTGTTTGATATAGGTCGTTTCTTCAAAAATCCATGGTGGCTACAATTATGAAATTCTCTGTTTGTTTGATATAATAATCGTTTCTTAAAAAATCCATGGTGGGTACTATTATCTTAATATCAATCTCTGAAAACCAAATACCTGTAAGTACATTCCGTTTAAGGCTTTGATATGCACACGATTCCGATCGGCGTTGTCTCTGAAGATCTGAAATGTTTCCCAGCTTCTAGGGGTGGTGGCTACAGCATTAACAACACCACCCCCTCCATTATCAGCTCCTAGAAATTGCTTATTGAAGACTCTAAGTTGGTAGTAGCCATCTCTCACACGCCATACCTATCCCACAAGTCAAGCTTAAAGTTTCAGTCCAACATTCTTCATTTGAAAAACAAAAGTTAGCAGAACAAAATCGTTTTCAAAACCAAACACACCCTGAAAGTCTCCCATCTTAGGGGATTTGTTCTGTTTACAGCCACTTTCTGCCCTCCTCCATTTTCTGCAACGATGTATGTTCCTAGTTTCATGGATTTCAACTGAATCTGTGTCCCATCCTGAGAAAATAGAACATTATAATTCAAAGTCAGAGTAAACAATACCAGGTCCTCCTTATAATGGAAGCAACTGATGCCATTGCAAAATCCAATAAGTGCATAATAAAGAGATTACCAGCAGATCATTGTCCGGAATCCCATCAAAGAGCGAAGGTTTGATCCATCCTTCGATAACGAGCCACCCTCCGAGGGCTACACAGTGGTATTTCTGTGTGCCTATGGTAAGCCTCCTCACTTCTGATGCCTCGCTTCCATGAGCTACATAGATGAATGTAGTAAGATATATATGCATTTAAAATCCATCCCTGTAAAAGGTTTTGTTTGATCTAAAACACATTTGAAAAGTATTTTCAGGAACTTGCAGCTTTCAGTAAAGTCAATTCATGAATTGAGATTCAAGTAATCTACCCAAGCAAGATGTGATCAAAACCAGAATAACAAATTTAAAGCATCCTTGGGGACATTTTCTTGCATGGATATTGGTGCAAGTTCCCATAGTGAAATCTTCAACTCGATTGAACTGGTATCCTTTTGAACGCCGCTCGCCAATAGATTGCAGTTGCTGATATCCAGTCGATGGCTAAAGCATTTTGCAGAGACCAATATCCATATCATAGGTCCCATGGTTTACTAGTGGCTATGCATTATATAGGAGTTGTCTTTAGTGTGACTTTTTGAAGTTTCAGGTACCGGAATCCAGTGAAAATTTTTGAGGTAAAACCTTGGTTTTTGTTATTGGAACTGGTTTTTTGACTCTATATATGGATTCAGCACGCTCAAAAACCTCTAGAGCACTTTGATTGTGCAAAGTTAGCAAATAAACTTCTCTTTCAATAAATTCCTGCCGAAATTTAGAGAAATTACACCGTAAAAAGTCACCGTAAAAACCTAAAGTCGCACTAAAAAATACTCGCATTATATATCGTGTTTATGGTTCCAGAAATTAGATACTGGAAGGGTTCTCCTAGTCAGAATGGGATGATAAATAACCGAGGTAGGTTTACCTTAGTCCTTGTCTTTTGGTTGTAGAAATTAGATACTGGAAGGGTTCTCCTAGTCAGAATGTGATAATAAATAACCGAGGTAGGTTTATCTTAATCCTTGTCTTTTAGCCATTGTCTCTTAAGATGTCACGATATACGGAGAAAGCGAGGTTCCTAAAAGATTACTTTCAAGATGCTTGAAGATTTTTTAATTTATATATTTATTAATTTTTCAGCCAAATAAAAATAAAGTATTATAAAATTAAAAAGGTAAAACAAATTATTAAAAATAAATAAATTGTAGAGTATTTATTTAGGACAAGATTATTGAAGCTGAGGAATTGCAGGGACTGTCAAAAGTAGTGTGTAAAAAAATTCAAAAATCTAGCAGTAGCAGTGTTTGAATCATGTTTTTTTTTTTTTATGGTGGAAATGGATTCAACAGCATCAAAAATCTCTGCTGCATCTAAAAATTTGAAATTTCACAGCTATAACCTAATTTACAAAAATTCATATCAGATTTTATTAAAATCTTGCCAAATTTCCATAATTTCAGAGAAAAAACAAACTAATTAAACTACTTGTATATATATATCCCATAAAAGTAAGAGCTCTAAAGTAATTGTTAAATAATTGAAAATTATATTTTACAATCTTATTAAATTGATAAGGAAACACGTATTTGGCATCATTTGTTAAATCAAATTATATGTTATATTTTTGCTAAATTGATAAAGGAAACATGTATTTCGCATTATTTGTTTAAATGATAATATATAAAAATTAATTTTTTTGTTAATTTTAATTGGAGCAATTTAATTAATAAATGAAATTGTTTTTTGTTAAGATATAGAGAAGGAAAACACAAAATAACACACTTACATATGAGTTGTTGTTTAGTAAATTGATTTTCTCAATTGCCTGAAGCTACATGATGAAATAAACTCAAAAGGAAAGAATAGCTATGCTAATCTTAGCTCACCCATGCTTGATTGACAATTCCTAAATTAGAATTTTAGCATGACTAACACATCCTAAATTTATACTATCTGTAGACTTCTTGAAACTAAATGTAACTCGGAGTAATTATCTCCAACACCCCCCCTTAATTACAACCACTAATGTTGGCCTAAGTCTCAGCTGGGATTACAACACCAAAGTTTTCTCTATGAAACTCAAATACATATCATGTCAATGACTTTGTGAATATGTTATCCAATTGTTCTTTTGATCTACAAAATTCCAAGTGGATTTCTCCATTATTTACAAGTTCTCTAATCAAGTGATATTTTGTATCAACATATTTTCTTTTCATGAAAATCATGGTCTTTTAGCAAGGGTATTGTTGAGTTGTTGTTATAATACATTTTAACTCGTCCCTTTTGTGTTTTTTTTGTAAATCATCCAATACTTTGTGTAACTAGAATGTTTGGAAAACTGTTGTTGTTGCTGCTACATACTCAACTTCCAATGATGAGATAGTCATAATGGGTTTCTTCTTGAATTCCCATGAAATAACACATGAACCAATATGAAAAACATCTCCTGAAGTACTCTTCTTGTCATCCATGCTACCTGCAAGGTCACTATGAATGTATCCAACTAATAAATCACTATTAGTGTTGTAGTATAATGTGTCATATCTTGTTGTTCCAACAATATATCTCAAAATTATTTTTCCTGTTCACGAGAGTGAGTCTTTTGGAGACTCCATGAACCTGGGAATCAAACTAGTTGCATGCATGATGTTTGATCTAGCAGTAGTAAGAATAGAATTGGAGCTACATTAGATCATATATCTACTTTGCTAGGCTTTGTGCCTATTGCAATTGGAGTTAGTGTTACTTTACAATTCTACATCGTGAACCTTTTTAGCACATTCATGGCATAGCTTTCTTGAGACACAAAAGTACCTAAATGTGATTGAGCAACTTCAATACCAAGAAAAAAATCATCAAGCCCAAATTAGTCATTTCATACCCTTTCTTCATAGTTTCTTTAAACTCGCCCATTGATAGATTCACTATGTATATCATATCTTCAACATATAGACAAATAATTAGAACTTGTCCTTACTCATTCACCTTTGCATACTATGTAGATTCACTACTACTTCTACTGAATCCATTGTTGATCAAATATGAATCAATACTCCTATACCAAGATTTAGGAGCTTTCTTAAGTCTAGAAAGAGTTTTCTTTTAAACCTTTAAGCCTTATTTTCATGAAATTTTATCTTATATTGTAGTGGTTTCTATACATACACCTCCTCTTCCAAAATTCCATTCAAGAATGTCAAATTTACATTCATCAATTAAAATTTTCATTTGTTCAGTGCTACTATGGCTAAGATAGCTACAACTGTATCTAAACTCACAACTGGTGCAAAGGTCTCACCATAATCCACTATGATATGTCGTGTAAATCCGTTTTCTATCAATCTAGTCATGTACTTTTGGATTTCCCCTTTCTCATTGAGATTTGTTTTGTAAACCCATTTAACAACTATGCAATAATTATCTTTTGGTAATCATACTAGATTCCATGTGTCAAATTTCTCTATGAAATTCATCTCTTCATCCATTACTTTGACCCAATTTTCATATTTCATTTCCTCTTCAAAACATGGCGGTTGACAAGTAAATAATGAAAATTTTGAATTCACATCTCCTTTTTCATAGATATCTCTCGAACTTCTAGTTTTATAGGCTTTAAGGAATCATATTCACTACTTGAATGAGTAGTAGGAGTAGTCTAAGTTGTTGGAGAATACGAATCACCTTTAGTATAATTTCTTGGAGTTCTTCTTGAAGTATTTATGATTGATGATTGGATTTTTGAATATTGTTGACCTTGTTGCACAACCCGTTCTTTTGCATCATATTCTACTTGAGGTATCACAACTACAAAAATTATAGATTTATCAATGTTTTCATCCCATGCTTCATTTCATTTAAATTCTGTTGAAAATGCAACAAGATGATGGAGCTTAGTGAAAAGAAGTCGCCTTCACTAAGTGGGCCCGTAGGCTATTTTTGGCGCAAAGTCTATTTTTAGACTATGTCTATTTTTAGACATATGGATCATGGTCTATGAGTTGCAGGATGCTGTTTGTGGATGGTTGGTGAAGTTGGTAAAAATAGATGGACCTCTATTTTTAGACATTGGACGGTTTCTATTTTTAGACTGTCGGGCTAAAAATAGAACAGTCAAATATTATTAACCCTTAATAATATTTAGACTATAAACATTATCTTATCCTCTTGGAGCACTTCGGTTTGATGCTTGGATGTGGCACATGCAGCTGACAGAAGGAAATACACTTTTCCTAAGGGTTAGTTGAGCTATTGCATGGTTGACTTCAGTTAGAACTCATGTGGCGGAGTTTGGTGGAGTTGATGAGACAGTTGGTGGAGTTGTGTTCGGTTTAACTTAGTTGAACTAGTTGTATTTAGTCTAACTGATAAATACACTAGTGATGAGTGGTGTGAATTAATTATTAATTAATCCACTAATTATTAACTCATAAATCAACTAAAGAATACATCAGTTAACTGCAATGCATGGACAGTTCAGTGGAGACCAGTGTTAGAGGTGGGTGAAAGGGTGAGTCTACTATCAGTTGTGACTATATCTGTGCATGAGATTTGCACACACATTGATTGAGATTTCCAATGAGGATTGCGTAGTACAAGCCAAGGGGATTAGAACTTGGATCTCATCATTATTCATCTTGGATTGCGCAGTAGAGGTAGGCAGACAGGTGGAAGAGATTTGAACTTGTGACTTGTTCATATCTGAGCTAGTTTGTGTGTAGCATGTGAGATAGTGCTGAGAGCTGTGAGGAGCTTTGTGCTATGTATTGCTACATGTTCTCTATCATTATAATATACAGATAGTTTGGGGTTTTCAGCTGTAAGCTTTCCCCATTACATACTGTGTTATATGTGTGCTTGATTATGTTTTAATGTGCACATGCGACTGCTTCTATTTCCACAAATTGATGATCAATTGTAGAAGAGGTTATGTATTATGCATGAAGCTTAAATAGTGTGTAATCAGGATAATATCGGTGAATAATTCAACTATTATTCAAATTTCTACATGGTATCAAAGCGAAATTGATCACCGGATCTATTACAGTGATTACAATTTATTTCGGTAGACAGAGTCTGTAAGTGGGCCAGGTAGCCTCTGGATCCATCCTTTCTTTGAAAGCTGATATATCCAGTAAATTCCCCTATAGTCGATCTCTGTGCTAGAAATACTTTGTTCTCACAGATCAGAAGCAGTTGAGTTTTGAGCTGGTGGAATTCGAATTTGTAGCAGTGTTTTCTTGGTGTCGAAGTCAAAATGTCTTTCAACGGATTGCGATTGGAGTATGCTCTTGAAGGCAGCTCGAATTATATTGCATGGAGATATAGGATGAAGGCGGTGTTAGATGACAATGGGCTGAAGGAGTTCATAGATGCTGAAGTCCCAAAGCCTACTGATGCTGCTCAAGTTGAGGCTTGGCAAAAGAAGACAGCAAAATGTCGAAGGATTCTGTTGAAGGGCATGAAGGATCACATTGTATCTAGCCTGCATGAAAAAGCTTCTCCATACTTGATGTGGAAAGCGTTGACAGATTTATTCCAAAGCAAGAGCGACCAGAGGAAGTTGGCGCTCAAGGATAAACTCAGACACATAAATATGGAGAAAGGCAACAGTATGCCCAAGTACCTCACAAAGTTCATCCAATGCAGGGATGAGCTGGGAAGTGTGGGGGTGACTGTAGATGATGATAAATTGGTGAGCTTGGCTCTCCTTGGTCTTCCGAAGAGTTGGCATGCCTATCAGGATTCTATCAATGGTCAGGAGAAATTGCCAGGATGGGAGCGACTTTGGTCGGATCTTGTGCAAGAAGAGATAAGGCGGAGTACCAGGGACGGATCTTCATCAAAGGCATATGATGAAGAAAATTGTGCTTTGGCTGCCAAAGCAGAGAAGGGGAAGAGCAAGAAAGCTTCTCATTCCCGTGCGAAAGGCAAGAAGCAGGACATGTCCAAGGTGAATTGCTTTCACTGTCACCAGCACGTACATTATGCCACAAATTGTCTGCAGAAGAAGAAAAATAAGCAGCTTGTTGGATCTGCAGTGGGAGAGGCCTCGGCCTCGCAGTTTGAGCTGGATTTTTCACTGATCACATGCTTGGTATCAAGTGTGATGGGTTCAGTTTGGTTCTTGGACAGTGGTGTGTCTTTTCACATGACAGGAGATCGAGATTTGTTTTCTGATCTGGAAGAGAAAGATCTTGGAGTGCACATCGAGATGGGTGATGATGGTAGATACAGTGCGACCAGTATCGGTACCATTTCCTTTGAGAGGGAGTCTGGTAAACCCTTCGTATTGAAGGAAGTGATGCATGTTCCAGGATTGAAGAAGAATCTTATCTCTGTGACGATGTTAGAAGACAAGGGATATGATGTTGTCTTTAGCGAGGGAAAGGCTTTCCTGCGCAATAAGGCAACTGGTGAAACCCAGAGGATAGGGGTTCGAGTTAAGAACCTTTATCAATTTCAGGTAGATGGCTGCACAACAATGGCAGGCAAGGCAGAAGGAGTGGTGAGCTGGGATGATGGTGAGTTGTGGCACCAGAGATTGGACCACCTTCACCATGGAGCTTTGAAGATACTACAACAGATTTCTACTAGGCTTCCTAAGGGTACTCTTGCGCAGTCAGATCAGCGCAAGGGATGTACCTTGGAAAAATATGTGAAAGCCACCTTTCACGAGAAGGATATTCGCGCCATGATGATCCTTGAGAGAGTTCACACAGACGTGTGGGGTCCTTTCTCAGTTGCTTCGATAGCAAAGCACAAGTACTACGTGATCTTTGTTGATGATTTCTCTCGAAAGTGCTGGATCTTCTTCATGCAGAAGAAGAGCGATACATTCGCGAAGTTCTGTGAGTTTAAAGCACTGGTCGAGAAGGAGTCGGGGAAGAAGGTGATTGCTCTAAGGAGTGATAATGGTGGTAAATTCATCTGGAAAATTGAAGGACTTTTGCGGCGCAAAAGGGATTCGAGCTCTCATAGCACCTCATAACCCACAGCAGAACGGGGTTGCTGAGCGGAAGAAAAGAACGATCGTGGGTGTTGCACGGGCGATGTTGCATGATCAGGGCCTACCCATACACTTGTAGGCGGAGGCATGCAATGCGCGATGTGCGAGCGAATTTGTCCTCACAAGATACTTGCGCAGGTACCCCAGAGGCGTTTTCTGGTAAGAGGCCTGATATTTCCCATTTGAGGATTTTTGGTTCACCTGTTTACATTCATGTGACGAAGGATGCCAGGAAGAAGCTGGAGCCGACCGCAGAGGTTGGGATATTTTTGGGGTACAATGATACGCCCCACAAATATCGTGTGTATTTTCCAGACAGTCGTAAGACTGTTGTGCGACGGGATATCAAATTTCAGGAGGAGAAATCCATGAAGTGTTCGCTTGAGAGGGAGCCACACTTGCATGCAGATGAGGAGCTATTAGTTCCTAAGGATGAACTTCAGAATGTGTATCAGCCACAAGAGGAAGTTCATGGAGTGGAAGAGACAACTCATGCAACGCCAACCATCAGAGGGCGGAAGCGCACTACAGAAGCTAAGCGACTGGCTCAAGATGCAGAGAAGGTTGTAGGACCACCTACAACACAGCGCAGATAGAGATAGTCATCAGACCGGTACACTGGATACATGGCTCTTGTGAGAAAATGTGTTGTGACAGAGCCATCCTCTTTCGAGGAAGCTGTGGAGGACCCTGCATAGGTAGATACCATGGTGGAAGAGTATGATTCGATTGTCAAAAACAGTGCATGGGAGATTGTCCCAAGACCGGAGGGGAAATCAGTGGTGGGTTCGAGATGGATCTACAAAATGAAGCAGGCGGCTGACGGGAGTGTGGAGAAGTACAAGGCAAGATTTGTTGCCTGAGGCTTCTCACAGATAGAGGGGATCGATTATGAGGAGACCTTTGCACCTATCACAAGGTATTCTTCCATACGGACGATCCTAGCTCTCTCAGCGCAGATGGGGTGGCACATTCATCAGATGGATGTGAAGACTGCTTTTTACGGAATCGTGAGGAGAAATACATAGAGCGACCGAGGTTTCGAGTATCTTCAGCGGTGAGTCGCATGTGTGCAAGCTCAAAAGAGCGTTGCATGGGCTGAAACAAGCACCTTGTGCTTGGTACACACAAATAGACAGTTATTTCACCGAACTTGGTTTCGCCAAGAGTGAGGCGGATCCAAACCTATACCAGATTGTGGTGGAGGGTAAGTTGTTGATCATTGTGCTTTATGTAGATAGGTTTGATTGCGATGGGGGATGAGTTGTTGATAGTACACTTTCATGCAAGGAGGATCTTGCTAGAGAGTTTGAGATGAAGGACTTGGGCCTCCTTCATTATTTCCTGGGATTGGAAATTTGGCAGTGCAATGATGGACTATTTGTTTCTCAGGGTAAGTATGCCCGAGAAATACTGGAGAAGTTCAACATGCATGGCTGCAAGCCTGTTGATACTCCTATTCTTGGAGGTTGGAGGAAGGAGGATGCTACTTCAGCGGAGGTAGTGGATGCCAGTGTTTATAGACAGTTGGTGGGGTCGATTATGTATCTGGTCAATACACGACCCGATATATGCTATGTTGTTAACCAGCTTTCACAAGCTAGGGTTAAGCCTACCAAGCTCTTTTGGAAGGCAGGCAATCATGTATTGAGGTATCTCAAAGGCACATCGGGATATGGATTATGGTACAGACAGTCAGATGAGGTGAAGCTACATGGCTTCACGGATGCAGATTGGGCAGGGAGCCCAACGGACAGAAAGAGAACATCTAGAGGGATTTTCAGTATCAGGTCTACAACAGTTTCTTGGTACAGCAGGAAACAGATATCCGTGGCACTCAATTCAACGGAGGCCGAGTACATGGCAGCAAGTTTGGCTGCATGCGAGGCTATATGGATGAGGAAGATCTTGTTCGGGTCACATTTGGATCCTACTGTGATTTATTGTGATAACCAGAGTTGCATTAAACTCTTGGCTAATCCAGTATTTCATGATAGATCCAAACACATCGACATCAGGTACCATCATATCAGAGATTGTGTGCAGCGGAGAATCATGTTACTTTCATACATTCCCACGGAGGATCAGGATGCTGATATCTTGACGAAGGCGCTCACCAGGAGAAAATTCGAATACCACAGAGGCAGGATAGGGGTTGCAGATAATCCATATCTTGTTGAGAGGGAGTGTTGAAAATGCAACAAGATAATGGAGCTTAGTGAAATGAAGTCGCCTTCACTAAGTGGGCCCGCAGGCTATTTTTGGCGCAAAGTCTATTTTTAGACTATGTCTATTTTTAGACATATGGATCATGGTCTATGAGTTGCAGGATGCTATTTATGGATGATTAGTCAAGTTGGTAAAAATAGATGGACCTCTATTTTTAGATATTGGGCGAAGTCTATTTTTAGACTGCCAGTCTAAAAATAGATCAGTCAAATATTATTAGCCCTTAATAATATTTGGACTATAAACATTATCTTATCCTCTTGGAGCACTTCAGTTCGAGCTACGGATGTGGCACATGCAGCTGACAGAAGGAATTATGCTATTCCTAGGGGTTAGTTGAGCTATTGCATGGTTGAATTCAGTTGGAACTCATGTGGCAGAGTTTGGTGGAGTTGATGAGACAGTTGATGGAGTTGTGTTCAGTTTAACTTGGTTGAACTAGTTGTATTTAGTCTAACTGATAAATACACTAGTGATGAGTGGTGTGAATTAATTATTAATTAATTCACTAATTATTAACTCATAAATCAACTAAAGAATACATCAGTTAACTGCAATGCATGGACAGTTCAGTGGAGACCAGTGTTAAAGGTGGGTGAAAGGGTGAGTCTACTATCAGTTGTGACTATAGCTGTGCATGAGATTTGCACACACATTGATTGAGATTGCCAATGAGAATTGCGCAGTACAAGCCAGTGGGATTCGAACTTGGATCTCATCATTATTCATCTTGGATTGTGCAGTAGAGGCAGGCAGACAGGTGGAAGAGATTTGAACTTGTGACTTGTTCATATCTGAGCTAGTTTGTGTGTAGCATGTGAGATAGTGCTGAGAGCTGTGAGGAGCTTTGTGCTATGTATTGTTACATGTTCTCTATCATTATAATATACAGATAGTTGGGGGTTTCAGCTGTAAGCTTTCCCCATTACATACTGTGTTGATATGTGTGCTTGATTATGTTTTAATGTGCGCATGTGACTGCTTCTATTTTTGCAAATTGATGATCAATTGTAGAAGAGGTTATGTATTATGCATGAAGCTTAAATAGTGTGTAATCAGGATAATCTCGGTGAATAATTCAGATATTATTCAAATTTCTACAAATTCAACATCTCTATTAAGTATCAAATTCTTTGTTATTGGATTGTATAACTTATATGCCTTGTACTGATCACTATACCTAATATAAATGTGATTCGCACTTCTATCATCCAACTTTTTTCTCAACTCCTTAGGCACACGAGCATATGTCACATGGCCGAATACTATGAAGTGTGTTGCACCGCAACTCATCCCCATCCATGCTTCCTATGGAAATTTTTTCTTCACACTTTTAGTGGGAGATATATTCAAAACTTAAATAGAGCAAGCTACTTCTTCCCCCAAAAATTCATTTGATAGATTTATTTCGTTTAACATACTTCTAGCCATATTCATGATGGTTATGTTCTTCCTTGCATCTATACCATACTATTGTAGTGTGTACATCGTTGTAAATTATCATTTGATCCCATGATACCTGCAAAAGTTATGAAAATATTTTGAATCATACTAACCTCCTCTTTCTAATCATAACATTTTTATTTGATGACCACTTTTCTTCTCTACAATTTCCTTGAATTCCTGAGACTTGTCAAAAGTTTTAAAATTCTCCATTAGGAAATAAACCCAAGTATTTTTTTGTAATCATATATGAAGGTTAGGATGTAATAACTTCCTCCAAGTGACTTCATCTACAAAGGACCACATAAATCTATATGAACCAACTCTAAAGGTTTCATTGCTCTATAAGACAAGCCCCTAGAAAAACTATCCTTGTATTGCTTTGCTAAAATGAAACTCTCACATGAAATGGTTAGTTCTTGAATGGGAGACAACCCCTCCACCATATTATTCTATTGCAATAGCCTAAGGCCACCAAAATGTAAATGACAAAAACTGAAGTTCCATAACTAAAGAGCATCCGATCAAGTTTTTTTATTGCAAATGAGTATCATGTCTATCATACTTCATGGCTAGAGGATACATTTGATTCATTGCCATATTTACTTTGGAAATCAAAATCATAGTAAGAATTTTATCATATATGAAATAATCATCTCCTTGAAATAACACATTATACCCTTTTTGAGTAAGTTGGTCGACACTAAGAAGAATATGTTTCAAACCAAGAGAAAAATACACATCTAATATGTGCCTTTTTTAGCCTTGTTTAGTGAGGATGTTAACCATTCATTTTCCCATAGTTTTTAGAATATTACCCCTAACTTGATATAAATCTTGATTGAATGATCCAAATATGTAATTATTTTTCTATTTCTTGTCATATGATTGCTACATCCACTATCTATAAGATATATGTCATTAGATAATTTTTGAGAAATATTAGATGTAAGGAGTAACGATTCTTCACACTTTCTAGAAGAATAATTTGCACCTTTTTTGTTAAGATCAAATTTCTTCTTTCTACATTCATGTGCATAATGACCCATCTTATTACAATAATAGCACTTAATTTTTGTTCTTACATACCTTTGATCTTATTCTGAACTTTTGTGGTTGCTCACCCTCGAACTATGAGGATTTTGATCAAATGTACTTTCTCATTCGAAATCTTTTCTCTAATTGTTGTTTTTATTGTTCCTACCTCTGCTTCTTGACCTTGATCCTCCTCGTCCTCGTGAGATAGAAACCTATGATTTTATTTCATTTTACAAATATTCCTTCTACCTGTTTATTCAAGATTCATGGGATAACAAGGATCCCAATATCTCATCTACTGATAGTTATGAAAAGTCTTTATACTTTTCAATGCTTCCAACCACTACATCAAATTTCTTAGGAAAGGTTTTGAGAACATTCTCTACCATATTCTGATATGAAATATCTTCACCATTCGTCCTAAGTTGATTGAAAATGTTTATAACTTGGGTTACGTATTGGTCCATGAAATTTTAATCTTTCAACTTCAAAATCTCAAAAGTCATCCTTACCGTCTACAAGTTAACTATGTTCACCTTCATAATTCCCTGATAATTAGTTTCTAGGATGTCCCACATTGTCCTAAAGGTCTTTGTTGTTGATATCTTTGGAAATTTAGTTGCATCCACGCAATTTTAGATGATAGCAAGTGTGGTCGCATCCTTTTTTCTGTTGATTTTGAGTTGATATTTTAGTTCATTCATCAAAGCTTGTTTAGTTTCTTCATCATATGGCTTTGTGAATCCTCGAAATACAAGTTCCCATACATCCTCGGAACATAATCAGTAATGCATATTATTCCCTTTTAAAAACATAAATGGTATCTGGGAAAAATGGAAACTAAAAAATATAGCATTTTTTTTAGTAACCTCCACACAAAAACCTTTCTTGATACAAATGAAACCCCTTTTTCAATAAACTCTTAACTTCCTTAATTTTTTTAAATCAACCTTATTAAATTTTTAATACAAACACTATATGTGTGTGGGCACGCGTGTGTGTGCGCATGCTGAGTAGAGCTATCAAGATTGCAAGGGTGGATGGTAGAATTATGGGATGTAAGATATAAAACAATTTATAGCTCTCCCACATCATGTTTGTGGATGGTGTTGGGGATGGGGATGTCAAATTTGGTTGAATGGAAAATCCTATCCTTAATACTTTCTATATTTGGTAGAACATCTAGACTCTTATTGAAGAAGGAGAATATTGAATTGTTTGCAAATTGTGTAAAGGATATTGAAATTTAAAGGATTGCAAATTTGTTTGGTATTAAAGTTATTCCCCTGGAGAATGGTTTTAAATATGTGGGCTTCCACTTGAAGAAATGAAAATATAGGAGGCACGTTAGAATTTTTAAAAGACACGGGAAATTATTTCCCTCAACACAAGGAGTTCACACAGAGTTGCAGAAATGATTTTAACCAAGACAACACATTTACTGAAGCTTACACAGAGTTGCGGAACTCACTTAATACACACCATACTATTGAGCTCCATCATTAGACATATTTGGAGGGGTTAATAGACACCTTTTTTCCTTCTTAGATATCTTTTTCTTGCATTTTTATTATTATTTGGGTTTATGATGCTATTATAGGTGGTGATTAATGGTAAATACTCTGAGTGCGTAATATAAGGTTGAGTACAAAAAATAATGATTTATTAAGCATTTTTATAAAGATTTTATCACAAAGACTTGGAGGAGACGGGAAGGAGAAATTATAGGAGAATCATCCACCCTCAAAGGCAGTCGAAGGATCCCAAATATTTTCTCCAAGAATTCAAATTCCACAAGCAGCCGAAGTATCCCCAAGGATTCTCTCCAGCAATTCGAATTCCAGAGGCAACCGAGCAACTCAAAGATGAGAGCACTCAATCATGGTTTACTTGGAGTCTAGTGGAATCAATCACCATTTTCTAGGGAGCTGTTGGTAGCTACCTTGTAGAATAAATAGAGCAGAGCTAGAGCTAGGAAGAGTTAGTCTATCCTAGTCTCGATTCCATTCAGAATTATTGTTGTGAACTATTGAAGCTTTTTGTTTTATTCACGGATCGAAACTCTCAGACATGTATGCAGTTATTCTTTTATGAAATGAACAGAATGATTTCATTTAATTGATTTAAGTTCAGAGGGCTAGGCTTGTGGGTTAGGGCCCAGTCCATGTGCCTCAAATTCTCTGTTGTTATTATCTTTTCCTTTCTGTCATTTAGCTAGTTTTGCCTCTATCATTTAAGTTAGATTTATTTCTGATAAGTTTCATTGTTATTTAGTTTTTGTGCTGCTATAGTTTTAACTGCTTATGCATAGTGAAATAGAGGAAAAACTCCAAAACTGTGGTCAAGTCTCCCCCCTCTCATATTTTTCAATAGAGTTCAAGTAGGGGTAGACCTTCCCATAGGCCAAAATTTATTTCTGTTCGAGTTTGGGGAAGAATTTATATTACCAAGTCCAAGCCTTTCCTTCACTATTTCAACTCACATTTCTGTCTATTTCCCGTACATGAATTCGCAAGTATGCTTCACAACACTACTTTTATGCTTCCATTTCCCTCCTTTACTTCTCACCTTAGCACTTCAATTACCTTCTTTTGGCCACCCTTAAGCCTTTCAGCCTTATTTATCGATTATTACGAAGAACACGTGAAAAATCATATAGAACCACCAAAAGCCCAACCTCCACCTTTGCTCCTCGAGACTCCCACCACCATACGTCACTCTTCATAATCACAACATTTAACGTTTACCTTAACAATTATCGCCCATTCCTTGCGAATGCGATACTGTAAAATCATAAATTGAACTTCGCACCAGTTACCTTTTGCCATTAAAACTCACCACTCATTCTTTGCAATTGTGAAATTGCAAATTGCAACTCTTAGCTTCTTCCACTGCCACGTCATCCCCATCGCACATCGCATCCCGCAGAACTTACCACATCGCAAATCGCATCCCGCAGTACTTACCACATCGCAAATTGCATCACGTAGAACTTACCACATCACAAATCACATCCTGCAGAACTTATCACATCGCAGATCATTTCTCGCAACCTTTACCACAACGCAAATCACACTTCACACATTTTATTTTATTCTTCTTAATCCTTACCGATATCCTTGTAAAATTGTGATATTGCGATTCATGATCCCCCACATCATTCTTCACACTTTGCACTATGCACCATTTAGTTCATTCCCATTAATACTTACCACTATCCTTGTAAACTTGGGAAATTGTGATTCGCAACCCGCCACATCACTCTCCGCACTTCACATTGTGCACCATTTAGTTTATTCCTGTTAATCCTTACTGCTATCCTTGTAAACTTGCGATATTGTGATTCACGACCTACCATGTCACTCTTCGCACTTTTCACTGTACACCATTTAGTTCATTTCGTTAAGTCCTTACTGCCATCCCTTTAAACTTGCGAAGTTGCGATTGTGACATCGCACATCGCAACTTTTCCTGTCCATCACTTTCCACCATCGCATTTCTGGGTTCTTCTCACTCCAAAGTCATTTATTGCATATGATAAGGTTTCCTAAGGGTTTAACCACCTTTTTCTACTCCCAAGCCATTTATCATGATATCATTAAGTTTTCTAAGGGTTTAACGCCCTCTTTTTGCTTCCAAACCTCATTTCATGTGTCAAACCCCCCATTAGCCCTCTTAGCCCTTTTTCTTCCGTGTAAGCTGCAAATTGATTATTTTTAATTGAAATTAAGGCATGGATAGTTTAGTTTCATGGATAGTTTAGTTACATGGATAGGAGTATGGTAGATAGATCATAGGATATGTAGAGTGCATTTAGCTATTTGGCCAAGTTAAGTGGGGTTTAGAATTAATTTCCTTTCAGCTATTTGTTTTCTGCAAATTAAATTAATTTCATTCTTAGAATTCCTTTCCAGAAATTTAGTTTAGTTTCCTTTTTGTCATTTCCTTCCAGCAATTTACATTCCAGTTGTTCTCATAATTTAAGAAATAGCGCCCTTTCATGAAGCAGAAGAGGATGACATGAACAGAATTCAATTTTTGTGTATATAGCACTGTCACCTCAAAGTTTGTACGAACCCCGGGTTGATAAAGTAAAGTAGGGCAGCCCCTCGGAGTTGCTGCATTTTTGGTGAAATACCAGGGCTCACCACTTTTTGGTGTCGTTGCCGGGGAGGTGTCTAGTAGATATTTTGATTTTTTGTTAGCATTATTTTCTTCTTTCCTTTCTTTTCATGTCACTTCATAAATATTGAAAAATTACAAAAAATATTTGATTTTCATGCCTTGTAGGACTAAGAATACTCAAAGAAAAAAATTACCTAAAACCCCCAGATCACATCCTAGCCACTCTTCACTCTTCTTGAGTGGTAGTGAGATTGAAACCCCTATAGGAGAGAATTATGAATATTTTGAGGATCCTATTGGGGAAGAAGAAGAAAACCTTGTTTCAACTAAGGGATCTGCTTCACCTATCTTAACCATGGTTGGGACCTAGAGAGCCTTTCCCATAAGAGAGGCAGATGGGGACACTAAGATGAAAAAAATTAGCCCCTCATATCTTCCACACTTCCATGGACTTACCTCTAAGGACCCTAACACATTTATGTTTGAATTCGCTTTTGTCTATAGGAATTATGACTACACCTCTGATGATCATAAGTTGAAGCTATTCCCATCCACCCTTAAGGATGCAACCTTGCGCTGGTTCATGGCTCTGCCTAGGGATAGCATCACTACCTGGGCACAGATGGAAGAGACCTTTAGCATCAAGTACAAATACTACTGTAGGTACAAGGAAACTAAGGATGAGATATTTAGGATGATTCTAGGGCCTGATGAATCCCTAGAGGATTATGAAGATAGGTTTCAATTGAGCTATAAGAGATCCAACTGTACTCTTGATCCTGACTCACTTAAACTTGTACTTCTTTGAGGGATCAATGAAGAGATGATAAGAACCTTGAATATGTTATCAAGTGGACATACCTACCAAAAACCCTATAAAACAATCAAAACTATCTTTTGGAACCATTCTAGGGAATTTAGGAAGAAGGGTAGAGCTAGCCAAAGTGCATAGAATACCCCTTCCTCTTCCACCTTAATAAAACATGAGATTGGAAACATGATAGAGGACTTCAAGGGTGACATGATGCACACCTTTGCTTTGCAAATAGACACAATGTAGGTCAAAAGGAAGCAAGACGAAGAAGAGAGAGCCCTAGCCATATTTTGTCTTAGATGTACTAGGAAACAGTCAAGAAATGAATGTCCACTGAATGTCATAGAGGTTTTCTTAGTCAATGAAGAGAATCATGCCATAGAAAAGTGTCCCTCCTTACGTTGACTTAAAGATGTATATCAAGGTGGGGAAACAATGCCAGAGCAACTCTGTTTCATCAACTAGAGAAGGCATGGGGGGCCTCGGCTATATCAATAAGGTATGCAAGGTGCACCTCAATCTTACTATTACAACAATAAGAGTGCATGCATGCAACGTTGGTACACCCCCACTCCTCCATCCTGGTCTACACCTCCTACTTGGCCTTCCAACCCTTCATATTATCCTTAGCCAGTAAACCACCCATTTTAGCAGTATGTTCCACAACAACCTCAATGGAACAATCCATCCTAGGGGTGGAGGTCTCAAAAAAATCAACTATTTTCACTAATGCCTCCACCCCAACCTGAACCTCAACTTACCCATGCTTCTCCACCTAGGCTACCTATACCTGCACATTCCAATCCAAACCCGAATAACAAATAGGCACATCAGGAGGTTAATCTTAGTTCAGGAAGAGTACTCCCCGAAAACCATCCCCCATATCCACCTGTATAGATTGAGGAGGAAAAGGAAGAAGATAACACTCAAATCCAACAACCTCCTTTTCTCGAGCACTTGATCCACCCTAGTCAGCACACCCCAGAGGAGACTGAACTCCTAGGGAAATTGGAAAATTTGTGTGTAAATATACCACTTCTCCAGGCCATTAAGGATGTCCCTATCCACAATAGGCTCATAAAATAAAAGTGCTTCAAGAAACCTGGAAGGGGGAAGAAAGATACGCCACCATCAATGTGGTAGGACAACTGTCTGACCTGATGTTGGGGAAGGTGATACTTGCAAAATACCTAGACCCCGGTAGTCCAGTTGTAGATGTAAATCTAGATAATGTCATAGTCCCCAACACTATGATTGATTTAGGGGATGCCATCAATATCATGACCAAGGAAACTATGTTGAAACTTAATCTCAAAGGGACTTTGAGGAAAACCACAATAGTTCTACAACTTGCAGATTGATCCACAGTAACTCTAGAAGGAATGGTTGAGGATGTTATGGTTACCATTGACTCTTGGGAGTATCCTACAGATTTCCTGGTCCTATAGCTAAAAACCAAGTTTAATTGTTATCCTCTAATATTAGGGAGACTTTGGTTAGCCACTGCAAATGCTTATATTAGTTTTCGAGCCAGAAACATGACTATCAAAAATGGGTCTTTGTCGAAACAGCTAGTGTTATATCCTCCAGCCCAACCTTCCATTAAGCATGATCTCCCTATATGGTTGGAGGATAAATAATATGAGTTATATAACATTTCCCCTATGTGTACCATAGATGATATCCTTAGAAGGGGGCAGCTTGATGAAGATGAACTCATTGACCATGCCATTCAAAACTAGTCCTCCACTAACAATCCTCTTGAAACCCTAGTCAAAGAGTTTGAAAGCCACCCCTGGATGGAAGTGCAATCAATTGAGACAACCTATGAAACCACCAAGGCTATCGAGTTTGGTCCATCCAGATATATGAAAATCAACCAAAACCTCTCAAATGAAGAAGAGAAGCAGCTATGCCAGCTTTTGAAAGAAAATCTTGAAACATTTTCTTGGGATTACAAGGACATGAAAGGGGTGCATCCTCTAGTATGAAAGCATCTACATCAAATAAGGATGCAAGCCTATGAGACAACATCAAAGAAGAATGAACTCGAATCTAAAGGAAATAGTCAAAGAAGAGCTGCAAAAACTATTGGATGCAGGGTTCATATATCCTATATCCGACAGTGAGTGGGTATCTCCTCTTGTCCTAGTCCCAAATAAGAATGGGAAGTGGTGAATTTGTTTTGATTGTTGATAACTTAACAAAGCCACCAAGAAAGACCATTTCCCTGTTCCCTTTATAGACCAAGTCCTAGATGGCCTTGCAGGGAAGAAGTTATTTTCCTTCTTAGATGGGTTCAGTGAATACAATGAGATTCAAATCATCCATGATGACCAGGATAAGACTACTTTCACCTAACCTTGTGGTACCTTTGCTTATAGAGTCATACCCCTGGGGTTGTGCAATGCCCCAAGCACCTTCCACAGAGCTTTCCTAAGAATCTTGTCTGAGTTAGTCCATGACTCTGTCAAAATTTACATGGACGATTTCACACCATATGGGGATGACTTCTAGGAAGATCTCTCTAATTTGGGTAAAGTACTAAGAAGGTGCATTGAGATGCATCTCTCCTTGAGCTTAGAAAAGTGTGAATTCTTGAAGAAAGGAGGGGTTGTATTAGGACACTACATATCCCAAGGAGGAATACAGGTAGACCCAAACAAAATCACTTTCATCAAAAGGGTACCTTCTCCTCAAAAGTAGAAAGATGTCAGGAGTTTCTTAGGCTTAGATGGTTACTATAGAAGGTTCATCAAATATTTCAGTAAGATGACTTCGCCATTATTTGGGTTATTGGACAAAGATTCTAAGTTTATTTGGTTTGGTCCTTTTCAAGAGGATTTTGAGATCATTAAGAAGCATTTTATTACCGCCCCCATCCTCTGAGGTCTAAATTGAACTCTGCCTTTCCACATCCACACTGATGCATCCGACAAAGTTGTAGGGGCGGCATTAGGAAAATTAGGGGACAAAATCCCTTATGCCATTTATTTCATCAGCAAGAATTTGTCCAAAGACAAGCTGAATTATACTGTTACTAAGAAGGAGATGTTGGCCATTGTCCATGCATTGAAAAAATTCAGGCATTATGTCACTGGATATCAGACCTTTGTTCACACTGACCATGCAACCATCAAGTATTTAATGAAAAAACTAGATATTAATGCTAGAATAATTAGATTATTGTTACTTTTGTAGCAATTTGATTTGAATATTGTTGATAAATCTAGAAAGGAAAATGTTGTTGCATATTTTTTGTTTAGGTTATTTCTCCCTGCAGGTGAAGAAGGAATGGTGGATGACTAGCTGCCAGATGAACACCTCTTTTCCATATCATAACTCCCACCATGGTTTGCTGATACAACTGACTACTTGGTTGCTGGAAGACTCCCTCCTAATATTTCATTCAGGGAGAGGAGCAGAATCATCAGAAAAGTGCCCCTTTCACATGGATTAGGGGGGAATCTCTTCAATATAGGCCCTGATCAAATCCTAAGACGATGTGTGAGGGAGGAAGTTTTTTTGATATCCTCTTTGAATGTCATGACAACCCATGTGGAGGCCAATTTTCTGCAAAGAGAACTTCTTACAAATTTTTTCAGGCGGGTTACTATTGGCCTACGCTTCACCAAGATTCCAGAAGATACATGAGCAAGTGTGACTAGTGCCAAAGGATGGGGAAACCCACACAAAGGGATGAAATACCTTTACACCCTCAACTGGCTCTTGAACCATTTGACAAGTGGGGAACGGACTTTTTTGGACCCATCGATCCACCATCCGAAAAAAAGAAGTATATCATAGTCTGCACTAATTACCTGACAAAGTGGGCTGAAGAAAAATAAGAGAAGGTAGAAACTGAAGAAAAAATAGAAAAATTTCTAAGGGAGAATGTGTTTTACAAATTTGGATGTCCCAAAGAAATAGTCACTAATCAGGGATCATAGTTCACCTCTCACCTCATTGAGAATATTTTGAGGAAGCACAAGATTAAGCATAGAACTTCCACTACCTATCACCCTCAGGCGAATTTCCAAGTAGACATAACTAATAGATCTTTAGAGAGCATCCTTGCCAAGGTTGTGAGAAGAAAAATAAAATATTGGACAGATATATTGGTAGAAGCTACTTGGGCCTACAACACCACTTGGAAGAAAACAACATGATTCACTCCTTATAAACTAGTCTATGGTAAGAAATCTCTACTTTCAGTTGAGTTTGAATTCAACACTTTAAGAATGGTAGCTAAATTAAATATAGATCTAAAAAATGCCCAAAAATATAGGTTGTTGCAACTAAATGGATTGGATGAGTTCAAAATGCAAGCACTTCTTCACACAGTGGTAGTTCAATTACAAAGGAAGGTATGGCGTGACAAGAGAACCAAAGAAAATACCTTCCAAGAAGGATATTGGGAACTGTTGTATGATTCAAGGTTTAAAGACATCAAAGGAAAGCTGATGACAAGATGGTTGGGGCCTTACATAATGGAGAAATTCTTTGATAATGGTGCAGCTCAAATCAAGAACATAGATGAGGAAGGGATCCCCTTGCTTGTCAATGGTCATAAACTTAAAATTTACAAGAAGCCTTTGTCAAGGGAAGAATTCATCAATTCAATAAGAAGAGAGGTGTATGTGATAGGAAACTCCATAGTTTCCCACACCTTCTGAAAGAAAAAAAGAAAATAAAAAAGAATAAGCTTGTGGGATGAAAACCTTGATGGAGGCAGCTCACTTGCACAAAAAAAAGAAGAAAAGAATAAAGATAAATGGGTGAAAAACCCTCTGAGGTACACAAGGCAAGTTTGTGGGTTGAAAACCTCCACGGAGGAAGCCCACTTTCTTTCGAAAAAAATAAAAAAGAGAAAAATAACAAAACCAAAAAATGCATCTACATCACTGTGTTTTTCTGTGTTTATTGTTTTGCAGGTTGTTATTGGTTTCTAGGAAACACTGGGAAGAATTCATCTTCTTCTATCTTGCCGTCCATCCCATCATTCACTCCATTCATCTTCATGACTTCCTCCATCACATCCATACACCACACTCCATTTCTGAGCACAATGTAGCAAGAGAAGTAGCACACAAACAAACTACTACAAACATCAAGAAGTTCCTTAAAAAAACAAAGTTGTTCATGGACTGCTAAGAAGAAGAACAAGGGAAACTGCATAACAAACTACAGGAGAAAGAGAATGCCACTCATGGCATCTCAAGCACCCCACGTGACATCCACAGTAGAGAGAAAAAACAGACAAAGATTAGCATCTCATTGAGGAAGCTACTCCTTCAACAAGCTACTCAATCAGAGAACAATAATATGGTGAAGAACACAACATCTAAAAAGGCTTGTCTCAAACATCTATCTCCTGCAAATACCTTGGAAACAACAAGTAAACTCAAGTATAAGATCTCACCCCTTGTTTTGCATTCATAATAGTGAGAAATAATTAATTCACAGACTTAGAGTTTAAGCAGAAGAAAGGTGGCTAGTTAACTCGGCCACCACCATGAGGTATGGCTGGAATAAAATTGGGAGTACATTCCACCTAGGAATGCAAAAGGAAAATTTTAAATCAGTGATGTAGAGGAGAATGAGGGGAGGAAAACACACAATCCATCCTGAATTAACAGGGAGGTGGAACCAATTGTTTATGACAGAACTGGAGCTGATCGTAGTTATAAGAAGTTCTCACATTCCCCTAAAGGTGAAGACTTGACCTGTATTAGTTGAATGAGAGCCTTAGAAGGCAGAATGGAAGTTATACCTTTGAAGTTAGGAGCAAGATTGAAGCTACTCCTTCAACAAGCTGCTCAATCAGAGAACAGTAATATGGTGAAGAACACAACATCTAAAAAGGCTTGTCTCAAACATCTATCTCCTGCAAATACCTTGGAAACAACAAGTAAACTCAAGTATAAGATCTCACCCCTTGTTTTGCATTCATAATAGTGAGAGATAATTAATTCACAGACTTAGAGTTTAAGCAGAAGAAAGGTGGCTAGTTAACTCGGCCACCACCATGAGGTATGGCTAGAATAAAATTGGGAGTACATTCCACCTAGGAATGCAAAAGGAAAATTTTAAATCAGTGATGTAGAGGAGAATGAGGGGAGGAAAACACACAATCCATCCTGAATTAACAGGGAGGTGGAACCAATTGTTTATGACAGAACTGGAGCTGATCGTAGTTATATTGGCACTCCAAATTTAGTTGTGTCATCTAATAAAAGGAGATGTTGTCTCATCCAAACCAGTGAATTAAAAAATTTTATAGGGAGAGGACCGATGGAAGGACGCGATGCTTGAAGATGAAGAAGAAGAACCAGAAATAAGAGGAGGAAGAACCAGCAGAAACAAGAAGAACTAGAAGAAGAAGAGAGAGAGATAAAGGGCCAAAGAAAAACAAAAGAGATGGCCATAGATGTGATAGATATAGTAAAAAGTGGGTGAGACACAGACTCACAACCCAGCATCACATCCCCTAACTACAAAAAGATAGCTGCCACCATGGCTCCTCTGGGCGCAAAAAGAAAAAGGCAGACCTCTAGGTTTTTCGGAGCTCACACAAATCAGAGAAAGCCAGAAACTTCTCCCTTAAGTGCGATGATCATAGAAGAATCACCAAGGGGGGAGGTAAGAATCGAAGAAATGTTTCTGAAGGAGCAGCTATAGAAGGCACATGTAGAGAATGTAGTGCTAAAGGAGCAATTGGAGCAAAAAGAGGAGCAAGTAGGCACCATGGAAGACTTATGCATAGAAGCCCTTCAACACAGATTCCCCTCTGACTCATATGTTGTGTACCTCTAAAAACAATGGCTTCTATTTCGAATCAATACTCTAGCCTCCCATGGATCACTCCATTTCCAAGATTGTAGGAAATTCATGAAGTTCTACAAGCAAGCCAACATAGCTTATCAGTCAAAGATGGAAGATTTTTATATGCATAAATTTGTGCTGATAAATGTGGAGATTTGGGATCCCAATCCTACAATGGGGGATAAGTAGTTAATGGATCTAGCATCTTGGATGGTGAATGAGGAAAATAGAGCCAAAGAGATATGGAACGCCATGGGAAGAATAATTAGCTCCATCATTAGACATATTTGAAGGGGTTAATAGTCACCTCTTTGCCTTCTTAGATATATTTTTCTTTCATTTTTATTATTATTTGGGTTAATGATGCTAGTATGGGTGGTGATTAAGGCTAACATACTCTGAGTGACTAATATAAGGTTGAGTGTAGAAAACCATGATTTATTAAGAATTTTTATAAATTTTTTATCACAAAGACTTGGAGGAGATAGCAAGGAGAAATTATAGGTGAATTATCCACCCTCAAAGGAATCTAAAGGATCCCAAAGGTTCTCTCCAGTAATTCAAATTCCACAAGTAGCCGAAGGATCCCCAAGGATTCTCTCCAGCAATTCAAATTCTAGAGGCAACCGAGAAACTCAAAGAGGAGACCACTCAATATTGGTTTACTTAGAGTCCAGTGGACTCAATCACCATTTTCTAGGGAGTTGTTGGTAGCAATAAATAGAGCAAAGCTAGAGCTAGGAAGAGTTAGTCTATCCTAGTCTCGATTCCATACAGAATTATTGTTGTGAACTATTGAAGCTTTTTGTTTTATTCCGGAATCGAAGCTCTCAGAGATGTATGTAGTTATTCTTTTGTGAAATGAGCAGACTAGTTTCATTTGGTTGATTTAAGTTCAGAGGGTTAGGCTCGTGGGTTAGGGCCCAATCCATGTGCCTTAGCTTCTCTGTTGTTATTATCTTTTCCTTTCTATCATTTAGCTAGTTTTTCCTGTGTCATTTAAGTTATATATTCTTTTGATAAGTTTCATTGCTATTTAGTTTTTGTGCTATTGTAGCTTTAATTTCTTATGCATATTGAAATAGAGGAAAAACTCCAAAATTGTGGTCAAGTCTCCCCCTCTCATCTCTGTCGATAGAGTTCAAGTAGGGGTAGACCTTCCCACATGCCAAAATGTCTTTCTGTTCGAGTTCGAGGAAGAATTTTTATTACCAAGTCCAAGCCTTTACTTTACTATTTGATCCCGCATTTTTGTCTGTTTCCCGTACATGGATCCGCTGGTGTGCTTCACTTCTGAGCATTTCTCTTACACTTCCATTTCCCTCCTTTACTTCTCACCTTAGCGCTGCACTTACCTTCTTTTGAATACTCTTAAGCCCTTAAGCCTCATTTATTGATTTTTACGAAGAACACATGAAAAACCATACAAAACCAATGAAAACCCAACCTCCACCTTTGCTCCTTGAGACTCCTGGCACCGTACATCGCACTTTGAAGTCGCAATATTTAACGTTTACCTTAACACTTATCGCTCATTCCTTGCGATTGAGATATTATGAAATTGCAAATCACACTTCGCACCGATTATATTCTAACATTAACACTCACCTCTCATTCTTTGCGATTGGGAAATCACAAATCACAACCCTTAGATTTCTCCATCGCCACGTCATCCCCATCGCACATCGCATCCCACGAAACTTAACACATAACAAATTACATCTCGCAGAACTTACCACATTGCAAATCACATCCTGGAGAACTTACCACATCATAAATCACATCCCACCGAGCTTATCACAACGCAAATCACTTTTTGCAACCTTGACCGCAACACAAATTGAACTTCACACATTTTAATTTATTCTCACTAATCCTTACCTCTATACTTGTAAACTTGCGATATTTCGATTAGCGACTCACCACGTCACTCTTCACACTTCACACAGTGCACCATTTAGTTTATTCCTGTTAATCCTTACCGCTATCCTTGTAAACTTGTGATATTGCGATTCACAACCTATCACATCACTCTTCACACTTCGCATTGCACACCATTTAGTTTATTCTCATTAATCCTTACCACTATCCTTGTAAACTTTCGATATTTCGATTCGCGACCCACCGTGTGACTCTTCACACTTTGCATTGCGCACCATTTAGTTCATTCCATTAAGTCCTTACTTCCATCCCTTTAAACTTGCGAAGTTGCGATTGCGACATTGCACATTGCAAATTTTTCTATCCATCACATTCTTCCATCGCATTTTTGGGTTCTTCTCGCTCCGAAGTCATTTCTTGCATGTAGTAAGGTTTCTTAAGGGTTTAAATCCCTCTGTCCACTCCAAAGCCATTTCTCATGCTATCATAAAGTTTTCTAAGGGTTTAACCCCCTCTTTCTGCTTCCAAACCTCATTTCATGTTTTAAACCCCCCATTAGCCCTTTTAGCCCTTTTTCTTCCCTCTAAGCTGCAAATTGATTCTTTTTAATTAAAATTAAGGCATGGATAGTTTAGTTGCATGGATAGGAGTATGGTAGATAGATCGTAGGATAGGTAGAGTGCATTTAGCTGTTTGGCCAAGTTAAGTGTGGTTAAGAATTAATTTCCTTTCTGTTATCTATTTTCTGCAAATTAAATTAGTTTCATTCTTGGCATACCTTTCCAGCAATTTAGTTCAATTTTTTTTTGTCACTTCCTTCTAGCAATTTACTTTATAGTTTTTCTCATAATTTAAGAAATAACATCCTTTTGTGAAGCAGAAGAGGATGATATGAATAAAATGCATCTGCTGTGTATATAGCACTATCAGCTCAAAGTTTTCATGAACCCTGAGTTGATAAAGTAAAGCAGGGCAGCCCCTGGGAGTTACAACATCCTTGGTGCAATACCAGGGCTCACCACATACAGTTGCGAAAATCAAATTATGAGAGTCCTCTTGTTAATACAGAGTGGCAGAGATTAAAATTGCAACTATATGGGAGCTAATAAAATAAATTAATTTTACTCACAGTGAAACAAAGTAAAACAAAGTGTTGTGGTAAAACACATACGTAAAAATTCCAGAACCAAATCGCAACTAACCAAACTTTATATTAAAACTTCAAAACATGAAATACATTCACAAATGGAGGATGTGGCTCCTTCATTAGTAAAACAAGACTTCTTACTGATATTTACATTCACCAAGGTTGCAGAGTAACACACAGTAAAACCTGTAAAATTTGCTCCACAATTTTCTCCCCTTGTCTTTCCACACTTACATTTGCCACTTTTCACAACACTGAAACTTACATGTAAAATATTGTTAAGATTTTACGGCAGAAATAATAAATAATTTTACTGAGAGGAATAATAACCATAACCATGAAAGAGCCAACAACAAATCACATAAACATAAACATAATGTTTAACTGGGAAAACCTCAAATCCGGGGAAAAATCCAACCAATGAAATTTCATTAAACATTGACCAAAACCCTGGCCAATCCAGCCAAGTGAGCCTTCACCGCTCACATCCAGGCCTACATTACAATGAAGTATTCCTAGCCTCTTATAAGCTCCATTACATGCAATACCATGGGCCAAAACCATGGGTGCACAAAACCATGTGCCCCAAAACCACTACTATTTACCCTATTCAACATTGACTCTACCCCGAGTCATGTTCACCTAACAATTCCCCCCTTAAACTTGACTTGGGGTTTCTTGACTAAATCCAGCCAAACCTGCGAAGTGAGACAACCCCGCTCACTCTAGCTCTCCCCCCCTCAAATTTTTACCCAGGGTAATTGTAAACTTGACATCCCCCCTATCACCTAGGTCTAACCCAGACTTTACCAGTGATTATCCAGGGGTACACATGCCATACCAGGTCTTACAGCAGTATGCCCATTTACATGTAATAAAAATTAACTCCATTATAATTTTTTTTTTTTTCATTGTTACTGCCTTTGTACATATGAAATCAATGTCCATATAAAAAGAATCCATCTACCGATTTACATGGGTCACCAGCCTCTGTAACCGCCAGTCCTCTAGGAATTCTCTTCAGATACATGGTTCATCAATTTAATTAATTCACCTGCAAATATCCTCTCTCATTTTCTACATGATGTCCTCTCCAAAGAGGACATCATAGTTGTACATAAATCTTCCCTCTACGCTTTTGATGGTCCATTCTAATTTTCTGCTTGGTTGCTTGGTGAAGCTCCTCTTCTCCACCCTCAACCACAATTTTCCTCAACCATGTACCACCACACTATGATAATTATTTGATTGACTCATTCCATAAATTCATCAAATACTTTGTATACAACCAATGCCCATGGTTGCTTTCAATATTCATGTGTATACTCATTTTCGGCCCTTTAATCTTGGCTTATGTTGCACCACGCCCTTGGGACTCGACGTGGTCCCCGTAGTATAGCCCAACGCACTACTATACCACTCGTCATCGGGTGGCTGCAACTTGAACCCAGGATCTCCTTCAATATCATATGTATTCACCACATTAGGCATAATGATAGTATTTTCGGCATCATCAGTAGAAGAAGGCGCCATGCAATATTGTGCATGGTCTAATTTATTCCCTTCATTCTGGAATTCAAGCAGTTTTTTTTGGGGATAATCATTTTTATATTGACCATTTAATGTTGAGTTCCATCCATACACTGGCTTTGTACCTCTATCACTATCTCGAAAGCCATCGCTCCGACTAGGTCGAGAATTAAGGAAAAATAAGAGCCCCCATGCAACAAAAAAACAACATAAATGAGACCTCATACAGTCGCTTCCTGCCTGAAGAGCTTTCCTCCAGAGCCTGCTTTCTTTTCAATTGAGCTCTGCGTGACTTCTGCATTACTTATCAAACCATGCCTTGGTTGATTTTCCACCAATTTGAAAAAAAAATCAGCCTCCCCGACAAAGCGTCGAACCGATTTTCTTCTCCAGTCCTAAAAAATAAATAAATCCCTACTCCAACTTATTTTAGACATTCAAAAAATTGGATCGAACCATAAAAATGAAGCAAATGAAAGGCTCCTAAGCTGACGAAAAATCTGAATGGATGAAACCCCACGCCAAGCTTGGGCAATCTAGAGGGTGGATTGCTGAGATCCTGACGCAGATCTGAGGCCATCGCCATGCCTTCGCGATCTCCTCCTCCATCTGCCGAATGGTCTGTTATTTGATTACTAGTTTCGCCGGGGTACAACTACCACAAGTGTTTCCTGCGTTTCGATCCTGCGACCTGCACCACTCAGATCCTCTTCTTTTTCACAGTTGCATGGATGAGCCATTTTGACTCTGTGTCAACGATCGATCCACACCAGATCTGACAAGATCTGTGTTCTTCATATGCAAATTCGTTTGTGATACAACAAATCCAACACCTTCAAGCGCAGATCTATCCAATCAAACTGCACAGAGATGATTCCTGCTTTTTACACAGCAGTAGTGAAACTATAGACACGATAAAATTATTACACCAGCTCTGATACCATTTGTTAAGATTTTACGATAGAAATAATAAATAATTTTACTGAGAGGAATAATAACCATAACCATGAAAGAGCCAGCAACAAATCACATAAACATAAACACAATGTTTAACCAGGAAAACCTCAAATCTGGGGAAAAATCCAACCAATAAAATTTCATTAAACATTGACCAAAACCCTGGCCAATCCGACCAAGTGAGCCTTCACCGCTCACCTCCAGGCCTACATTACAATAAAGTATTCCCAACCTCTTATAGGCTCCATTACATGCAATACCATGGGCCAAAACCATGGGTGCACAAAACCATGTGCCCCAAAACCACTACTATTTACCCTAGTCAACATTGACTCTACCCCGAGTCATGTTTACCTAAAAAATATAAACATACATATATATAAGACATTTAATTTCTAAGAGACATAATTTAATACATATTATGGGTGGACATCATTTACTGAACATGACAGAAGTTGCGTGAAGTGAACAAAACTTGCGGATTAAATATTTTCCCATACACATTTACTAACCATGCATGAAATTCTATTCAACTTTAATTATTTAACTCTATTGTAGAATGGGTTATTTACTATGCTCATAATTTTTCCTTGTCCGCATACTCAATCCGCAACCTGCAAAACATTCACTAAGGTATGGCCATGACCAGAAAATTAAACACGGTGGTTGTGATTAATTTTCCAACACTCCCCCTTAATCGCAACTACCGCCATTGACCATTCTCAAACAATCTCTTATATAAACAAAATTTTCACATGCCAATGGATTTGTGAATATGTCTGAAAATTGTTCCTCTGACCTGCAATGTTGCAACACAATTTCACCATTGTTAAATAATTCTCTTATGAAAATATATTTAGCATCAATGTGCTTTGTCCTCTTGTGGAAAAAAAAATTCTTTGATAGTGCAATTTTGGAATTGTTATCAAAGAAAATTGTGGTTGCTACATTTTTTTCATGACATAAATCCCGCATCATCCTTCTCATCCAAACTGCTTGACACGATGATGCTATTCCGACGACATATTCAGCTTTTTTTGTTGACATTGATACTATTAGTTGCTTCTTGGAAGACCATGAGATGGCTCTCGAACCCAAATGAGAAACATATCTCGACATGTTATTTCTGCCATCAACAATTCTTGTCCAATCACTGTCAGTGTAAACAATCAGCCTAAAATCATCAGTTGTGGAGTACAAAATGCCATACTCCTTTGTCCCATTGACATACTTTAAAATTATTTTTGATGCTTGCCAATGTGTCTCCTTCGGTGTCTCCATGAACCTCGACACCAAACTCACTGCATACATTATATCATGCCTAGTTTCGATCAAATACATTAGGCTGCCCATAATACTTTTGTATAATTTCGGATTGACATTGCTTCTACAATCTTCCTTGCTCAAATTCAACCCCATAACAGTTGGAGTTGGTGATGGCTTCTTGTTCTGCATATTAAACATCTCTAAAATGTCTTCAACATAATTTTCTTGAGAGATAAATATTCCATTTTCTATTTGCTTCACTTCTATGCCCAAAAAATATCTTAGCAACCCCAAGTCAGTCATTTCAAACTCACTTTTCATGACTGCTTTGAAATCAGAGATGAGGAAATCATCACTACCTGTAAATATAAAATCATCTACATACAAAATGACAATAATAATCTTATATTCACTTTCTTTGATGTAGAGAGTAGGTTCACTGTCACATTTGTCGAACCCATAGTCCATCAAATAGGCATCTATCCTACTATACCATGCACACGGTGCTTGCTTCAGCCCATAGAGAGCTCTCTGCAACCTACACACCTTGTTGTCTTTGCCTTATACCTCATAACCAGGAGGTTTCACAATGTACACCTCCTCTTTCAGAACTCCATTCAGGAACGTTGATTTTACATCCATTTGATACACATTCCATTTATGTTGCACGAAAATTGAAAAAATTGTGTGCACTATCTCCATCCTTGCGACTGGCGCAAATGTCTCCGAATAATCTCTTCCATGCTACTGCTTGTATCCTTTGACAATGAGCCTTGCTTTATGCCTTTCAATCTTACCTTCAATTTTTCTCTTGGTCTTATAGACCCACTTCACTCAAATAACTTCTTTACCTTGCGGAAGGTCCACTAACTCCCATGTGTCATTGTTTTCTATTGCTCCTATTTCTTCATCCATTGCCACAAACCATTTCTCTTCTTTGACTGCATCTTCAAAGTGGAGTGGGTCATCTACATGACAAAATAATGAAAATAAAGAATTCAAACCAACATTGCTATCAACTTCATATTTCTCATAAATTTCATTTAAATTTCTGAATTTTGGTCTTCTTATGCTTGTTGAATATGGGCTTGGTGTTGCGCTTGAAGTAGATGGTGTTGCGGATATTTGTGGTGTGATTGGAGAAGCACTTGCTTGGTTGCACAAAAATGTCATATTAGTTGTTTGCAGTGTCATATGTTGACTGCTTTGTTGGGCTTGTGTAGGTGGAGGAGGAGTCATCGTTGAGGAATGACTTGTTGCGGTCAATTCCTCTTTGTCTTCATGTGACACACATGTCTTCACATTGACTGTCTTCTCTAAACTTCCATCCCATGTTCCTATTCTATGAACTGAACATATCTGTTTATTATTTCCTTCTTGGTTGATGGGTTGTAGAGCTTGTATGCCTTGGATTCATCACTGTATCCAAAAAAGATACATTTCTCCCCCTTGCTGTCCAATTTCTTCGTCAACTCATCTGGGACATGTGCATACGCCACACACCCAAACACTCTCATGTGAGTGACATATTGTTTTCTTCCACTCTATGCCTCTTTAGGAACAATATTAATAACAATTTTGTTTGGACACCTATTTATAATATATGCTGCAAAAGTGACAGCTTCAGCCAAATAATAATTTGGAAAATGCTTTGCCTTCAACATACTCCTTGCCATTTCCATGATTTTCCTATTCTTTATTTTCACGACACCATTTTTCTTAGGTGTATAGCTTGTTGTAAACTAATTATGAATTCCATACTCCCTGTAAAAACGTAGGAAATCACTTGAGATATATTCGCCACCTCTGTTAGTTCTCAACACTTTGATGTAGTGTCCACTTTGCTTCACAACAAGAGCTTTGTAGTGGTGGAAGTAGTTAAACACTTCACTTTTCTGTTTTAGGAAATAAACCCATGTCTTCCTTTTGTAGTCATCTGTGAAGGTCAAAATTTAATGGTTGCCCCAAAATGATGGTGTTTGCATTGGTCCACATAAATTTGAGTGGACAATATCCAAAGGTGCCTTTTTCCTTATAGACTTTCATGCTAGAAATGATTCTTGATGTTTTTTTCCCAAGATGCATCCTTCACATAGGCTATCTAGTTTTTCTATTAGTGGCAATCCCTTCACCATGCATTTTCTATGCAAAAAATTCAAATCTCCAAAGTTGAGATGACCAAATCTCAAATGCCACAACCAATTTTCATCTTTAATTTGTTCTTGAAAGTTTTCTTGCGTGACAACTTGAGAGGAAACATTCTATTAAAAATACATTGTAGCCCTTTTGCATGAGTTGTCCAGTGTTTATGAGGCTATGTTTCAAACCGGGAACAAAATAAACATATGACATGAACATCTTCTCTCCCTTCTTTGTTAGAATGTCTACTCTTCCTTTTCCCATGACATAAACTTTGTTTTTAGTCCCCAATGTCACTTCTGATTTTACACTTTCATCTAGATTGGAAAACATTTCTATGTTTCCAGTCATGTGGTTACTACACCTTGAATTTAAGAACCATACATCTCATTGTTTTACTTGTGCTACATTACAATCTAAAAAAATGCTATCATGGTTCTGATTTTCCTTTATTAAATTTGCACTTGGTTTGCTACCTATGTCATATTGATTCTTTCTACATTCATTTGCATGATGACCATACTTCTTACAATAATGACATTGAACTTGATATTTATCATACCTCTGACCTTGTGTTTGATTTTGGCGTAGGCCTTGACTTGGATTTTGATTTCTACCCATTCCACTTGAGCTTGAAGGGCCGCTTCTTCCACCTCTTTGTGTGCTTCTTCCTCTTCCTCTATAATTTGATCTTCCTCGACCTCTACCTTGACCAAAGGAAAATTGTGTCTTGAATGCATGCTCCAATGATGAGCTTTTTCCTCTGTTCAATCTATGTTCATGAGAAATAAATGATGCATGAACCTCATCCACTGAAAATTGTGAGAGTTACTTTGTCTCCTCTATTGCCACAACTATGGCATCGAATCTTGCTAGCAGAATTCTGATAATTTTCTCAACTATTCTTCTTTCCTCATGTGTCTCACCATGAGACCTGATTTGGGTAACCAAGCCAATTACATGTGTAAAAAATGAGTCTATATTCTAAGACTCTTTCATACAAATTGTTTCAAAATCTCTTCTTACCATTTTTAATTCAACTATCTTCACCTTTTCCATGCCTTGGTAGTTTGTCTAGAGGTTATCCCACGCTTGCCTGGAATTCATTGCTACTGCAATCCTTTGGAAAATAATTTCATGCACTGCTTGAAAATTTTAGATGAGGGTGTCAAATAATTGTATGCTACTGCATCTGCTGGTTCTTGGAAACCATTCTCCACCAATTCCCAAATGTCTTGTGAGGAAAACAGAGCCTTCATTGTAATATCCCACTATTCATAATTTTTGCAATTAAACTGTGGTATTTGTGGATTAGTCAAGCTTGTGCTTTTTTTTTCCATTTTCATTGTTTAAACAAACTTTCTTACTGTGTAAAAATTTCTCATTGTGTCAAAACTTTTCTCACTGCTGGAGAATACGCTCCTAAAAACAATTTTTAACTCCTCAGTAAAGCACTTGCGGTAATGAAGGTCTTAACCCGCTCTGATGCCCATGTTAGAATTTTTAAAAGACAGGGGAAATTCTTTCCCTCAACACAAGGAGTTCACAAAAAGTTGCAGAAATGATTTGAACCAAGACAACACATTTACTGATGTTTACAAAGAGTTGCGGAACTCACTTAATCCGCACCATATAGTTACGGAAATAAAATTATGTGAGTCCTCTTTTCAATACATAGTGGCGGAGATTAAAATCACAATTAAAGGGGAGCTAATCAAATCAATTAATTTTACTGATGGTGAAACAGAGTAAAACAAAGTGTTGCGGTAAAAAACATACGTGAAAAACTCCAGAACCAAATCGCAACTAATTAAAATTTATATTAAAACTTCAAAACATGAAATACATTCACATATGGAGGCTACAACTCCTTCATCAGTAAAACAATACTTCTTACTGAGAGTTACATTCACCAGGGTTGCAAAGTAACACATAGTGAAACCTGTAAAATTCGCTCCACAATTTTCTCCTCTTGTCTTTCCACACTTACATCCGCCCCTTTTCACAAAACTCAAACTTACATGTAAAATCTAAACATATATATCTAAGATATTTAATTCATGATAGACATAATTTAATACATAGTATGGGCGGACATAATTTACTGAACATTACAAAAGTTGCATGAAGTAAACAATACTTGCGGATTAAATATTTTCCAATATACATTTACTAACAATTAGTTAAATTATATTTGACTCTAATTATTTAACTCTGTTGCAGAATGGGTTATGTACTCTGCTCAAAAATTTTCCTTCTCTGCATATTCAATCTTCAACTTGCAAAACATTCACTGAGGTATGGCTACTGTCAGAAAATTAAACGCGATGGTTGTGATTAATTTTCCAACAAGGCATGACTGCGATTGGATTCTTGAAAAACTCAAGAGTAATTGATCTCACGGGAGCATAAGTGGCTATGCTTGGCTGGTAGGTTGATTTTGGAAAAGGATATTCTTCAGGGAATACATGTCTACTGGATGCACATATTTCATCTCCCAATGACAACTATCTACAAAATCAATGCAATCATAACAGAGTTTATTTTGTTTGGCATAGGGTAATAGGATAAATTTCACCTAACGTCTTAGTAAAATATATGAAAACTAGTTGATTTTGGAGGTTGGTGTATCAAGGAAACCAAATCCTTTAATGGTGCATTTCTTACAATATATCTTTCGTGAGCTTTGGTGGAGGCGAGGGGGAGGAATCTAGAAACAAATTATAAGAGATGAATATGTCGGCTCAACATCCTTGGAGAAAAAGATAAGGGAAGGTGCTCCTAGAATGAGAAGGGCATGCTTCATGTGGTGTATCTTGATGAAATCTTGGTTGCGGTTGTGCAACAATATTCATTGGGTTGTGGGAAGGGGAAAAAACATTTTGGTTGGCCTTGACACCATGGTTTTCATGGAGGTTTATCATTCCCTATCAGTGCCAATTAACCACCACCTACACAATCGAGGCCTCAAACACATGTCACAAATTGGACAGGCCCAACATGTGGGATTCCCCTCCACACATTGGAGAAGGGAAGATGAGTTAGAGTTGCACCTGGAGGTACCCTTAGAATGGGAGACCTTACGTTCCCATCTCATTCAGGTGGGAATTGTGCTCACTAAGAATTTTTACAGGTTGACTTGGGGTGGAACTTCTCAGGGTGATTACATATTGAAAAAGGAATATTATTTATATATCTTTACTCATCCCCAACCTGATCCCATCACTAGCTGGCTGGCACGGATGTGGAAGTGGGAGACACTATTGAAACTCAAATGTTTCACTTGGTTGGTTGTAAATAATCACATCTTGAATTGGAACAACCTCCTCAAGAGAGGTTTCATGGGCCCCTGATGCTGTTGCCTTTGAAAAATTAACTCTAAGGACAGACCCCACTTATTTTTGAATTGTCCCTTTGTCTCGAAGGAAGTCTCCTCTATTCTACAAATCATTTGTGATGTGAATAACACCATTTTCACTTGCCTTAGTTGTTGGTCTACTTGCCATCCATATTTTTTTGTTTATTCCACTTTACATTCTCTCAGGATTATGGCATTTTTCGAATGCCTACATATTTGATAATGTTGCCCTTAATCTTCGTCCTACTTCCCAAAAAAAAATTCTTACTTCTCAAATATTTTCCCCATTAAACCTCATAATAATAGAGATTTTTTCCCTACAAATACTTTGTGCAGTCTTATCCTATTGGTTCCTTCGATGGGGCATTGGTGGATGAGTCATCTAGTTGTTATGTTCTCATATCCATTTATCCCTCTTGGAGCTATAACTTTTATTTTTTTGCAGGTTTGGGCACCAAAATGACCCTGAAGTATTTTCCTTATGGGGCACCCTCAAATGTGCATTCTGGCTCATGGTGGAGGAGATCTTGGTCACTGGAGATTCAAATGTGACTATTGATTGGGTCTTGGGGAAATTTTATTTGGTTGTTCCGTCACTCTGCAATTATTTGGAACAAATCTCCTCTATGTGGGCCTGCTTTCTGTCCATCACCTTTTGCCATATTTACATGGAGCAAAAATTTCAAGCTGATTGGCTCTCACATCATGGAATGATTGCTTAGCCTAGAATTATACACTTTGAATGCTTCGATCAGGACTTCATTATTAGATGTAAAGGCTTCCCCTTTTCTTGAGGTTCTACTTTACATATTTTTGGAGGTGTTGTTGGACTATTTCGTTTTGAAAATATTGTTATTTCAAGTTTTATTAGAGGCTCCCCTTCTTTTGCAGTGAGAGTACTATGATTTCTGCTGCAAATATCTAATTTTCAAACATTGATGATCTATGTTTCTTTTTTGCAAATATTGTAGTTTATATTTTCTTTGTAACTGTAACAACTTATATCTCCTATATAAACTATTATATATATATATATATATATATATATATATATATATATATAATAACTACCACTTTGAAAATAAAGTAGGCTTTTCACTTTTGGAAAACATGCTTCCAAACGACAATCAATTGTTATCACAATCAACTTTGCTTGTGTCATGCAAGAGATACAATGTTTCTTGAATATGTTTCAAAAAACTTTCAAACATTGACAAAAAAACTTCAAACCTTCAAATGGTTGTAACTCATGGTGGCTACTTTCTTGTTATATTTAATCCTGCTACAAAACCCCTCACTGAACTCTTTTGATGTGGTCTTTGGACAAAACTAGCTCGGCTAAGACAACTCTTTTTATTAAACTTTTTGGTTATGATCTCTTACTCTATTACATCTAACATAGTAATGACGACAATGTCTCAACAATATGGCCATATATTGCAAGATCACGACTCGCCTCTCTCAACCACCAGTGGTTGCACTGCCTTTCTATGGTGACGGTTGTAACCGATACACTAGTGGCAATTCATAACTCTCAACAAGAATGACGATTATTCTATTGTGAATAATGGTTGTGCAAATGACACAATATTGGTTCTCTTGCTTTAACAACAATGGTTGTGGCGACGCTCAGCAGAGGAAACTCACAACGTTCTTAATCCTTCTGGCTTTGATACTAATTCGATAAATAGAGAAGGAAGCCACACATTGAGAAACTCAAATATGAGCCGTCTCTCAGTAGTTTTGCTCAATTGTTTGAAGTTACACCAGCCTATATCCATCTTAACTACGGATCTATCAAACATCGAGAGGGATCAAATCTCTCGAGGTGTAAACCTCTTTTTTGAGTGCAAAACTTGAGGAAAGGTTTGCACCTTGAGAAATTTGATCCCTCTCGACACTTGATAGATCTGTAGTTAAGATGGATCTATGCAGGTTTCACTTGTGTGTGACCAAGGAAAATCTATAAATAATATGAGGAACATATGATTAATTCTATCGATAATATGCAAATACATCTAATATTAATATAACCATTTTAAATATGCTAAATATTTTTGAGATTTATCAAGTCATTTTAATTTTAAATTTGCTTAGCTACCTAAGCTTGTTGAGATGATAAATATTTAATGATGAAAAATGATGAAATAAAATTTCTGAATGCCAACTGACAATGTAATAATATTGAATGATAGAAACTGTGAATAATAAGAATGTAGTCAATTACAAATATTCTTCATTTTGATCAATCTCAAACTATTTTCTTCTGCTATTCTTATTGTCACCCTTATTAGTTTTGTCATCTTTCCATATTGATTATATGAAAAATACAGTAGAAATCATAAATCATAAACCATTTAAATATTCATAAATCATAAACTATTTAAATATTTATCTCAAGCTGTTGCAATAAACATCATACCTTATCTCTCTTGCTCTCCAATATTATTAGGTTTAATTACTATAACACAAAAATCGTTCCACATTGTCAATAATTTCTTGTGATTACACTGAAATCAATGTGCATTATTAATCCAATGACTTTAAAACTAATGTGCCATCATACATCCAATTACATCAAATCAGAAATCAACATATGCACTGAAATCAATGCATCTAATGCAAGAAATAAAATAAGATTAGAAAAATACATCTACACAGAAATCAATGAATCTAATGCATGTAATCAAATAGGATTATAAATCAACATCTACACTCAAATAAATGCATCTAGTGCAAGTAAGAAAATAGGATTAGAAACCAATATATACACTAAAATCAATGCATCTTGTGCAAAAAATCAAATAGGATTATAAATCACCATCTATAGTAAAATCAATGCATTTAGTGCAAGCAGTCAATTAGGATTAGAACCCATTTATATTGAAATAAATGCATATACTGTAAGCAATCAAATATAATTATAAATCAACATCTACATTGAAATTAATGCATCTAGTGCAAGCAATCAAATAGGATTAGAAATCACCATATACACTGAAATTAATGCATTTAGTGCAAGCAATCAAATATAATTAGAAATAATTTACATTGAAATCATGGCATCTAGTGAAAGTAATAAAATATCATTAGAAATCAAAATATACACTAAAATCAATGCATCTAATGCAAGAAATCAAATAGGATTAGAAATCACCATCTACACTCAAATCAATGCGTCTATTGTAAGAAATATTCTTTCCTCTCTCCCCCGTCCATATATATCTATATGTCCCTCCATATATCCTTATTTGTCTATGTATCTCACCCCCACACACACAGACTCTCTCACTCCATATTTATCAATCTCTTTGTCCTGCCCTCCCTGTCTCCATCTCCTCTTCTTTCTCTTCACCTTCCATCTATATCTTTATCTCTCTTTGCCTCTCTATATCAACCCCAAAACATACACTCTCTTTCTCCAATATATCTATATATCACTCCCTCCTCCTCTCCCTCCCTCTCTCTCTCTTCCCCTTCCCTCCCTATCCCCCTATTATATCTCTCTTCCCTCCTGCTATCCTCTTTCTCTCTCCCTCCATCTTCCTTATCACTCCTTCTCTCTCTCTCTCCAACTTTCACTCTCTATGTCTTTCTTCTTACCTCCCTCTCTCTCTCTCTCTCTCTCTCTCTCTCTCTCTCTCTATATATATATATATATATATATATATATATATATATCTTCACCTTCTACCATTGTCACTATATGCATCTCTCTTTGCTTCTCTGCCCCATTCTCTCCATATCTTCTTCTTTGTCTCTTTATCTCACCCCCAAATATACACACACTCTCTCAATCTCTCCCTTGTCACTCCCTCTCTCTCTCTGCTTGTTACTCTCTACGTCTTTCTTCTTCCCTCCCTCTCTCCATATACAACTCCCTCTCTCTATCCATCCCTCTGTCCCCCTCCAACTCCAACTCGCTACCCCTCTGTCTCTCCCCATCCATCTCCATGTCTCTATCCCTCCCTCTCTCCCCCTACAACTCCATCTCTCTATCCATCCCTCTCTCCTCCTCTCTCTCTCTTTCTCTCCTACCTCCCTATCTCTTCCCTCATCACTCACACACTCTCTCTCTCCCATACAATCCTCTATATTCCCCCATCACTTTTTTCCTCTATCTCTTACTTCCTCTCTCTCCCTTTATCGCCTCCATCCCTCTATATTCACCTCTCTCTCTCTCTCTCTCTCTCTCTCTCTCTCAAATCCTCTCTCCCCCCATCACTCTATCTCTCTCTCCAAGTATTTTACTCTATCACTCCCTTTCTTCTTCTCACTCATTCTCTCCCCCCTTGTCTCCATAACTCCTTCTATGTATCTTTATCTCACCCCTAAACATACACACTCTATCTCCATCTCTCCCTTGTCACTCTCTCTCTCTCTCCACTTCTCACTCTCTATGTATTTATTCTTATCTTCCCCTCCCACTCCATCTCTATACCCCTGTTAGGTCCCTATATTACTATTTTAGTCCCTTATTCTTATTAGTGTAACCCCCTTTTTGTTATTGTTGTACCCCTGTAACCCTAATATTGTTATTATTGTGCCCTTACATTATTATTGTTAGGTCGACTAGGATTATGTTGTGGCCCCATGGACTCCTATATATAGAAGGAGGTTTTGGTAATTTGTATCATCCAAGAATTTTTCATTTATGTAATATATTGGAGGTTTCCCCTTCAAAGTGCCTTATTTCTAAGGCATTGATCTCAGTTTTCTTCTATTTTTGGAGCTGTTCTCATAACATTTGATATCAGAGCTTTGGATTCTAGGGTTTCACTGCTCCAAACAGGTCATCATGGAATTTTAGCTATAAAAATTTTTCTACGAAGGTTCAGAAGCTAAAATTTTTACAGAGAAAATTTGAAATCCTAAGGAACTTCATGGAAAAATTTCAGACCTTGTTTCACAATATTTTCAGAGATATGATCTGTGCAAGTTAGGGATTTTGTAGGCTCCTAAATTTAACCGAAACAGGTGAACGTGGAATTTTTTCTATAACTTGTTTTCTATGAGGGTTTAGAACCTGAAATTTTCACAAACGATGCCGGAATCCTGAGGAACATTGTGGAGAAAATTTAGAGCTTGATTTGCAATATTTTTGAAGATAGGGTATGTGGAAGTTAGGTATGTTTCCGGCTCCCGAATTTCATCTCAAAGAGGTTACCGTGGGAAAATCGTCATAACTCTCTCTCTAAGAATTGTATTGGAACTATGTAAAAGGTGGCCGCAATTACATGTACTTTAGTTTCCTCTATATCAATTTTAGAGCCAAAGGAGGAAACAGTGACATGTGGTACACCTTACAAGGTCACTCTACTGAACCAGTCCATAATTAGGTCATTGTGGGAGATTTGGCATAACTTTATCTTGAAGAATCCAAATCAGGTTATACCTCCCGAATTTGAAAGAAGATTCAGAGGGCTAATATACGACCCAATTTCAGATATTGAAGATCCAAAATAACAAAGATAATTTAGTTTCAATATCGAGCTCAAAAGCAAGAAAAAGGTGTGTATTTTTTTCGATTTACATAAGTCTCGTTTGAAAAAATTAGTTTGAATTTATTCGAAGGGAATATTGAAGAATAGATATCAGCATTGGGTTCTAAAATTCCCCCTAAAAATAATTGAACACCCATTAAGGCTTCAGAAGGCTCTACTATGACTCATGAAGATGAAGAAATGCAACATGAGATACCAAAATTACAAGAGAAAGTGCACCAAAGTTCACTATCGCAAGAGAAACAAAAAATGAAATGGAAGTTTTGAAGAAAGACCTGGAAACTAATATGGATGACATGGAAGCTAAAATTGATTAAAAAATCAAAGACAACATGGAAAACATGAAGAATGATCTAAAATTAGACATCGAAGGTTTGGAAAAGTTGATACAAGAAATGTTTCCTAATGGCGAAAAGATAGTAGAGGAAACTTAGGATTAGAACAAAGTAAATATTAATCATGATTTCATAAACTCTAATGTTGGATGGAAGAACCACTATATTCCAAAAATGGATATGAGGAAGTTTGATGGCAAGGATCTCATAACATGGATACTACAGATGGAGCAATATTTTGATATCAATAATGTACAAAACACACAAAAGGTACGCATTGAAACTTTACATTTAGAACAAAATAAATTTGTATGGTATCAATGGCTTTGCTCCCATAAAAAAATTGCCACTTGGTCAATCTTTATGGAGGAAATGATAACACATTATGAGGATACAAAAAGAAACACCTTCTTTAGCCAATTGATAAATCTCAAATGAAAGGGTTCGGTGGTGGAGCACATTGAGGACTTCCAAAAATAGAATATAAGGGTAACTTGTATTCCAGAGGAACGTAGGATTGAATTCTTAATAGGGAATTTAAAGGATAACATCCAAGTTTAAGGTCACGTTTGGAACCTGATTCATTGGAAAAGGCATTCAGGCTGGCAAAAAAAATTGAATGTAAAATTATGGCAACAAGGAAGGCTACCACTCACATATATAAAGATGGAAGTGTTGCTACTCATAGACTTCCACAATGTACAAGGTTGACACCACAAAAATTGGAAGAAAAAAGAGCAAAAGGGCTTTGCTACAGTTGTGATAGCAAATACACTAAAGGTCAGAAGTGTGCTGAGAATAAATTATTTTACATAGATTGTGAAAAGGAAGAAGAAAATGAACAAGAACCTTCAAAAGAAGAGGATATACACCAGGAACCAAACCTAGAAGAGGAGAAAATGATTCTGACCATATCGTAAATAGAAGGGCATATCAAGAAGAAAAAGGTAAAAAATTTGATTGATTCGGGTAGTACCCATAATTTTATTCACTGTAAGTTAGCCAATGAATTGAATTGTTTCCTATACCCAACACCATAATGTCAAGTGATGGTTGCAAAAGGAGGAACTATAAATTTCTCTGGAAAATTCCATAATATCAAGCTAACCATGGGGGAATATGTATTGAATACTCCAATTCTTTCCATTCCAATGGGAGGTGTTGATGTTGTACTAAGAGCACAATGGTTACAATCTTTGGGGATGGTAGCTTTTAATTTTCAAGAACCTTTCTTGAAATTTTTTTTAGAAGGAACGGAAGTCGAATTACAGGGTATCGCAGGGTAGCCTTCCTTGTTAGCCTTCTATGAGTAGCCTTCTATGAGTAGCCATAAGATAATAAGCTCTAATTTCATGAAAAATCTTCTAAAGAAAGAACAACAAGGCGTAATTGAACAATTATGCTCACTAGAAGTTCCAACATCAAAATCATTTATTTTTGTAGATCTCCAAAAAGTCATGGAAAATCATTCCTAGGTGTTTGAAACTCCCAACAGACTCCCACCTATTTGTAATCATGATCATGCTATTCATTTGATTCCAGGAAGTGTTCCTCCAAACATCGGGCCTTATAGATATCCTTATCTCCAAAAGAGAAAAAATGAACGTATGATTACAGAAATGTTAGAGGCTAGTATAATTCAACCTAGTCAAATTTCTTTCTCTGCTCCCGCAGTATTGGTGCACAAGAAGGATGGATCATGGCACATGTGTCTAGATTATAGGGAGCTCTATAAGCTCACCATTAAAGATAAATTTCCCATTCCTATGACTGATGAATTATTGGATGAATTACATGGAGCAATTTATTTTTCCAAGTTGGATCTTCCTTTAGGATATCATAAAATTAGAATGAAGACGGAAGATATTCTGAAAACAACATTTCGAACTCATGAGGGTCATTATGAATTTTTGGTCATGCCTTTTGGCCTTACCAATGCACCTTCTACATTTCAAGGGGTTATGAATTCCATTTTCAAACCCTTCCTTATAAAATTTATGCTAATATTTTTTTATAATATACTAATCTACAATAGGTCTTGGAAGGATCATGTTCAACATGTGGGCAAGGTGCTCAAACTATTACAGGAGAAACAATTATATGCAGAAACATCCAAATGTTTCTTTGGAGCACAAGAGGTGTAATATCTGGGTCACATTGTATCTCAAGAGGGTGTTAACATAGACCCTAACAAAATTAAAGCCATTAAGGAATGGAAATTCCCCACAACCATAAAGAAATTGCGAGGATTTCTGAGGTTAACAGGGTATTATCGCAAGTTTGTTAAGAATTATGGCAGGATAGCAGCACCTCTGACAAAATTATTGAAGAAAGATGCATTTTCATGGAATCCTGAAGCAACTAAGGCCTTTAAACATCTTAAAGAGGAAATGTGCCTAGCACCGGTCTTAGCTATGCCAGAATTCACAAAAACCTTTATTGTGGAATGTGATACCTTAGGAAATGGAATTGGTGTTGTTTTAATGCAAGAATAAGGACCCATTTCTTTTGAAATTCGTCTAATCAAAGGAAATTATTTACATAAAGATATTTATGAGAAGGAAATGTTACCAATACTACATGCACTAAAGAAATGGCGACCTTACCTAATGGGAAGCCACTTCAAGGTAAAAAATGATCATGATAGCCTTAAACACTTTTTGGAACAAAGAATATCTTTAGAAGAGCAGCAAAAATGGGTCACAAAGATGTTGGGTTATGACTTCGAAATTATCTACAAAAAAGGGAAGCTAAATGTTGTTGCATATGCACTCTCAAGAAAGAATGAAGAGGTGGAAGCATTTCTTTGTGCCATTTCTATTATCCAACCAAATTGTTCCACTGAAGCAAGGGATGAGTGGAAGAAGGATGAAGAAGTGTGGACTCATTCAAAAGTTGCAGAAAAAATATTAGTACATCTGATACGTTTAGTTGGAAAAATGATTCCTTATGGTACAAAATTTGCTTATATCTTTGTAAGAATTCCCAACTAAAACAAAAGATTATTTTGGAATTGCACACTTCTCCTTTAGGAGGACACTCAGGATTTTTAAAAACTTACCACAGGGTGAAGAAAGAATTATTTTGGGATGGCCTTAAATCTGATATTCGAAAGTTTGTGGCGGAATGTTTGGTTTGCCAGCAGAATAAAGTGGAAACAATTAAGACCCCAGGACTTCTACAACCTTTATCCATTCCAAGTCAACGTTGGGAGGAGATTTCAATGGATTTTATCAGAGGTTTACCTAAGTCTGAAGGAAAGAGTGTCATCATGGTGGTAGTTGATAGACTTACCAAGTATGCACACTTTTGTGCATTATCTCATCCATTTAAAGCAAGTATAGTTGCTACTACATTTATGGACACAATTCAAGCTACATGGAAACCCAAATATTATTGTGAGCGACAGAGATCACATTTTTACTTGAAATTTGTGGACGGAGTTATTTTACTGTTTGGTTACTCAATTAGATCATAGCTCATCTTATCATCCTCAATCCGATGGTCAAACTAAGATAGTGAATAAATGTTTGGAATGATACTTCGATGTTTTGTATCTGATAAACAAACACAATGGGTGAAGTGGTTACCTCTCGCTGAATGGTGGTATAACACTTCCTTCCATATTGTAGCAAAAATGATCCCATTTATGGCACTTTATGGATATCATCCACCATCCATCACATCATATTTAAGAGAAAATTATAAGGTTCAAGCAGTGGAAGATCACATCGAGCACCAACAAGAAGTTCTCCAACTCTTAAAGGATAACCTAAATTTGGTACAAAATTGAATGAAACAACAGGCATATCATCATCACAGAGAGAGAATTTTTGATGTAGGAGACTGGGTATTTTTATGGCTACAACCATACAAAAAATTGTCCCTGAAGCAAGCTAAGAAGGATAATAAATTATTGCCAAATTACAATGGTCCTTACAAGGTGTTGCAAAATATTGTTACTATGGCAGACAAATTGGAGCTTCCTGCTTCTTCGTGAGTGCATCCAGATTTCCATGTTTCATGCTTGAAGAAGGTTATAGGAGAAAATATTCCAGTTCAAACAATATTGCCAGAACTTGATGAGAAAGGAAAAATCATATTGGAACCTGAAGCGTTCACGGAAACAAGAACTCAACAGCTACAAAATCGATCAATTTCAGAGTATCTCATCAAGTGGAAGAACTTACCCACTGAAGATTCTACATGGGAGGATGAGAATTTTATATAGAAGCACCCAGAGCTACTCAGGCGTTGAGGACAACACTTTTTTGAAGGAGAGGGCCATGTTAGGTCCCTATATTACTAGTTTAGTCCCGTATTGTTATTAGTGTAGCCCCTTTATTGTTATTGTTGTACCCCTGTGACTCCAATATTGTTATTATTGTGTCCTTACATTATTATTGTTAGGTTAGCTAGGATTATATTGTGGCCCCATGGACTCCTATATATAGAAGGAGGTTTTGGTCATTTGTATCATCCAAGAATTGTTCATTTATGTAATGTATTGGAGGTTTCCCCCTCGAAGTGGCTTATTTCTAAGGTGTTGATCTCTCTTTTCTTCTATTTTTGGAGCTAGTTTCATAAAAATCCCTCCCTCTCTCCTTCTCTTATCCTTCCTCTCTCTCCATTTCTCTCATACCTCCCTCTTTCTTCCCCTTTATCTCTCTCTCTCTGACTCTCTCTACCCTCCAATCCTTTCTCCTTCTCCCTCGCTCTCTCCTTCTCTCTCTCTCCCACCTCCATCTTTATGTCTCCATCTCCCTCTCTTACCCTTCTCTACCTCTCTCACTCCTCTCGCTCTCTCTCTCTCTCTCTCTCTCTCTCTCTCTCTGCATTTCTCCTCTCCCCTCTCCTTTAGTTTATCTCAATCTCTCCCTTGTCACTCCCTCTATTTCTCCACCTCTATCATATTTCTTTGTTCTCCACTCCCATATATATATATATATATATATAACAAATTTAATATTGTATTAATATAATATTATTAAATTTAATAATACTAATATTATAATATATCAATATCAATATTATATTTAGTAATAATAATAAAAATAACAACAATATTTATATTAATATTTTAATATTAATGTTAGGGTTGATAATATTTTTTTTGCATGGTATTATTATTAATTTGGCCAATAACCTTCAAATATAATTAGATTTTGATTTCTACTCCTATTTGATATATTTTATTTTTTTACCTTACCCTTTTATACCTCTTTTATAAATATGATATTTGGTCCAGTTATTCTTCCCATGGTATTAATAATAATTTGTCCCATGGTATTTGGCCCATAGGCTTCACCTAAATAACACCTCTTTTGAGTTTTTGAAATATAAAGAGGTTTATGGAGTAAATAAAAAAAAGAGCTTTTATTTATTTTCCATACTTCTAGTTTATTTATATTTTTATTTATTTACCATATCTTGAGAGTAAGTATAAAAATATGTTTTATTTATTTATCATACCTCTGGTTTATTTATATTTATATTTATTTACTATATCTTTTTTTTCAAGTGTTCGTAAAACTCTTCATATTTTAAATTTATGTTGTTTAAATTTATTTTTAATTGTCTATTTATATGGTTATGTAAGTTATTTTTTAAATCTGACATTATTTATATTTTATTTAAAAAAATAAATTTTTTTATTTTGGCTTACGACATACTTACACATCGAGGTCATACTGGGATGTAGAATGCGCCTTTCAGCGCCATGATTAAATAGATTAAAAAATGTTAAGAATATATATGTTAATTTTTCCTCACACATATATGACTAGCACTTCTTATATTATAATTCTAGGTTATTTGTAAACTTCATGTAATTGGGGGTAATTATGTCAAACAAGATTGTAATTTCTTATTATTTGTAATAAAATTTTGAATGCTTAAATAGATTCAACACCCTAATAAAACACTAAGCACTTAAACTTCCCAAATTAAGCAATTTAAAATTTTAATTCTTAATAATCTCTATGTGATTTTACAAAATTGACCAAAAAAATGTGCCAAAAAACCATTTCATCTATTAGATAGATTATGTGTTTTTAATACATTATATAACTAGCACAACCACATTTACAATGTGGTTGATATACGTTGATAAGCTTATATGAAGCACATGTACAACGACATTAATAAATGCAGTTGGTTTATATTATAAACCCAAGGGATTGTAAACCCTAGAATTATATTATAAACCCAAGGGATTAGAAACCATAGGATTCATATTATAAACCCTATGATTATAGCACTTAATATTATAAACCCTAAGACAATGTTATAAACGAGAATATTAAACTCTAATTTATATAATGTTGCGATGCGGCATTGAATGAATTGCAATGTAATGTATCATTGTGGAAATGATTATCACACTACTTCATCATGATTGACCATAACGAAAGTCTAATGTAATGCATTATTAGGATATTGACCTTGGTAAGCATTGGTTGATCTTGGATGACCTCGGGGATTATAAAACTAAGGGATTAATATTAAATTCTAGGATCAATATTATAAATTAGGTGGATTATAAACCCTAGGATTAATATTATAAACTCTAAGATTAATGTATCAAACCTAAGATTAATATTGTAAACCCTAATATTATAAATCCTAATATATTATTGTACATATTAGGGATTAATATGATAAATCCAAGGGATTATTCATAGTATAATCCAAAGGGATTAATAAACCCAAGGTACTAATAATATTATAAATTCACGAGATTAAAAATCGAAGGTACTAATAATATTATAAAATCAATGGATTATAAATTCAATGGATCATAAACCCTAGAATCAATTTTAAAACCTCACAATATAAACCATAATATTAATATTATAAACCCAAGGGATTGTAAACCTAAGGGATTCATATTAAACCCTAGGATTAACATTATAAACCAAAAGGATTAACATACCCAATGGACTAATAATATTATAAACTCAAGGGACAAATAAACCTAAGGGATTAATATTATAAGACCGGGGGATAATATACCCAAGGAAATAATATTAATGCCTAGGATTTATATTATAAACCCTACGATTAATACTATAAATCCAAGGGATTAAAAACCATAGGATTAATATTATAAACACTATGATTATAAACCTCATGATTGTAAACCCTAAACCCAATATTAGAAACCTGAATATTAAACTATAATTTATCCAATGTTGCAATGTGACATTGAATAAATTGAATGTAATGTATCATTGAGTTAATTATTGCCATATTTCTTATGACATTATGATAATTCTTGTCACATTGTGATCATGGTTGACCATATTCAACCATTGTTGAACACATTTAAAAATGGTTGATAAGGGTTGATAATGAGTGACCTTATTTGACCACGATCAACCATGTATGACCATGGTTAAGTATGGTCGATAATGGTTCATCATAGTTGAACTTCGTTGGCCATGGTGTATCATGGTTGACCATATGGAAATTTCAATAAAATGTATTATTGGGACATTGAGCCTGGCAGACACTGGTTAACCATTTTAACCATGTTGATCTTTGATAACCTTAGGGATTATAAACCTAAGGTATTAATAAATTATAAACACTAATATTAATATATCAGACCTAAGATTAATATCGTAAACCGTAAAATTATAAACTCTAATACATTATTTTACATATTAAGGGTAAATATTAGAAACCAAAGGGATTAATAAACCCAATAGATTAATATTGTAAACCCAAGGGATTAAAAAACCTAGAATTAATATTATAAACCCTACAATTATAAGCCTTAGGATTCTAAACCCTAAACCCAATATTATAAACCAAAATATTAAAATCTAGTTTATTCAATGTCACAATGTGAAAATGAATTAATTGAAATGTAATGTGTCATTATGACAATGATTGTCACATTTCTTGTTGGATTGCGATGATGCTTGTCACATTGTGATGATGCTAGTGAGACCACGGTCATGATTCACCATGGTTGACCACATTCAACAATTTTTGAGCACATTCACCCATGTTTGACCATCGTTGAGCATGGTCGATAACGGTTGATCATAGTTGACCATGGTAGGCCATAGTTGATTAGGTTGACCGTAGGGAAATTGCAATGTAATGTAACATTGGGACATTGACTTTGGTACACATTGGCTGACCATTCCAATAATGTTAATATTGGATGAACTTGGTTAGCTATCATTGACCTTGGTTGAATGTCGTTGAATATCATTACCCATCATTGATAGTGGGTAACCATAGAGACCTTAATTAACCAATATGGTTGACAATGTTTGACGAATGCTTGAATTTATTTGACTATGTTTGAATATTATAAACCCCAAGATTAAACCCAATATTATAAACCCTAATAAATAAAACCAAGTGATTAAACCATGGCTTGTTAATGTTAAATATTATAAACCCAATATTACAAACTCTAATAAATAAACCCAAACAATTAAACCATATTTTGTTAATATTAAACCCTATAATTAATATTATAAACCCTAATATTAATATATCAAACCTAAGTTTATTATTGAAAATCCTAGGATTATAAACTCTAATGCATTATTTTACATATTATGGGTTAATATTACAATATGAAGGGATTAATAAATCCAAGGGATTAATAAACCTAAGGGATTAATATTATAAATGCAAGGGATTAATAAACCCAATGGATTATTGATATTATAAACCCAAGCGATTGAGCAACCCAAGGGATTAATATTATAAACCTTAATATATTTTCATACATATTAGGGAGCTATGTTATAAGCCAATGGGATTACTAAACCCTAGGGATTATTAATCTTTTAAACCTGAGGGACTAATAATATTATAAATTAAAGGGATTAATAAACCCAAGAGATTAATATCATAAACCCAAATGAATCATATTAAACCCTAGGATTTATATTATAAACCCAAGAGATTATAAACCCTAGGATTAATATTATAAATTAAAGGGATTAAAAACCCTAGTATTAATATTCGAAACCCCACAATTATAAACCTTAATATTATAAACTCTAGACCCAATTCTATAAACCGAAATAAACATTGAACCCAATTTGATGAATGCAACAGATACATATTATATACCTAAGGTATTAATAAACCCAACAGATTATTTGTTTTTCTGAATAATACTAATTCTATTTATAAAACGTACTGGTACAAAACTTCCTCATTTTCAACTGTGTAAGCCTGAAGACTGGACTTGATAGCCATGCTTAAAAAAAAATTTGAACTGCCCTGAGTGCGAAACTAGTTCTTTTGGAAAAAAATTCGCTACCCTTGGAAGGGAAACCGACCCATTGTCCATGCCATTTAACATAACAGAAAAAAAACATATTAAAGTAGCATTCAGCTTTTCCAGCTGAAGAGGAATACAAAAAACCAAAAATTCTCCCAATATGATTGAGCAATTATACCATGGTAAGCCATAGGGTGTGAAATTCATTGTTCTTGAGCTGGGGAAGGCGGTTCCTCCATAATTATGCACTAGTACTCATCCCTTATATCTTCATTGTCTTCCTTTGGCACGCTATCCTTGTTGGTGACATCCACCTGCATGTGTCCCTTGCCCAAGTCGGAATGCACAAGTCCAATGGGCGCATCAGGATTCAAGGCTTCATTCTTAGCCTGAGAGGGATTAGGGCCGGGCACAGGGGAGGGAAAGAGGCTAGTCGACTCTTCTCTAAGGGTTACGGTGACAAAATAAGTAATGACAAGCTTATCAAGAGAGCATTCGAAGTGGAATTCTGCTATTTTGGAGGACTGGCAAAGGGAATGACTAGCAGACACACAGGAGGCAGGAGAAACGGGCCTGAGAGGGTCAATAGAGGGAGGAGGGGTGGGCTGGACGAAATGAACATTTCCAAACTGGCGAGCACGGCCCCTTCGACTACGAGTATCCGGGTAATGACCCCACGCGACATCCTCAGAGGAGGAATCAGAGGCAAAGCTGGTAGAAGGCTGAGAGTGGGTCACACGACCTCTACTTGCCCCATGATGACACCTCATCCTATGACAAAGCCATGGCATGGTCACAAAGGTGAGTTGGTGAAGCCCGAGACAAGAAGAGTAGGCAGAAAGCGAAGGCAACCAATAGGAATCGGCAGTCTGAGCATGCAAATAAGAATTCGAACAGCAGAAATCACTCTGGGTGAAGTGATGGCCCGGCAGCGTCTCCAGACATCCAAGGAGCATGCAGCGGCACCCTGTCTGAGTGTGAGCACTCGGCTCAGCACAAGCAGGAGGGAAAGCTCCACACAGAGGAGGCGGAGAGCTGTAATCGACACAAGAGCAAGCCGAGCTACCCAAGACAAACGCCATCGCAAACCAGACGAGCAGAGCAGGGTGGTGAAAAAGCCAGGCAGATTGAGTTAATGCCATGTGAGCTGGCAAAATAAATGTCGTGATTATGGAGCTGCAGAGGGCCATATGGTCACCCCACACAAGCTCCATCGGGAGTCGCCAAGGGACTGACGTCCCATCAACCAAGATGAGCATCCGCATCCAAAAAAACCCAACATATTATTAATATAAATAAAAAATGATAATTAAATAAATATTAAATATAAATATTTATTAAAAATGAAAAAAAATTAAAAAAAAAAAAATTATTATTATTATTTATATTAATAAAAATTATAAATATTTATTATTAAAATTAGAATTAATTTATAAAAAACCTTAATTTTTTTTTTAAAGCTATAAAATTTTTTAAAATAAAATTAAAATTATTTTAAATAAATTATAGAGTTTGTCAGCTCTTCTAATCTTCTCATCATCTCAGCCCTTCACTATTTATACTTTTTGCGACCTTCTTTCATTCTTCATTCATTTCTTGTCTTGAAGATGGATCACCATTGGGATTCGAAACATCGAGAATCGTTTTATGATACTGTGAATAATCCGGATTCTGCAATCAACAAAAACCACAGAAGTTTGAAAACCATAATTATAAAACTAAGGGATTAAGGTTATAAACACAAGGGATTAATAAACGCAATAGATTATTAATATTGTAAACACACGCGATTAATCAAAACAAGGGATTAATATTATAAGCCCTTAGGATTGATAAACATAATGGATTATTACTATTATAAGCCCTAATACCATAAACACTAATATATTTTCATACATATAAGGGATTTATATTATAAACTGAAGGGATTAATTTTATAACCCCAAGGGATTAAAAACCCTATCATTAATATTATAGAACCTATGATTATAAACCTTAAGATTATAAACACTAAACCCAATACAATAAACCAAAAAATAATGTGGCATTAAATAAATTGCAATGTAATGTATCACCGTGACAATGATTATGGCACCAGTGGTCACATTGCAACGATATTTTTCACACTGCAACGTTAGATATATTAAAAAACCAACATTTCAAACCCTAACACTGAACACAATATTATAAACCCAAGGGATTAAAAACCCTGGAATTAATATTATAAACCATCCGATTAAACTTAGTATTCTAAACCATAAACCCAACATTATAAACAAAAATATTAAACTCTAGTTTATTCAATGTCACAATCTGACATTGAATTAATATAAATGTAATGTGTCATTGTGACAATGATTGTCACATTGATTGTTGCATTGTGATGATTCTTGTCACAGTGTGACGATGTTAGTGAGATTGCGTTCATGATTCACCATAGTTTACCATATTCAAACATGGTTGACCAGATTTAACCATGTTTGATGATCATTGAGAATGGTTGATAATGATTTATCATAGTTGACCATGGTAGGCCATGGTTGATCATGGTTGACCATAGGGAAATTTCATTGTAATGTAGCACTAGGACATTGATCTTGGTACACATTGGTTGACCATTCTAATAATGTTAATCTTGGATGTACTTGGTTAGCTATCATTGACTTTGGTTGACTTTTTTTGAACATCATTAGCCATCATTGATCTTGGTTGACCATAAAAACATTTATTAACCATTATGGTTGACTATGTTTGAAGGATTCTTGAATTTATTTCACTATGTTTGAATATTATAAACCCTAAGATTAAACCCAATATTATAAACACTAATAAATAAAACAAGGCAATTAAACCATGAATTGTTAATATTAAATATTGTAAACCCAATATTATAAAATCTAATAAATAAAACCAAACAATTAAACCATATTTTGTTAATATTAAACCCTAGGATTAATATTATAAACCCTACTATTCATTTTTAAAACCTAAGATTAATATTGAACATCCTAGGATTATAAACTCTAATGTACATTATTTTACATATTAGCGGTTAATATTATAAGGTGAAGGGATAAATAAATCCAAGGGATTAATATTATAAAACCCAAGGGATTAATAAACCTAAGGTATTATTAATATTATAAATCTAAGGGATTAATTTTATAAATGCAAGGGATTAATAAACCCAATGGATTATTGATATTATAAACTCAAGTGATTGAGAAACCCAATGGATTAATATTATAAACCCTAATATGTGTTCATACATATTAGGGAGCTATATTATAAACCGAGGGGATTAATAAACCCCATGGATGATTGATATTATAAACCCAAGGGACTTGTAATATTATAAACTCAAGGGATTAATAAACCCAAGAGATTAATATTATAAACCCAAAGGAATCATATTAAACACTAGGATTTATATTATAAACCCAAGGGATTATAAAACCTAGAATTAATATTGTAAAATAAAGGGATTAAAACCCCTAATATTAATATTCTAAACCCTACGATTGTAAACCTTAATATTATAAACTCTAGACCCAATACTATAAACCAGAATAAACACTAAACCCAATTTGATCAACCCAATAGATAAATACTACATACTTAAGGGATTAATAAAACCAACGGATTATTAATATTATAAAACTAAGGGATTAATGTTATAAATAGAAAGGAAATTAATAAACCCAATGGATTATTGATATTATAAACCCAAGCAATTAATCAACCCAAGGGATTAATATTATAAACCATTGGGATTGGTAAACATAAGGGATTATTACTATTATAAACTCTAAGATTAAAAACCCAAATATATTTTCATACATATTAGGGATTTATATTATAAACGCGAGGTATTAATTTTATAACTCCAAAGGATTAAAAACCCTATGATTAATATTATAAAACCTATGATTATAAACCTTAAGATTATAAATCCTAACCCAAAATTTATAAAAGAGAATAAACCCTAAACCCTAAACCCTAAACCCAATATGATAAACCAAAATATAATGTGGCATTGAATAAATTTCAATCTAATGTATCCCCGCGACAATGATTATGACACCATTTGTCACATTGTGACAATGTTTTTCACACTGTAATGTTGGATAGATTAAACAACCAACATTTCAAACCCTAACGCTAAGCACAATATTATAAACCCGATCTTTAAAACCCCAATATTATAAACCCAATGTCTAAGTTTATTTGACTATATTAGAATATTAAAAACCCAAATATTAAAGACCCTTTATTATAAAAAATAATGTTAATTGGTTGACTTTAATGAAACCAATGGTTAACTTTATTTTATTATGTTTGAATATTATAAAACATATATTATATACCCAAATATTATAAAATCTATATTATATACCCTAATATTGAACTCAATATCATTAACTCCATGAAACCCAAAATTATAAATTATATTACAACCAATATTAAAAACCCAAGAAATGAAGGGAAAGTATTATTGATATTCTAAACCCAAATGATTAATAAATTCAATGGATTAATATTTTAAACCCAAGTAATTAATATTATAAACAATGCTTGATAATGGTTGAACATGACTGATGAGCACCATCATTAGGTATAACTGGATGGGTTAATTTTCACCTTTTTAGCCTTATTAGTCTCTTTTTATCACATTTAATTACATTATGGTCATATGTTGCTTAATGTAGATGGTGAGTAAGGCTTGTCATACTTTGAATGCCTAATATCGTTTCAATGCAGGATATTTTTGTTGAATATTGTGCAACCAAAGCTCAGAGTAGACAACAAGGAGAGGTTATATGAGGGTTGTACACCTCCTTAACTCCTAAAGCCATCCAAGGGATCCTCGAGATTCCCTCCAACAGCTCGAAATCAAAGGAAACTGAGAAAGTGGAAGATCAAGTGCACCAAAGCTCCACTTCTCTTGCAATCAATGAGGACACATCACCTACTTTTTAGGGAGTTGTTCATAGCTACCCTTTAGGTTAAATAGGAAAAAGAAAGAGTTCATTAGGATTCTAATTTTGGAGGAAGCTAGTAGACTCCTAGCTCCTGTGATAGACTTTTAAGACTTTCATGGTTATGTAATGAGATCCATTGGCCTTAGTCTCTCTCTTGTGTATTTATGTTTATTTTTATGCCATTTTAGCTAGTTTAATTCATGAGTTTTAGCTAGTTTGCTTACATTTCATTTTACTGTTTTTGGTTTTCTTCCATTTCACCATTTTTGTAGTTAGGCTCTTGTAGATCATGGTACAATAGCATAAAAACTCCAAAAATTGTGTGTCAAGGCCTCCCCCCCTCACCTATTTCATTAGAGCTCGAGGAGGGCATATCTTCACCACAGGTCTGTAATTTCTCTTCCGTTTATGATTTCTTGGAAAGAATAGATAGGTTGTTGTATTTGTCATGAAAATGTTGAGAATACTAAGTTAGATTTTTGTTTGAATGCATGAGTAGGTTTTCTTAGAAAATTTAGCTCACCTTTTCCACCTTCTTCATCATATATTTTTCAATGTTTATTGCATGAACATGTAGTTTTATTGTAGTTTTGAGTAGAGAAGCATAGGAGGACTCCACCAACCTCCCTAAATCCATTTCTCACTATTCACCAACCTCCTTTCAACAAAATCGCACTCAACCCTTTTTTGAGATTTTCACCACCATACTGTGAGCAACCCTAGAAGTGTAAGACGGGCTTTGAAATAAGTTCTGAACTTGGAAAACGGGCTTAACACCTTCCATCCACCTAAATACACCTTCATTTCACCTTACCTACCCCTTTCCTCATCAATTTTGGCCTCAAAACATCCTCGACATGTTTCATGTATCATTGACAGGACATCGTGTAGCACTACAGGAAACTTGTAGAAGAACTTGTAGCAGTGCCAATTAGCCTCTCCTTCAACACAAAATCCATCCTCCACCTCACCTAACCATTCCACAACCTCCAAGACACCTTCAGCTCTGAATCCATGAGTCAAATACCTTCTTAAGCCACCTTAGTACCTCCTTCTTTTGTTGCAAAACAAAGTATTTACAAGCATAGTTAGCCTAGACTAGATGCATTATTCAAGCATAGAAGTTAAGTATAAAATAGTTAGAGTTTACTTAGCCATTTGGCCCAAAAATTTGTGATTATATTAGTCTTCCTTTCTGTAATTTCAATTCAAAAATTTATTTCATGAATGTTGCCCAGTTTACTTCTATTCCTTACAATAGCCAAAATTGTACATTTCCTTCCTTGAAAAATAGTTAGATGTATATTCTTGCTTTAGAGTAGTCCTTTGATTGTTGATAGAGTAATGGTTTTGAGTCATTTGTAGTTCTAGGTCTAATTCATAAGTGTGATAGAATTCACTCAGAAAAACTAGCAATAACACCCTTTTGTAGGACTCAGAGGAGGATTCCATGACTAGAATTCATCTGTCGTGTATATAGGACTATCACCTCCAAGTATGTATGAACCCCGAGTTGATAAAGTAGAGTAGAGTAGTCTCTGGGAGTTGCTATTGGAAATACTGAGAGGGGGGGGTGAATCAGTATTGCTTTAAATCTCTTCAATTATTATCAGTGTTTGTACAATGATAGTAGTAAACAAAAGGAACACAAATGCACATACTTTTTAAGGTGGAAACCCACTCCGGGACAAAAACCACCTAATGCTTTTCTAATAATTCTTTAATATTAAAATCCAATTGAAAATAAAGCTCTAACTTCATAGAATATAGAAAATAATTCTTCTCCAGCTCCCACTGGATGGATGCTCCAATGCCCGAGATTTTTCAGTAGTCAACTGAACGGATGCCCCAACACCCAATGAGCTACAACTCACCCTAGCACCACCCTACCACCCTACTGAAGAATAAAAGAAGAATGAACTCTCATACCAGGGAAAATGGTCCACTTTACAATGATATAGAATTATGTAGAGAAGAAGATACACTAGAACATAACCCCGACTATGATGCAACCACCTAATGATGATCCTATACCTCCCGACACTGCCTCTTCAACTCTTGGCAAATAGACACTAGTACAATTTTTACAATAATGTATTTACAATGACTTAGTACAATGATACCTTTACAATGACTATATGAAGTGCTACCCACTTGAAGAATTCATGTGATGAAATTCTTGTTGTTGTTCTACACCTTTTTTTCTACTCTTGTCTTGCTACCCTCTGCTGCACCTTGATTTTTTTTTCTGCCCTATAAAGTCTGGTCCTTTGCAGCCCTTGACAACACATGATCTAACTTTTTCTTGCATTCTAGGAGCTCGATATTGAATCAGGTGTATTCCTATTATTTCAAATCCCCAATATGTGATTTTTAGTCATGTATTAGTCCTATTAGTGTTCTATCCAATTCCCCAGGTCTGACCCAATTGGGATTCTTCGAGAGAGAGTTATTCCCAATCTCTCACAATGCCCTAATTATGGTCAATTTTAGTAGAGTGAACTTGTAGGGCATGCCACATGTCACTGTTTCTTCATTCGGCTCTGAAATTGATAGAGGGAAAACTAAATTCCATGCATTATTTATCACTTTTTTACAGAATTCCAATATAATACTCAGAGAGAGAGTTATGATGATTTTCCCAAGGTCACTTCTTTGAGATGAATTTTAGGAGCCTGCACAAACACTGACTTCCACAGATCATATCTCAGAGAATATTATGCACCTTGATCTGAAATTTTCATAGGATCTTTCTTCGGATTTTGGCTTCACCTCATAAAAATTTCAGCTTCTGAACCTTCGTATAAAAACGTTAGAGCGAAAATTCCACGATGACTTGTTTCAGGTAATGAAATCCCTTGCAAAATGATGATATGAGGATCACAATTTATATAAATTCTTAGGTTGAGAGGGGCTTCAACGAGTGAACGTGGGAGAGATTTTAGGAACTTAAAAAAAAATTAATTATCAAATTTCGATGAACCATACCACAACCCCATAGGGTTTTAGCCCACTAACTGGGGGTACAAACTTCAAACATGAATATCTCTCAAATCGTGAAGAATTACATGGCGTGCCATATATCAACGGAAACATCTCGACAAGTAGAAAACATAAAAATCTTTCTTGACCCAGAATATATTAATTTGGTAGGTCAAAATTCCCATGCAATATTGGGGTAGCCCCTGGTGCTGCTTCGGTTGACATCAATGACAACCATTGATCAAAAATCTCCCCCTTTGTCATTGATGGCAACATAAGTACTCCCCCTGCGATCTTGACACCTCTTCCTACAACATTCTCTCCCCCTTTGACATCAATGGAAAAGGGTTACTCCTCCTGGCACACAAGCATCTTGCGAACCTGTACACACTTCCACTCCCCCTCACACACAACCATCCTATGGACCTGTACACACTTCCACTCCCCCTTTAGATTCTGAATAAGGAAAATATAATGAGAACTTGGGAGAATCCCAAGCTTATGGTGAAGATATTCCAATGCTTCAGGAGTACTCTCATGATCATCAACAATTCCTGCCCAATCTGCATTTGTAAAGGAATGAATAATGAGATTGTTACCCTTGGGATACCACAAGCCATATTTTGTTGTTCCCTTTAGATATCGAAGGATACTTTTGATGGAAATAATATGTGATCCTTTTGGTGCTGCTTGGAATCTTGCTACTTGTCCAACTGCTTGCATAACGTCTTGTCGGGAGGCTATTACATATAGAAGACTACCAATCATAGATCTATAGAACCTTTGATCCAAATCCTTAGGTGAGTTGTCTATGCTCAATTTTCATCCTGTTACCATCGGAGTAAGGATGGGTTTGCAATCTTCCATTTTGAATTTCATAAGCATTTCCTTGATGTACTTGTCTTTACATATAAACATTCCTTTCTCTTGCTGAGATATTTGAAGCCCTAAGAAGCATGTTAGCTTACCAAGTAAAGACATCTCGAAATCAATTTGCATCTTTGTAGAAAACTTCTTACTTAGTTGATCATCATTGATACCAAATATTATATCATCCTCTTTAGCTATTAGAGATCCTTTAGTTGCTTCATCCATAACATATATGTCGTTTGGAGCTTGACTTGCTATAGCCACAATTTCAGCATACCTCCCTTTCCCAATTTCACATTTTGTGGAGTTGAATAGTATTGTGTGTCCTTGATCACACATTTTTCCAACACTGAGCAGATTGTGATTCATGTTTTCAACCAATAGAACATTCTTGGCTATAACATCTTTTCTTCCGAGAGTGATAGTACCTGATCCTATAACATTTGAAGATCCATCATTTCCAAAGGATATGGTTCCATCCTTCTTCTCTCTCAGAGATACCAATTTCCTTCTATATCCAGTCATATACGTTGAGCAACCATTGTCAACATACCCCACATATTTTTTGTTTTGAGCCTTGAGAGCGAGAGCACAATTATCAGTCTTCTTCTTCTTCCATGTTCGTTCGTTCTGTGGCTTCAAAGATTCTTCTAGAGGATTTTCAAGTCTACAGTCTTTGGCTATGTGTCCAAAACTTTGACATTTGTAACATTCAATATTATTTCTTAAATGTTCAAATCTATTGATGTTTCGCTGAGCCCTGGGTGGTTCATATTTGATAGATCTCCTGGAATTGTATTCGTTCCTGGGGTACGTGTGACATTTTATAGCTTTATGACCAAATTTTCCACATGAATAATAGTAGCTATAAAAAATATGTTGGTACCTGGATGGAAATCTTTGTCGGGGAATTGTCTTCCAAGGTTGTTCTTGCGAATCTTGTCCAATGAAGTCTACATACATGTGAGATCTAATAGGTTCATTGTATTTTGTTGTAGAAGGCCTTGCTTCTTCTTCTTTGTAATCGATGCCAGTTCTATCATTGTAAGATCATTGATTTTTGATGAGTTCTTCCAATGCCCTTGAGTTTTTAGCATAGTTTTGTATATTTTTTCCTTTCTTCACTTACTTACGTAGTGAGACTACATCGGCTTCTAATTCTTCCCTTTCTTGGTTGCCTTCTTCCAACTTCTTTTGAAGTGACTCTTCAATGCATTTGTGTTCTTCAACTTCAATTTTGTGACCTTGAACTTGTTCTTCAAGAGTATTGGAATGGATCTTTTATGCCTTGAGCTCTTTTATAAGCTTGATTGCTTCCTTAGAAAATTATTCTATGGTCAACCCTTCTACTTCGTTGTTTGATACCTCTTGTTTATTGTGCTTGGCCATAAACAATAGTCTCTCATTGGCTTCTTCTTCGCTGTCATTGTCTTCATCGGATGATGAGCTATATTCTTTAGATAGAAAGTTCCTTTTGGATCCTTGCTTGTTGAATTTATAAAAGCCTTTCTTTCCTATTGAGTTTCCATTACTTATGTTCAGACATTTTGATGCGAAATGCCCAACCTCACCACAGCCGAAACATATCAATGGAAGTTTACCTTTGAATTTCCCCTTACAAATTTTTAGTTTTCTCGTAAGTAGCATATTCTTCATCTAAAATACCTTCTTCATCATCTCCCTTTTCTTCACACTTGTAGGTGCATGTCTTTTCAATTTAAGGTTGTTTATCCTTATTGGTTTTCTTAGATGCAACGAACGCAATTTCTAGATGCGAAGTACCCTCTTCTTCATCAAGCCTCATTTCATATGCTATGAGAACTCCATGTAATTCCTCTTTGTTGAGTTTGTCCAGATTTGCACTGTATTCTAAGATCGATACCTTTGGGTTGAATCTCCCTGGTAAGATTCTAAGAATCTTTCGTATAACAGTCTTCTCGTCAACTGCCTCTCCCAATCCTTCTAGAGTATTGTTTATTTCATCAACGTATTGGAAGTATGCAGCAATGTTGCAATCTTCTTTCATACTAAGTTGCTCAAATTTTTCTGTATAGATTTGAAGCCTTGCTTCTTTGACATTTGAATCACCTGCATATATATTCTCAAGCTTTTCACATACATTTTTTGGAGTTTTACAACACAACACCTTATGATAAGTAGATTCAATAAGTCCACTGATAATAATATTCTTTTCTTTTGCATAATTTACCAAATTTTTCTTACCTTGTTCATCCGTGGTTGATGTAAATCCATTTTGAACAGTGTCCCATACTTTGTAACCTTGCGCCAAGAGATAGACCTCCATTCTTCCTTTCCAGAGTGCATAATTATTTTCATTGAACAGTGGTACACCATTCTTGGTATTCTCCATGACCTCCTTCTAGCTGTTAAACTGCTATTGAAGGAATCAAGCTCTGATTCCAATTGTTGGAAATACTAAGAGGGGGGGGTGGTGAATCAATATTCCTTTCAATTTTTTCAATTATTATCAGTGTCTGTACAATGATAATAGTAAACAAAAGGAACACAAATGCACATATTTTTTAAGGTGGAAACCCACTCTAGGATAAAAGCCACCTAATTCTTTTCTAATAATTCTTTAATATTCAACTCCAATTGAAAATAAAGCTCCAACTTCCTAGAATCTAGAAAAGCATTATTCTCCAGCTCCCACTAGATGGACGCTCCAACGCCTGAGATTCTTCAGTAGTCAACTGAACAGATGCCCCAACACCCAATGAGCTACAACTCACCTAGCACCACCCTACCACACTATATAAGAATAAAAGAAGAATGGACTCTCATACCAGGGAAAATGGTCCACTTTACAATGATATAGAATGATGTAGAAGAGGAAGATACACTAGACCATAACCCCAACTATGACACAACCACCTAATGATGATCCTAGACCTCTCGACACTGCATCTTCAACTCTTGGCAGATAGATACTAGTACAATTTTTACAATAATGTATTTACAATGACTTAGTACAATGATACCTTTACAACGATTGTATGTAGTGTTGCCCACTTGAAGACTTAATGTGATGAACTTCTTGCTTTTTTCTACACCTTGGTTGCTGCTCTTGTCATGCTACCCTCTATTGCACCTTGATTTTATTTTCTGCCCTAGAAAGTATGGTCCTTTGTAGCCCTTGACAACACATGATCTAGCTTTTTCTTTCTTCTAGGAGCTCGATATTGAATTTGGTGTATCTCTGTTACTTCAGATCCCGAATATGTGATTTCAGGTCTTGTAGTATTCCTCTGATTCTTTTATCCAATGTCATAGGTCTAACGCAATTTGGATTCTTCAAGAGAGATTTATTTCCAATCTCTCACAATGCCCTAATTATGGACTATTTCAGTAGTGAGAACTTGTCCGGTGTGCCACATGTCACTGTTTCTTCATTCGGCTCTGAAATTTATATAGAAAAAACTACAGTTCGTTCAATATATGCTACTTTTTATAGAATTCAAATCTGATACTTAGAGAGAGAGTTATGACGATTTTATGAAGGTCACTTCTTTGAGATGAATTTCAGGAGCCTGCAAAATCACTGACTTCCACAAATCATATCTCCGAAACTATTGTGCACCTTGATCTAAAATTTTCACAGGAGCTTCCTCAGGATTTTGGCTTTGCCTCATAAAAATTTCAGCTTCTGACCCTTCGAAGAAAAAAATTTAAAGAAAAAATTCCACGATGACCTGTTTCAGATGGTGAAATCCCTTACATAAGGAGGATATGAGGATCACAATTTATATAAATGCTTAGGTTGAGAGGGGATTCAACAAGTGAACGTTGGAGGGATTTTAGGAGCTTAAAAAATATTAATTATGAATTCTCAATGACCCATGCCACAACCCCATGGGGTTTTAGCCCACTAACTGGGGGTACAAACTTCAAACATGAATATCTCTCAAATCGTGAAGAATTATGTGGTGTGCCATATATCAACGAAAACATCTCGACAAGTAGAAACCATAAAAATCATTCTTGACCTAGAATATATTATTTTTGTAGGTCAAAATTCCCATGCAATATTGGGGTAGCCCCTAGTGCTGCTTCGGTTGACATCAATGACAACCGTTGATCAATAGTTGCAGCACTCTTGGTGCAATACGAGGGCTCACCACTTTTTGGCATCGTTTACCGAGAGGTGTGTAAATAGATGATATGATTCTATTTTAGCTTTATCTTATACTTTTATTTTACAAGTTGTTCTAAAAATATTAAAAAATGCAAAAAAAAAATTAATTTCATGCTTCGTAGGAGTAGGGATAACCAAGGAATTCTTTTACCAAAAACTCCCACATCCCCACATAGCCACCCTTCACTCTTCTTTAGTGACTATGAGGTTGAACACATCATAGGTGAGTCTCTTGAACACGTTGAAGAACCTATTGGAGAAGAAGAACAACTTTCTTCACCTGAGGAACCTGCTTCACCAATTCAAGCCATGGCTGAGACTGGGCCCCAAGGATTCTTTCCCATTAGAGAAACAAATGGGGAAAGTAGGATGAAGAACACCAGTCCCTCAACACTTCCACATTTCCATGGCATTACTTTTGAGGATCCTGACACCTTCATGTTTGAATTTTTTGTCATCTGCGGGACCTATGACTATGCCTCAGATGATCAAAAGACGAATCTATTCCCATCCACCCTCAAGGATGCAACCTTGCACTAGTTCACGGGTCTGCTTGGGAACAACATCACTAGAGGCATTTAACAACAAGTAAAAGGACTACTGCAAGTCCAAGGAAAAAAAAGAGAAAATATTTAGGATGAATCCCAAGAAGATTATGAAGAAATATTCTAATTAAATTAAAAAAGAGACAACTGCACCCTTGATCTTGGATCACTTAAACTGGTACTTCTTCGAGGGATCAGGGAGTAGTTGATAGAAAACCCTAATATTCTATCAAGAGGAGATATATACCAACTAGCTTGTGAGGACATCAAAACTATTTTCCGGAACCATTCTAGGGAAACTATGAAGAAACGTAGAGCTAGCCAAAGTATGATCAACACCCCTTCCTCTTCCACCTCCATGAAGCATGAGATTGGAAATATGTTGGAGGAATTGAAGAGTGAGATTTTGCACACATTTTCTTTGAAATGGACACAACGTAGATCAAGAGGAAGAAAGAGGAAGCAGAAAGAGCCTTGGTTATCGTATGCCCTATATGGACTAGAAAACACCCTCGGAATTAATGTCCATCGAATGTCATAGAGGTTTTCTTAGTCTTTGAAGAGAATCATGCCACAGATAAGTGTCTCTCCTTACCTGGGCTCAATCTGTATATCAAGCTGGGGAAGTGAGACTGGAGAAACTTTTTTTCATAAATCAGAGAAGGCCTCAAGGGCCTAAGTCATATCAACAGGGTATGCAAGGTGCACCTTACAAATATTACCATAAAAACTAGAATGCATCAATGTATTCTTGGTAAACCTCCACTCCTACATCTTTGCCTACACCTCCTCCTTCTCCCAACAACCCCCCATATCACCCTCAGCCTATGAACCAACCATTTCAGCAGTATGTTCCTCAACCACCTCAATGGAGAAACCCATCACAAGGGTGGAGACCTCAACATAATCAACCACATGCTCTACTGCCTCCACCCCAACCTCAACCTCATCTCACTCATTATGCTCCCCCCAAGCTACCTCAGATGCCTGCATAGCCTAATATGAACCCGAACAACAAGCAGGAATGACAGGTTTAGAGTGGGAAGACATCATATCTAGCTTATGTTGTGGAGATACATGAGATCAATCTCAGGTTGGGAAGAGCAACCTTAGATGATAATCCTCCATCTCCAGCTACAGAGTTTGAGGAGGAAAAGGAAGAAAGTAACACTCAGATCTAACAACCTCCTTTTCTTAAGCTCTTGATCCACTCTAGTCAACACAACCCAGAGGAGACTGAACTTCTGGGAGAACTAAAAAATTTGTGTGTGAAAATACCGCTTCTATAGGCCATTAAGGATGTCCTTATTTACAATCAGCTCATCAAGGAAAATTTCTTTAATAAACCTAGGGGAAAGAAGAAATATACCCCCCCCCCATCAATGTAGTTGGAAAATTGTCTGATTTAATGTTGGAAAGGGTGATCTTCCCGAAGTAACTGGAACTTGATAGTCCAGTTGTTGATGTACACATAGATGGTGTCATACTCCCAAATAATTTTATTGATCTCAATGCTGCCATCAATGTAATGGCCAAGGAAACTATGATTAAACTCAACCTCCAAGGGACTTTGAGGAAAACCACAACGATTCTACAACTTCCAGATTGGTCCACAGTAGCTCCGGAAGGAATTTTTGAGGATGTTATGGTTTCAATCGACTCTTGGGATTACCCTACATATTTCCTAGTTTACCAACCAAAAAAAATTTTAATGGATATCCTATCATTTTAAGGAGACCTTGGTTAGCCACTATGCATGCTTATTTAATTTTTCGGGCTGGAAAAATGATTATAAAGAATGGGCCCTTGTCTAAATAGCTGGTATTATATCCTCCTGCCCAGCCTTCCATTAATATGACCTACCTTTATGGTTGGAGGATGAAGAATAATAATATGGAGTATACAACACTATGCCCTACCCCATTTGTATGATATATGTTGTTCTCAGAGGCGGGAAACCTAATCAGGATGACCTAATTGATCAAATAATTTAGAACTAGTCCCCCACTGATAGTCCACTTCATGACCTAGTCAAATATTTTGAAAGTCGCTCTTGGATGGAATTGCACTCAGTGGATTCCACTTCTAAAACCACCAAGGCTGTGGAATTTGGCCCATCAAAATATCTAAAAATTTACTCATCCCTATCAACTAAAGAAGAAGGGCAGTTACGTAGCTCTTGAAAGAAAACCTTGATTCATTTTCTTGGGACTAAAAATACATAAAAGGGGTGCATCCATTGATGTGCACACATCATATCTACATTATAGAAGGGTGAAATCTTGTGCACCAACCCCAAAAAAGGATGAAACCAACTCTAAAGGACATAGTAAAGGTGTTATGCTCTATACTACAAGTGTAGTCCCTTATTTTTGTTAGTGTAGCCCCTTTATTATTATTTTTGTACCCCTATAGTCCCCATATTTTTATTATTTCGCCCCATATTTTTATTATTTCGCCCCATAATAACCCACTATTGTTATTTTTGTGCTCTTAAATTATTATTGTTAGATCGACTAGGATTATATTGTGACCCCATGGACTCCTATATATAGAAAGGAGGTTTTTTCATTTGTATCATCTAAGAATTGTTCATTTATGCAATGTTAAGGAGGTTGTCCCCTCGAAGTGGTAGATTTCTAAGTTGTTTATCTCTCTTTTATTATATTTTGTGAGCTAGTTTCATAAAATTTTGTATCAGAGCGTTGGATTCTAGGGTTTTGTTACTTCAAACAGGCCATCGTGGAATTTTCACTATAACTTTTTTTCTACGAAATTTCAGAAGCTAAAAGAAAAACCCGTTTGCATTGAAATTCAGAGGAACTTCGTGGAAAAATTTCAGATCTTGGTTCGCAATATTTTAGGAGATATTATCTGTGGAAGTTAGGGTTTTTGTAGGCTCTCTAATTTCATATCAAAGAGGTGACCTTTGGAAAATCATCATAACTCTCTCTTTGAGCATCAGATTGGAATTCTTGAAAAAGTGGCCAAAATTAGACAGACTGTAGTTTAATTTATATCTATTTTAGAGCTGAAGGAGGAAATAGTGGCGTATGTCATGTCGTGCAAGTTTTCCCTATTGAGCCAGTCCATAATTAGATCATTGTGGGAGATTGGGCATAAATTTGCCTTGAAGAATCTAAATCAGGTCGTATATGTGGCATTGGAAAGAAGATTCATAGGGATACTAAAGGAGCAAAGATAAAATCTTGGGGATCCAAAATTACAAATATACATCAGTTTCAATATCAAGCTCCTCAAAAGCAAGAAAAAGGTGTGTATTTTTTTTTAAATTTCATGTCCTATTTGAAAAATCAATTTTGAAGTGATTCAAAGGGCATATTAGAGCATAGATATTAGTATATGGCTCAAAATCCCCCCTAAAAATAATTCAACACCCATTAAGCCATCATAAGGTTCTACTATGACTCATGAAGAGGAAGAAGCGCAACATATATATCAAAATTAAAAGACCAAGTGCAACACTTTTGGCTAGACTCACAAAGAGTAACAAAAAATGAAATGGAAGCTAAGATGGATGGCTTGAAGAAAGGCATCGAAGCCACGATGGATGGTTTGAAGAAAGGCATGGAAGCTAAGATGGATGGTTTGAATAATGGAATGGAAGCTAAGATGGATTGCATGGAAGCTAATATGGATGGCATGGAACCTAAGATCGATGGTATAGAAGGAAACATGGAATATTTGAAGAAATAAATGGAAGGTTTGAAGGAAGGTTTGGAAAACTTGCTACAAGAAAAGCTTCCTAATGGAGAAAAGGTAGTAGATGAAACTCATGATGAGAACAAAATAAATTTTAATCATGATTTCATAGACTCTAATGTTCGATTTAAGACCCATCATATTCCAAATATATATATGAGGAAGTTTGATGACAAGGATCCAATAACTTGGATACTACAAATGGAGCAATACTTTGAGCTCCATAATATGCAAAACACACAAAATGAGTGCATTGCAACTTTATATTTAGAGAAATTTTATTTTTTATGGTATCGATGGATTTTTTATCATAAACCAAGGGTCAATTGGTTAACTTTTATCGAGGAAATTATAGCACATTATGAGGATACAAAGAGAAACACCTTGTTTAGCCAATTGATCAATCTCAAAAAAAGGGTTCAATGATGGAGCACATTGAGGACTTCCAAAAATTGAATATAAGCGTAAATAATATTCCAAAGGAACATATGATTGATGTATTGATAGTGACTCTAAAGGATAACATCCAACATTAAGTTCACCTTTGGGAACCTGATACATTGGAGAAGGCATTCAGGTTGGCAAGAAAAATTGAAAGAAAAATTGTGGCGACAAGGAAGCCTAACACTCACAATTATAAAAATGAAAGTGTTGCTACTCCTAGACTTACACAACCTACAAGGTTGACACAACAAAAATTGGAAGAAAAAAGAGAAAAATGGCTTTGCTATAGTTGTGATAGAAAATACACTAAAGGTCATAATTGTGTTGTGAAGAAATTATTTTACATAGATTGTGAAGAGGAGGAAAAAAAGGAACAAGAAACTTCAAAAGAAGAGGATATACACCAAGAAACAACCCTAGAGGAAGAAGAAATTAATATGACCATATCCTGTAATGCATTGGAAGGAATTACCACTCCTCAAACTCTCAAAATAGAAGGGCATATAAAGAAGAAAAATGTAATAGTTCTTATTGATTTGGATAGTACCCATAATTTTATTCATTGTAAGATAGCCAAGGAATTGAATTTATTCTTATACCCAGCGTCAAAGTGTTAATTGATGGTGGAAAATGGAAGAAATATACATTTCTCTAGAAAGTTCCATAATATCCAGCTAACCATGGGGGAATATGTATTGAGTAGTCCAATGATTTCCATTCCAATGGGTGGTGTTGATGTTGTACTAGGAGTATAATGGTTACGATATTTGGGGATGATAGCTTTTAATTTTCAAGAACTTTTCTTGAATTTTTTTTCGGAAGGAAAGGAAGTTGAATTACAGGGTATCACAGGGAAGCTGAGAAAGAAAATAAGCTCTAATTTCATGAAAAAAATTCTGAAGAAAGAACAAAGAGGTGTAATTTCACAATTATGCTCACTAGAAGTTCCAACATCAAAATCGTCTATTTCTCCAGATCTCCAAAAAGTCTTGGACAATCATTCTGAGGTGTTTGAAACTCCCAATGATCATGATATTCATTTCTTTCCAGGAAGAGTTCCTCCAAAAATCAGGCCTTAGATATATCTTTATGTCCAAAAGCGCGAAATTGAATGTAAGATTGCAGAAATGCTAGAGGCTGGTATAATGCAACCTAGTCAGAGTTCTTTCTTTGCTCCAGTAGAATTGGTTCCCAAGAAGGATGGATCATGGTGCATGTGTCCAAATTATAGGGAGCTCAATAAGCTCATTTGTTAGGATGAATTCTAATTGCAAGTGTACCAAAAAATCTCACTTTAGCTATTCATAAAAAACATCCCTAACATCAAAGATGGCTGCCAATTTCTTTAGATATGCAGTTAGTTGACCAAGATAAATGCTACAAAATCTAGATCTATGCAGTAAAAGACATTAAGCAGTAAATAAAAGAAATATTTGCGCCATGCATCCAATAGACAAGACAAGAATAATTTTAAAGAATATTTGTATTTTTTGACACCTGGGAAGGGAACTTAGAAAGATGTTACCAGTCCACCTCAATGGGATGGGTTCTTTTAAGTCCTTAGCACTTTAGATCTAAGATCTCTCAATCTTGATGGTGTAGAAAACCCAGACAATAAATGGAACACAAAGGGAGCTCACAAGAAAAATGGTAGCAAAATATGACAATGATGGAGGATCAAATTCAAACCAAAAGTATAGATCCAGAGTGATCTTTAGGCAACAAAAGGTAGTGAATAAATGGAAAAAACCTTATATTTATAACAAAATATTGAGTTAGTCTAGATATTGGTGCATAATTAAAATATTATTAACCAAATTTAGATCCAAATTTTATGGAATATTTTATTATATTTGTTGGAGGGAAAAGAAATTTGAATTTGGTCAAATCCCTTTACTTGTAAATAATAAATAAATAAATTATTTATTTATTATTTTAAGGATGTGGTTGATTAATAATTAAATAAATAATGATTTATTCAATTATCTATAAAATATTTAGTCAAATTTAACAAGGAATATTATTTAAAGAAGGTTTAAATAATTATTCCTAGAAAATAATAAGATAAATAATTATTTATCTAATTAATTTTCCTGTTTTGGGTTAAATATGACCAGGAATATTAATTAAACTGTTGTTTAACTAATTATTTCTTGAGGAAAATCAAACAAATGTGGATTTATTCAATATTTCCTAATGAGGTTTCCTGTTTAGACCATAAACAACTTAATAAATATGGATTACTAAGTTATTTTTCATAGTGAAAATAATTTTACTTAGGGTAAAATTGGTCTTACATGGTGTACTTTGGTCCATATAATAGTAACAGGTTATATGACCAAAAAATGGTGTAACAGATTTCCCCCCAGCGTGCGAGTGTTAGGAGCTAATCGTATGACTGAGGTACATTGTAAGAACTCAATCACTAGACATGGAAGGGCAAGTCAGAGAGTGATAAATATAAGGCAAATCAAAGCGCTAGAGGACAAGACCCTAAGGAGGTGAGAATTACAGGTTGGACAAGTCTCTTTTATGATTTATTACCTGTGCTATAGGCGGTGGGGGAGGCATACCTATGACCCTCGAGACAAAGTACAAAGAATAATGTATCCAGTAAACAAGGGACTGAGCTATATAGTACATGCTAGCATAAACATGAGCCAGATAAAAACATGATAATGGATCCCACATACATACTGTGACTGGGATAATAGTGAGGACTTATACAATAATATATTAGTACATGAGATATAAGTACAACCAAAGAGGCGTTGTAAACAGGAGAGGGCTCTTAAAATCTGAATGATAAATGCAAACTAAAAGGCGCTGCAAGCAGCTGAGGCCGACACCACCAAATCTATGGAGCTGCATCCAAGGCTATAATGAAGAGGTCATCCATGCATGTGGGGGGCTACCTGAAGGGCCACCCCCTCATGAGGTCTGGAACATCTCACACACACCCAGGAATCACCGGTATAATCTGTTACATCACTGAACCATCAAGTATACGAATCTCGATCATGTTGTAAGGAGATGGAGCTGAGAAAAAATCAAGTCAAAGGGAAATAGGGAGTCTCTTTGACTAATCTGAGGCACCAAAAAAGAGTGTAAGCTAGAAGCATGACACACCACCCTCTAAACATGTCTTCTGGAATGAATGAGCTGATGTCGACGGAAGGAGGTCCGCCATAGGTGAGGCAATAAGGAATCCTCAACTAAGACGTGAGAGAAAATAGTAGAGCGATTGATAGACTAAAAACAAGGATGACAATGGAATGGGGGGTACTGAGTAGCGGGCTGACGACTTCCCTTGTTAGAGCATGATGGGCATGGATGACCTGGCAACAACTGACACAACATCAAAGGGGATAGGGATAGTGAGACTAAAGGCCATAATGTGCGACACGAGAGAGGAACCAAGAAATGATGGATGGAGGACTATAATGGGTTATAAAGGGAATCGAGATAGACTCCATGGATGTGATGATGACTCAACTCGAATGCTTTAAACAAGGGCGACTCAATGATGCTGCCACACAGAAAAGGTACGGTGGGGACCATAAAAGCATCAGTATAAAATTGTTACTCAAGATGGAAATTGACACAAACATGGACAAGTATGGAGGCAAGGTGCTTCCCTAAGTACAAGTGTTTCAAGTGAATAAATTTTATTTTTAGGAGAGGTGAAGTGACCCTTCTTGGAAAAAAATGTATTCGAGTGAAGTATCGAATCACAAAAAATGAATAGATACCCATTTGAGAGCTCGGTGAGAGTTTTCCAATGATATATATGGTTTTTCAAATTGAGATATGGTTTGGCTGCAGCAGGCGAAAGAAAAATCTAGGGTTTCTCTTTTAATAAGGCATTTCCCCTCCAAATTCACTCATTTTCAACTGTAGCTATGGTGAATGTAGAGAGGAGAGAAGGCCATAAATCTTGCGGCGATCGGAGTGGACAAGCCGAATGTTGGAATCGAGTTCCATCAGTTGCAGTTAAGAGGCCTAACCCTACTCTCTCATTTAAGTGGATCAAAATTTCAGTTTCGGCACCCAAAGCTCATGAACAGGCTAGGTCGCACTTTTTGGGGTCTGGTCTATGACTTGGGTAGTAGCTACTAGGCATAAAACTGCGCCCTGTCCTAGGAAATGACGTGAAAAGTGCGACATTTCAGAGAAAGGGAGTTTCAGTGCTATTTTTTTGCTGAGAGATGGGATTTTTATGGTTGAGGGGCATAGGTGCCCCCAATCATGTTGTGTTCATCCAGATATGTATTGATAAAAAGGGGAAACTAAACACATTTTTATGATGTGGTGTGCCACTTGTTTTCGTTATGGTTATGTAGTTCGAGAGAGGGAATGGAGGATTACCAATCTCTTTTGGTACTGCATAAATGAAGAAAATGGAATTAAGTTTCTGGGTTGGCTTACATGGTGTCACTATCCCAAGGAAAGGATTTGGAGATAATGAACTGGTGCTCTCCTAGAAAACCCACAGGTTGGTCAACAACAATGTCGAGGGGACTAGGTTGTTTATGTAAGATAAAGGAATGATGAAGGGGATCATCCATAGAGTGATATAAAGTGATATGGGACTCTAGGGGTTCTTTTAAATAGGGAAGAATGATGGTACTAGAGTCGACATGACCAGATGCACTACGATAGTTGTGGATAATTCCTTTTCCTGGCCTCTCAAATATGGGTGCCCCCTTACCAAAACATTGGGTGTCAATATAATGGCCACAAGGTGTATGTGGTTCGAATGCATGGGTTTGATGTAAAGGATGATAGATAAAGTCATGGGTGGTAAATGCTCCCATAATGTCATCATCGCAATATAATATGGGGTGACTAGTGGAAGAAAGGTTCACATGCACATCGTCACAACACTACTACATTTGGCAGAAATTCCGACGCTTTTGACCAAATGTCGGAAATTTCCCCAAATTTTTTCCATCCCGCCCGAACCCGTCGCTATACCAACGTTTATAGAAAAGTGTCGCAATACCGACACTTAGAAAAGTGTCACAATTGCGACGTTTGGAGGAAGACGTCACAATTGCGACACTATGGCCCAAAGCATCGCTATTGAGACGACTCCAATCGTCGCAAGTGCGACACAATGTCTAGGTGTCGCCATTGCGACGTTTAGGTACCCGTCGCAATAGCGACGCTTTTTCCGCCGTCGGTATAACGACACTTATATGCGCGCCACATAAAAATACGAAACTTATATGCGTGCTACATAAAAATTTGAAACTTATATGCGCGCTACATAAAAATGATTTTATTGTTTCGTATGCGTCGCAATAGCTACATTAACGTCTGATATGACGCGTGCATTCGCCCTTCGCTCTTGCAGAACAGAATTCGCCCTCAGCTCTTGCAGAACATCATTTGCCCTCAGCATTTGCGCTCAGCTCTTGCAGAACATCATTTGCCCTCAGCATTCGCCCTCAGTGTTCGCCCTCAGCTCTTGCAGAACAGCATTCGCCCTTAGCTCTTGCAAAATGGTAAGTTCTTACTGCAGGCCCTTCCTCCTATAGTAGGGTTGACTCTATTTGGGTTTTTTTGGTCAATTCCATTGGATTGTGTTAGGCTGTAGGGTTCTCTATAGATGTCAAGAATCAAGATTCAATACCCTCTATTATCTTAATCACCCAATACAAGATTTAAATTTTTCCCAAAGAAACACTTATTAATTTGGCAGCCATTATTTCTCCCTGCTTTAAAAACCCTACATTTAAATGAAAACAAGCATTGCATTTCAACTATAAAAATCTATTAGTGTTCAAATGTATATGTGTGCTACATTAACGTCTGATATCACGCGCGCATTCGCCCTCCGCTCTTGCAGAACAACATTCTCCCTCAGCATTCGCCCTCATCTCTTGCAGAACAGCATTCGCCCTCAGCATTCGCCCTGAGCTCTTGCAGAACAGCATTCGCCCTCAACATTCGCCCTGAGCTCTTGCAGAACAACATTCGCCCTGGATTCACCCTCAGCTCTTTCAGAACAGCATTTGCCCTGCATTCGCCCTCATCTCTTGCAGAACAGCATTTGCCCTCAGTATTTTCCCTCAGCGTTCGCCCTCAGCTCTTGCAGAACAGTATTCGCCCTCAGCTCTTTCAAAAATGGTAAGTTCTTACTGCAGGCCCTTCCTCCTATAGTAGGGTTGATTATATTTGGGTTTTTTTGGTCAATTCCATTGGATTGTGTTAGGCTGTATGGTTCTCTCTATATGTCAAGAATCAAGATTCAATACCCTCTATTATCTTCATCACCCAATACAAGATTTAAATTTTTCCCAAATAAACGCTTATTAATTTGGCAGCCATTATTTCTCCCTGCTTTAAGAACCCTACATTTAAATGAAAACAAGCATTGCATTTCAACTACAAAAATCTATTAGTGTTCAAATGTACATGTTTGCATCACTTGTGTAGGGTATTCCTTTTCCACTTTCACATTATCCAAGAATGTGTGTAGTATAGTTCATATTTTTTGTGATTTAGATTATCTTGAAAAAGGAAAGGTAAATTATTTCCCATGGAAAAAGAAGGTTTTCCCTTTTTATAGGTTGTTTGGACTTACGTGGAAAAGTTTATGATATGCCTTTCATATTATGTAGTTTAAATTTGAATTAAAAGATTATTCTACATGAAAATATAATTACCTATGTGATGTCCTTCATCACTAATTAAAATTATAGGGTTTCAATTTCCTAGACTCTAACTCATCTGATGCTAAATTCTAGGTTCTCATTGGTGGATCACTCCTCCATTGATTTCCTTTCCCTCTGGATCTTTTCATACTTTAAAATTCATCAATGATACATATATTATTTTAGGTATCCCAAAAGGCTTTATAGTAGAACATATTGTGAAGTTTTTTTGACACTTGAGGATTCTTTTTAGAACTGCAACGCGGTCTATGCTATCGAGTTATATATCAAGAAACTTGTCCTTAATAACCACACTATGAGGTAGGTTCAACCAGTTTGAACTTGTTGGGACATAGCATATGAAGTTGTGTGATGAGTCCATATCAAAGGTCTATTATGGTGACAAAAGTGAAGACACGTAATGATAGTTATTATGTTAACATTACTAGAAACATTTTCGAAATTATCCATGCTATCAAGATGTCAAAATTCCAGGCATTAGGTGTCAATACTCGTATCTAATAGATAATAATAATAATATAAAAAAATCACAACTTTATTCTTGAAATATGATTGTTACACATTGGTAACCTAGTTCATGAGTTACTATGACCCAAATATTGAAAAACAAACTTAAAATATAAATTAAACCAACATGAGAATCCAACTAAGGGTTTCTCGACAAAATCATGCCATAACCTGGCATTTTGAAACCCAAATTTGAATCCATTATAAGTAATACAATGCAAACTCAGATGGATTTTCAATGCATGTTTGCATGCTACACTTATTCTCTGTCTAGATATCATTTTTTAAATGGAACCATTAGTCAAGCCCACAGTCCTTTTATGTGAAAAATTTCAGCTCTATTTGAGCTCTTTTTTGCTCCACCACCTCCATAAACCAGTGTTACACGGGGTCTCGCCCCCCCACCTAGGGGTCTAGATTCCTCGCCCCCTCGCGCTCCGGGGTCTTGGGGACTTCTAGGGAATGTTTCCCTCACGCCCCCTCACGCCCCCGCACACCCCCTTTCACGGCCCCTCACGCCCCCTCACACCCCCCTTCACGCCCCCTCACGTCCCCTCACCGCCCCTTTTAGTTTATGGTTTCGTGTTAAAAGTTGATGTGCCACTTAGCATATTTGAGAATCCAAGTGATTCTGATTCATATGGTGACATGGTTGATCTTGATATATTCGTGCAGAAGTTGGATGCAGAGACTAGTGGGGCATTAACTTGAGCATTTATGCTCATTTATCATTATGATGATATCATTTGATATTCATATGTTATGTTTTATGTTTTATGTTTCATACATAACTTATTTGCGTTTAAGTTTTATGTTTCAGACTTGAGTTGTAAACTTCAGTTTAAACTCTATTTTGAATCTTGATACAATATGTCATATGATATCTTAAACTTTATTTTCATTGTACATTGTTAGTATTTACATTAATGATTATATAGTTACAAACTTACAAACTTACATTCATGATTGTATGATGTATGTTTTAACTTTTAACTTTTAAATTTGTTTCAATTATATGATTCATCATTCATCGATTTGTAATTTTATCATTTATGATTTATCTTTCATGATGCAAGTGTATGATGACCGTATATACATTCCTTGCAAAAATATAGTTACATTTTAAATATTTAATTTTATAATTTTTATGACCCCGACGTCCCCCCACGTTTCCTGAAAATTGGTAGGGAGCTTTTGCATAGGCTGCTCCCGCGCTCCCTCGTCCCCTCGCTCCCACCTCCATGGGACTTGGTGGAACATTGCCATAAACATATGCAAACATATATCATGATCTTGGAATTCCATTACATATGTATGTGCCAATGTTCCATAATCTTGCCCCATCATCAATTTAAGAAATTTCCATTGAATATCAAATTATGGAGGGGGGGGACTTTTTGCTGCAACATTTGGCTCAAAATCAGGGACCATCTCCGTATGAGGTGAATGAGAACTATAGATATTTGAATAAGTAGATTAGTGCCTTTTCCTCTGGCCATGGAGTCATATACAGTCATCCATCACAAAAATTTGTCTTTGTTCATTCTCACCTTGAAAGTTGCAAAAATTCATGCCCTAATTGAAATGACACTAAATTTGAAAGATATAATAAAAATGCAAGCTAGAAGTGCCCTATTAATACAAAGGGAAAACCTTCCTACCTACCCTAACTGAGATAAATTTTGATTGAATAGGAAACATGATATTTCCTATGGAGTTGATCCAACAACTTGTTAAATGTATGGGACTAAATCATGCATTTGATTTCCAGGGAAACATGCGCGTGAAGAGAAAAAGTGCAGAATTAATGGAAAATCCATACATGCCACTTATAAAAACTACACCGAAAGGTAAAAAAATACTTAAGGCCTTAACTTAATTTGAATCCAAAAATGACAAAACAGGATTAGTGAAAACACGAGAGTGGTGTGGATGAACAACATAAATAAAAAGTGAGGATACCTTTCCCCAAGATGCCTTTGTCACCGTTGTATGAAAGCATGTTTTCCTTTCCCTTTATACATGCAAGTGAATGCATTATAGGTATGGTTTTTTCCCAGAATAGGAGAAGCCTACTTAAATATATCATTCGTTTATTGAATGTTTGGGTGCCTTAATGTGCAATGACATGTTTCCAGGACTGAATTCAATGCAAGGCATATTTGAAACTCTAACTCTGTCTTCCGGTGTCTTATTAGAAATTATTTCACTTTTCATTTTGTGTTTTCAAGTTAGATATTGTTTTCAAGTTTTTACATTTATAATTTTATTGCAATGTGGCAGATTGATCAGAGTAGTGCAGGAACAACCCCGAGACGGGATGATCGCGGAAAGAGGCCAGCGGAAGAACATGTAAAGTGCCAACATTGCTCTATATTCAAGTATTTTAGTTATTTACATAATTGAAATAATATTAATTTTGTTCAAATATGCAGACACCTAGCCATGGTACGCCTGATGATTCCCTCTTTGAGGAAGAGCTTTCTTCATCCCTATCTCCAGTGTTCTTGTTGCAAAAAAATGCATGAGATGCAAGGTCGGAATTTAATACTTTGATAGACGTGCCTCAAACACCTGAAACAGAAGAGAGGATACAACATCTTATGAGGCAGCTAGAAAGATATCAGGTAATAATAAAAATTCAAAAGGATATTTTTTTTGTTCTGCATGAGATGAATTGTGATAGTTTGATTTTTAATTTTTACATTGACTAAACTAACAAAAAGTTCTTTTTTATGTAGCGTTTTCTGGCACTTGTTGAACCCGGTGTTGGTGGTAGTGGGACACAAGGGCAAGAGATTGCCCAAAAACCCTCTCGTACACCTTCTACTCCTTTAGGTGCCAACCAAGAAACACACCCTACCCAAGCAGACACCCAGCCAACCGCTGAACATGTTGGCAATGATGAGGCTGATATGGCCAACTACATAATTGCGTTTCCTGGAGCTACACGTGTCAGCTCCACAGGGACCATTAATGGCACGTTGTTGGTGAACGATGAAGGTGTCCCTATAAAGAATGTACAACTCCCAGGTAAATTTTAATATTTTAACTATTTCATGTACTTTATCTAAAACATATTTATCACGATTTTTATTTTTAAATTAATGATAATATCTTCTTCTTCTTTTTTCTATGTAGGAAACAATGAGTTCTACAGGTATCTGGAGAGCCATGCGTTGGTAATTTTTGGCCCAACCATACGCACAGGGTGGAATTCCCAGAGTTCCAACCTGAAAAAAGAACTTCTAGATTATCTAGAAGCCCTTTTTGGGGTCGGGACATTTGACAAACAACGGTGGCTCGGGTAGCCGGAAAATATTTGAAATATACCAGGGACACCTATAGGACGCAATTGCAATTAAACCCTAGATATGAGAATCCTCTCACAGTTCCAAAGAGTGAGTGGAGAGCACTCATCCATGACAGAAAATAGAAAAGGGCAAATAAAGAAGGAAAAATGCCAACTGGACTCGCAAGGTAAATTACAACTTTAATTCAATAGCTTTAATTTTCTCTCTGTCTAAAATAAAATTGTGCTACGTCATATCTGACTTTAATATTTTGATGCTAGGTTGTCTGACACCTCAAAGGCAACCAAAGCTAGGATTGAAAAAAAGGGCCATCACAAGCTAGGCCAGGGCGGCTACTTGAAATTAGCTGCAAGAATTGTAATTAAGTAGCTAAACATCTTATAATTAATTGTATCGCCTTCCAATGTTTTTGTAATCCTATCAGATATGATTAAAAATACACAATCATATGTAATGTAGGGTGATGACTTCGGAACAGAAACTACGAAGGAAGATAAAAATATCACTTTCCGTTTTGGCTATCAAGCTGTAGTTGAACGTCGCAGAAGCTTGGGGCAGGTCCCAAGATCTAGAATGCCTGATAAGGTAAAACATTAACCTTTCAATATTTTTGTTTTCGTCCATAAATTTAATGTCTAACAACTTTGTTTAAATCAGGGGAGAAACACTACCGATGAGGCAAATAACCCAGTTTTAGAGCCAGATGTAGATGATCCTCTCGTGCAACCTGATCATTATAGTGGGGACCAGGCCGACAATGCTGCTATCAGTGAGGGCCGTGACGGTAATTAATTTCCACTTATAATTTTTTCTAATTATACCTTGATGGTTGTCCTTATAACGTTTTTTGTTTAAATGACAGAGAATGTTTCCCTCGAGGATCTTACCACCAGAGAGGAAGACAGGGCAACAGTCCCAACGGCGACAACTGGTGCACCAGGTAAATAATCTCATTGCAATTTTTTTTATTAATATTACCGAACTAGTTCAATGATATTTAAAAACTGACAATTAAAATTTAATATTATCTGTTTTTGTAGGCGATACCCCGTCACTGGATGAGACCAGACATCGTGACAACGCAACTAGGTCAGCGGCGACAACTGGTGCACCAGGTAAATAATCTCATTGCAATTTTTTTATTAATATTACCGAACTAGCTCAATGATATTTAAAAACTGACAATTTAAATTTAATATTATCTGTTTTTGTAGGCGATGCCCCGTCACTGGATGAGCCCAGACATTGTGAATACACAACTAGGTCAGCAGTGCGGGTTGAAAGGCACGAAACAGGAGCAGAGCATGATGATATTGATGATGTAATTAGGAGCTTTAAAAATAGGAAGAAGAAAAAGAAAATTTGACAATGTAAAATATTCTATTATTATAAGACAAACGTTACCATACTTGGAACATTTTTTGCGTTATATAAAAAACTCATTTATCATACTATTTTTATGTCAAGCATTAATTGCAATGTTTCCTTGCGTACTTTTTGCTGAATTGTTTTTTTATTAGTTATTGAATATTTTTTTTTATGCTCATGAAAGTAAAAAATGAAATATAGATTGGGTATTGGGGAATTGAGAGTGATGTGAGGAGGGGGGGGAGGGGCCATAAGAGCTTCCACCTTCACGTGGTTGGCTCTGTTTAGTAGAGAATAATTTATTGGAGCGATTTAATCTTGGAGCAAACCTCCCTCGATCCAGCGTAGCAACAAAAAAGTCACTGTTGACTTAGTTGCTACTCTTTCATATCGTGGGAGGCTTGTTCCAAGTTCATGTGACTCCAATAAATTGTTCTTGAAATGAAGAGGAGCTTATTCAAGTATGTTTTGACATTTTCAACATATGTTCTAACATTATCATAAGAATGCATCTTAGAGTAAAAAATACTACATCAATTACTTGTATTTATTGTATAGATAATGATGGATTTTGATTGACTTGGCAATGCAAGTACAAATCCTCTTGCATCATGAGCAATACAACTTGTCAACCAGGGTCATGTCCAGGATATTTTTGCTTGTGCGCTTGACCATGTTCGTAATGTCACATTTTTTAAGTTCCTTTACAGTTCATAATTCAATATTAAGCTTGTTCATGATTATTATCTAGGTTTTTTGTATGTGTTTTTTCATCTATTTGATTGTAAGAAACTATGCATGTTTCTTGTTGTTCACTATGATTTCTCCTATTACCACTCCCAGGATGAATCCAAATTTATTGTTACATAGGTTACTTTATTGTTACTATGATTTCTCCATTTACGATTTCATAGGTTACATCATGTAAAGTTGTCAATCTCAGGTTGGTGATGAGCTTTAGTTCTCCAAATTTGGGGCTTTTCTGATATTTTCTCCCTCATGTAATTCCTGCATCACCTCGTTGTTTGAGCATGCCAATTGTCTACCACTTGTACCAATTTGCACATGTAAATCTCTGAGTGGTGCCACATTTCACCTATTTTTAGTGAGAGTTTAGGGTTTCTCTAACATAGCTTCAGAAATCCAATTCAGTGCCTGCTTGAATATTGTCACATAATACTTATGGTTTGGATTGATGAGCATGTTCTGAATGGTTGGTTGATTCATAAGAACCACCCATATAGTCATCTTGAGATATTTCAGAAGGTTTCTCGGGTTTTCTTTTTCACCGTTTCTAGTGGGTGGGATGGTGTGGGGTGATCCATCAATACTGGTGCTCTTGTAGTAGGGAATTTTTTTTTGGGGATATAAAGGAGCATTTGATGTAGATATCCCATTGGATGCATTTATAGATGGGCACGAGAGGTCAAGAATTTAAATTAAAAATATGCAACCTCTAGCATGGCAACCTAAAGGCCGCGAGAGACACTGGTTAAAGATTGTTTTGTGTTGGCCTTAATATAGTCGTGATTTCTTTCTATTATCTTAATGCAAATATATAGTCCGGTCTCATTAAAATGAGGATTGTGGTTGTATTTCTCTTTGTTTTTTTCTCTCTTAATGCTCCAGAAGTTGCCAAAAGTTGCGATAGTTGTTTAGTTTGCCTGTTACAACTTAAAAGTGGTTTTTAGCATTGGGAGTCATGTTTTTTAAGGTTCATACTAATATGAAGATCTTGTAATTCTATATTCAGCATAAGAGAAGATGGCCTCTGCTTTGGGCAGTATGACAACAATTGCTACATCTACCTCATTGGGTAACAATGGAAAGGGGAAGAAGTTGGGTGCAATGTTTGATAATTATGGCAGACAATTGTCTTCTCTTTCAGTTTTTTCACCCATTTCCTTTAATCGCTCAAGCAGAAGAGGGACTCTGAGATTACGCGACAGAGAGAAGGTACTTAATACAAGAGCTATGGAAAAGGAGTTGTACTTCAACAAGGATGGCTCAGTGACAAAAAAATTGCAGGTCAGAGAAAAAATTATGTTTAAAGGAAGGTCACCTGCACGTGAAACTTCACCGCGGTGGATCTTTCCTTGTCCACTTATATTCGATTTTAATGTGTTATTTTAATTTTTCATGGAGGGTTGTTTTGGCATATGGTCTGGCATTCAATTGCACACTTACCGAAAGCATTGTCAATTTGTCTTGCAGGCGGTGTGAACAAACTTGTTGCTCTTGTTGGAGTCACCCTTGGGGCGAAGGGCAAAATGTTGTCTTGGAGAGCAAGCATGGTTCTCCGAAAATAGTTAATGATGGTGTGACAGTAGCTAAGGAGGTAATTTGTAGATGTGTGCTCTAGTTTTCTTTTTAACGTTGTATTATTTCCCCCTCTTAAATGTCTTAGATTTGGTAGGCATAATTTGAAAACTCAAAGGTGAAAGGAAACATATTTGTTACCCAGTGGTCTACTTGGCCCATGGACTAGCCACATTAGAGTAATGCATAAAGCTTTTCACAACAATAAAAGGAAAGGTTTATGGCTGAGTCAAATTTTATTGTTATTGACAGTGTAATGAAATGTATCTCAATGCTATGGTTTTGGCCTTTTTATTGGTTGAATTAGAGGACCTAGTTGAAAATATTGGGGCCAAGTTGGTAAGGAAAGCTGCGGCAAAGACAAATGATTTAGTTGGGGATGGAACCACAACATCTGTTGTTATTACACATGTTGGGATATTGAAAAATTCCAGAACAATGAATGGAGAATAAATCTCCTTTCCTCTAACACAGAGAAAATAAAAATTTCTTTGACAGGAGACAGAGTTTCAATACTTTGAAAACAAACTTCTATTCCCTTCAATAACTCAAAAAAAAACTATTACACTACTTCCTCACCGAGAGGGATTACAAAATTATGACTGCTACAAAACGCAGTGCATAAAACCAACTCACTGTCTGTTCAAAACAAACATACTCTGTCTCTAAAACACTCTGCTGTGTTTTTCCCTTTCGCATTGCTGTGCATACACACTTAAAAAGTTACACTCAGTCTTTCACTTTTTACACACTGATGTGTAATAAAAAATTTACGTACTATCTATAAAAAAAACTACCAAGCTTTTTCGACCTTTTTATTTTTATATGTCGTAACATATAAAACATATTATAATAAACCCTCTTTTAAAAAAAATAAAATTAAAACTAAATTCTATGGCCCACCTTTCATTTTGCATATGATATATATATAACATATGTTTAAAACATATGTATATATTAAACTATCAAAACATTGAAGAACCATTTCCGTCGGACTTCAAAAGTCTGAATAGATTGAATTTCAAACCAAATTCGCGTTCCAAAATGGGATGCTGACGTCTGCCTAATTTTAACTCAAATTCTCAATCCAATGTACCCTATAAAAAATTCGGGTCCAGTTTTTAGGTTTTCAGATTCCCTTCAATTTCATGCGATCCAATTTTAATGCTCCACGTGTCCTCCTTTTGAATTTACAAAACTGTCGGGTAAATTTTTGTTTGTTTAATTTCTGGTTGGTGAATTGCGTTAATGCTGGTTGTTGTGTTTAAATAAAATCCTATACAGAAATATGGCTGCGGCCGTCTACAAAAAAAACTTGCAGGAATTTTAAATGCTGAATTAAATTTCTGGATGGCATGCAAGCAACCTCCAAAAAAAAATGTTGCTGCTGCATCCGTCCTTCTGCTGCAGCAGTTGAAGTTAAAATTCAACAGCACAAGGTTTAATAAGTGAGGGTGTAAAGGTAACTTTTTGTCGATAGTACTAGATTAAGATCATCTATTCATTTTTCTAGGGTCTTATGGTGTTTGGTTTTTTAGTTTTTGGTTGGGCTTATTGAGTCTAAGATAGTTTTTGAGTGAAAAAATTGCTATCAGGTATTAACAAATTTTGGTTCTTTTCTCAAAATTTATGAGCTTGTTAGGAAATACAAAACTGACAATGGTTGTATCTTAAATTTGTGGAAAATAATTTGAAATGAAACCTTTTTGTTTAGGTTGTTGCAGCAGGTGCAAACCCCATTCAAATTACTAGTGGCATTGACAAGACAATAAAGGCCCTTGTTTCGGAACTCAAAATTTTGTCAAAGGAGGTAAATGCTTGCCTTTTGAGTAGGCTGGTTTTCCTTTTTGCTAATGGTTTGGTGTATCTAATTGAATTAGTTGCCTAAGGTATTTTTGGTTGCAAACTCCTTTTCATTTTTCATACAGTATTGGCCTTGTGGAATACATTTAATTGTGTGGTCTTGTTAGATCTACAAAATTTGTAGTTGTTTAGTCTTATGGCCGAGGTGCACTTTTATTATGGAAATAGTTGATGCAATATTGTCATTTAATCCTTACTGCAGGGTAGCATGTTGAGAAGTTTCTTGTGAAACATTTGGTATTCAAAATGACACTTGATCCTATACAAGATCATGCACTTGACTTCAAAATTCATATTCAAAGTGTGCCAGACAATTCTTGCAAAATTTCAAATATTTATGTTGTTTTAAACCATTATCTTTTTCAAGTATTGGATGCTGAAAATGTGAAAAAGACTTTGGTATGAAACCAACTGGTGAATAATTTCCAGCAAAACAACCACTTCCAAGACATGATTTAGAAGTAGAACATATGTACTTATGAAGCATATTAAGATATCCTTGATGCATTGTCAATGTTTGGCTAGGGTTATTTTTGGAGAAAATAACTCCTTATTCCTAGAATAGTGATCTTCAATACAAGTAAATGCCAAAGAAGAGAGATCATCGTGTGACGCAACAAAACTGAAATTGGACCCCCAAGGAGAGCTGGTGTGTCTACAATCGCTCTGTCAGCATTTTCCCTTGGTTTACCCTGTTCTTTTCCTCCAGCCTGAGTCTTAATTAAATTCTTCTTTCTTCGGGTTTATTTATCAAATTCGTAGAATTTGATAAATAAATACTATCCACAATGGTTGGACTTTAATTTATATTCCAGAATTTATATTATCTCCAATCCTCATAACCAATGTTTAACTTTCAACACTTTGTATTTATACTCCACATTTCTTTTTAAATAAATAACTTGTAATGAACTTTCGGCTCTATATTTCACCACCCATCCTTACAACAATCACGCTCCAGACTTATGCTAATTATCCGCCAATCGTTTAATTAAACAATTTCATTATACTCCGGCCCCACCTATATATATCAATAACCAATCAAACACTCGTATCGTACCTGGATATCCTCCGCACACCTTAGTTAACCTCCGGGCAAGTTCAACGTGCGACCACCGTCTGATGGCCCTTCTCCAAATCAACGACTCTTGGCAATTTCGCTCGGCTTCCAACATCGGGCTTTAACGTGCGATGGCGCGGGTTAAACGGTGGTTTTTCGGGGGTCACTTCGCCACATGTCACATTCCCTATGGAATCGCTCGCGAATAGGAAATACCGCCTACTCCGCAAAAATGGTGCGATATGGGCAACCCACTTTTGTGATTCCGCTCGTGGTTTTGGTAGAGGGCTTGACCACGGGTGCAAGTCTGGTTCCACTATCCTTTTGTTTGTTAACTCATGTCCAATCCTCGGGTTAGGTTCCGAAAGCACAACAATTTTGTCTCTTTATTAAGCGGGATTTTTATATTTGAACAGTTTTCACGACCCCGGTTCTCTACATAGACCTCGCCTTGGATATTTTTACATAAAAATGATTGTTCTCAACAATTATTTATATAACTTTTCCACATGTTTAGTGTGGTATTCCCATGATTTATTATAAATATGTGTATTATCAAAGAAAACCAACACAAATTTTATAAGATGGGATCAAACAAAATTGTTCTTAAGTTGAGCCCGCCGGACTTCAAATGGCGATAAACCATAATTCAAACCCAATTCGCTTTCCAAAATAGCCTGCTGACGTCGGCCAATTTTGTGACACGAAAACCAATCGAATTCCACCCTAATATTTTTCAGGTCCGAAGTTGGGCTGGCGTACGGAGGGAGAGTTGTGACGTGAATTTATTATAAAAGTCGCCCTAATATTTTTCGGGTCCAAATTTCCATTGCGCGAGCGACCCAAACAAAGATCCGGTCCAATCAATTTCTACCACGTGTCCGCAATAAAAACTTGCCCTGCTCCCGACTGCGGGTGCATTCGATGGTGTTTAAGGCGATGGGACATGGATATGGCGATTTCATATCAATCGCATTAACATTTAACGCTGTTCAATTAAGTTTTCACATCAAATCCGCATTAATTAATTTTTAACACTGTTCAAGATCGCACCTCCACTCCTCTTAGCGATTCCGCACGCTCCAATTTGATCCGGCCTTCGGCTCTCGTTATTAATGATCAGAGATTAATTATGACGGGCGTCCTTTGATTTGAATAATGGTTCAAACAGTGCCATTAAGGAGCGGGACAGCTGCCATTGATTAATCACCATGAACGGATGATAAGGAGGTGTGGCTGATAAGTCCAGCTAGACCTTGTCATATTTTCATTTCTCTGCCGTCTGTCCATTTCCAGGACTAATTTCGCTTTGTCTCTCTGTGCTCAGACTGCCCAGGATTGCACCAGTGCCTCGCGTGCATCATAGGATGCTGCTTCAGTGGGGAGCACTAGAGATCAACCCCCATACAAGCCCCTCCAGCCCCTCAATAGAGTCAACTTCCGTCCAACCTAATGAATATTACACAAACGATATCCAAATACTAGGAGTGGGTATGGAAGAATAAGGGATCACACCAGATGACTGCTCTCGCTCTGTTGGCAATTCACCTTCTCCCATGATACGGACTTCCATGTGACATTTTCCTTTGGGTCTGCCTTCAACGCCCAATCACAGCCTTTAGTCACTGGTTCTGTTTGGGAGGCCTGGGAACGAAGGAAGAATGCACCCGTCCGGTGGGTCTGAGCTCGGAAAAAGCCGGCCAGCATTCGGGCCTTCAGGAGGGGAGCCGTGGCATGCATGTGGAGGTAGCACCTAGCGATCCCGGACCTTCCGAAGGATGGTGCCGAATCGTGGAGGAACCACCGGAGGAGTAGTTTGGTTAATTTGTTTTTCTTGCTTAGCAGGCCCACTTAATTGGGCTGCTTTTAGATTATTTTACTGTGCTGGACCTTTGTAATCTTTTTGAATTCTGTTAATTAAACGTTCAAGACTGGTTTCCCCGTATGAGGGCAGTGTTCTTAATATTTTGATTTTTTGATGACAAATTTGCCATGTGTATGGCCAGGCAATGTTTTTGACTTCGGTGTAATTTTATTCGCAATTTTAATAGGTTAACTTTACTTAGAATTCTCACATGATTAGCGTTTTTCTTGATCTGTTCAAGGATTTTGGGTACTTTAATTTGTATTTGAAACAATGGACGTCGATACTCTATCTGTTGCTTTACTGTTCAACATACTGCTATTTCACTTTCTTATAGATGCCTCGGGCATATTTGAATGCTTTCTCAGATTGTCGATAATCTCCATGTGGACCGTTACTGGGTTTTATATCATGTCCCTGTATGTGACATGGGGTATTTTTCTATCATTGTCGGGGGTGGGACTTCCACTTTTCTGGATGGATATTTGGGTTCCAATCTTCAGATGTGAAAATGTAATGACTTCATGGACTGTTTTACTTCATATAATATATTCAAACAACGTTTTTTCTCTTGTGAAAAAAAAAATGATTAATGTTTATCACTCTGCCTTCAAAACTAGCGATGCTGGTCTATGTTGCTGGTTTATTGATATGGTCCGATGGTCTTTTTATATTTTGGACATATCACACTCCTCACATGATTAGCGTTTTTCTCTGTTCAAGGATTTTGGGTACTTTAATTTGTATTTGGAACAATGGACGTCGGTACGTACTCTATCCGTTGCTTTACTATTCTACATACTGCTATTTCACTTTCTTATAGATGCCTCGGGCATATTTGGATGCTTTCTCAGATTGTCGATAATCTCCATGTGGACCGTTACTGGGTTTTATATCAAGTCCCTGTATGTGACATGGGGTATTTTTCTATCACTGTCTGGGGTGGGACTTCCACATTTCTGGATGGATATTTGGGTTCCAATCTTCAGATGTGAAAATGCAATGACTTCATGGACTGTTTTACTTCATATAATATATTTAAAACAACGTTTTTTCTCGTGAAAAAAAAATGATTAATGTTTATCACTCTGCCTTCAAAACTAGCGATGCTGGTCTATGTTGCTGGTTTATTGATATGGTCTCATGGTCTTTTTATATTTGGGACATATCACACTCCTCACATGATTAGCGTTTTTCTCTGTTCAAAGATTTTGGGTACTTTAATTTGTATTTGGAACAATGGACGTCGGTACTCTATCTGTTGCTTTACTATTCTACATACTGCTATTTCACTTTCTTATAGATGCCTCGGGCATATTTGGATGCTTTCTCAGATTGTCGATAATCTCCATGTGGACCGTTACTGGGTTTTATATCAAGTCCCTGTATGTGACATGGGGTATTTTTCTATCACTGTCTGGTGTGGGACTTCCACTTTTCTGGATGGATATTTGGGTTCCAATCTTCAGATGTGAAAATGTAATGACTTCATGGACTATTTTACTTCATATAATATATTCAAAACAACATTTTTTCTCTTGTGAAAAAAAATGATTAATGTTTATCACTCTGCCTTTAAAACTAGCGATGCTGGTCTATGTTGCTGGTTTATTGATATGGTCTGATGGTATTTTTATATTTTGGACATATCACACTCCTCACATGATTAGCGTTTTTCTCTGTTCAAGGATTTTGGGTACTTTAATTTGTTTTTGGAACAATGGACGTCGGTACTCTATCTGTTGCTTTACTATTCTACATACTGCTATTTCACTTTCTTATAGATGCCTCGGGCATATTTGGATGCTTTCTCAGATTGTCGATAATCTCCATGTGGACCGTTACTTGGTTTTATATCAAGTCCCTGTATGTGACATGGGGTATTTTTCTATCACTATCTGGGGTGGGACTTCCACTTTTCTGGATGGATATTTGGGTTCCAATCTTCAGATGTGAAAATGTAATAACTTCATGGACTGTTTTACTTCATATAATATATTCAAAACAACGTTTTTTTTCTTGTGAAAAAAAAATGATTAATGTTTATCACTCTGCCTTCAAAACTAGCGATGCTGGTCTATGTTGCTGGTTTATTGATATGGTTTGATGGTCTTTTTATATTTTGGACATATCACACTCACATGATTAGCGTTTTTCTCTGTTCAAGGATTTTGGGTACTTTAATTTGTATTTGGAACAATGGACGTCGGTACTCTATCTGTTGCTTTACTATTCTACATACCGCTATTTCACTTTCTTATAGATGCCTCAGGCATATTTGGATGCTTTCTCAGATTGTCGATAATCTCCATGTGGACCGTTACTGGGTTTTATATCATGTCCCTGTATGTGACATGGGGTATTTTTCTATCATTGTCTGGGGTGGGACTTCCACTTTTCCGGATGGATATTTGGGTTCCAATCTTCAGATGTGAAAATGTAATGACTTCATGGACTGTTTTACTTCATATAATATATTCAAAACAACTTTTTTTCTCTTGTGAAAAAAAAAATGATTAATGTTTATCACTCTGCCTTCAAAACTAGCGATGCTGGTCTATGTTGCTGGTTTATTGATATGGTCTGATGGTCTTTTTATATTTTGGACATATCAAACTCCTCACATGATTAGTGTTTTTCTCTGTTCAAGGATTTTGGGTACTTTAATTTGTATTTGGAACAATGGACGTCGGTACTCTATCTGTTGCTTTACTATTCTACATACTGCCATTTCACTTTCTTATAGATGCCTCGGGCATATTTGGATGCTTTCTCAGATTGTCGATAATCTCCATGTGGACCGTTACTGGGTTTTATATCATGTCCCTGTATGTGACATGGGGTATTTTTCTATCATTGTCTGGGGTGGGACTTCCACTTTTCTCGATGGATATTTGGGTTCCAATCTTCAGATGTGAAAATGTAATGACTTCATGGACTGTTTTACTTCATATAATATATTCAAAACAACGTTTCTCGTCTTTTAAAATTTCATTTTTTTTTTTTAAATTGAACCCTCCGTCGGTCTACCGACGCCTTATAGACGTTGGAACTGCGACAACCCAGAAACGTCGGAAGAGAGACAGTATAAAAACGTCGGACCACATTTCGTCGGAATTACAACAGCTTACAAACGTCGGAAGAACAATGTTCCAAACGTCAAACCACATTTCGTTGGAATTGTGACATCTTACAGACGTCGGAAGAGCGACGTCCAAAACGTCGGACCATGTTGCGTCGGAATTGCGACTATTTACAAACCTCGGAAGAGAAACGTTCAAAACGTCGGACCACATTTCGTCGGAAGTGCGACAGTTTACAAACGTCGGAGGCGCGACGGTTTGTGAGACGTCAGAAGAGTGACGCTTGTTCGGAAGCGACAGAAGAAGTGTTGATAGTGCGAAAATTTTTACGTGCATCAGAACTGCGACGGCATGACAAACCACGTTTTGTCCGCCCTCGAACTGTCGCTCTTGCGACGACTATGTGTCGAAATAGCGACGAATTTGCCATCGGAATTTCCGCCAAATTTTCTAGTGCAAGGGGTGATAGAAAAATAAGTAGATGAAGGATCCAATGATGTTGAGCCCAAGGTGATCGCTGAAGAAAGGTCAAGAGAAAAATAAGGGGAAGTCCCAGGGGGGTCTTCCACTATGGATCTCATAGATGATGATAGGTAGTGGACAGTGGTCAAAGACTCTGTCATTTCGACATTCGGAAGGGGAATGTCTATGGGAGTGGATGTGTCCTCTGGTTATGCTGAAGCAAAACACACAAATAAGGTAGCGGTAGACTCATTGTGCTTGGCCTCGAAATGGCGAACCACTTCCAAAGAGGAGTGGTACTCTTCGAGGTAAAGGACAGAGGTAAGTATATTGGCCAGGGGTGATTTGTGTGTAAATTTTTGAGTTTCTTCATTGAATCAGGTAAAGTAACATGGAATTCTGGGATATCAGACTCAAGAAATGCTTCATTGACCATGGGCTTGAGATGAGGCAATTCAGGACAATTATGGGTGGCATGACCGACAACATCAGACAAATCACACAGGGGGATACGCTTTGGAGGCTGAGAAGAAGCAGGGTGTGTCGAGGCAGCCTTGTCTTTAGGTGCCTTCTTGTGAGATTTTCCCCCTTCACCCAAAGATCTCGCAACAGGAGGAGGTTTCTATTGAGGTGTCTGAGGCATGATAGCAGAGGGAGGGGTCATGGGGACCGGTTGAACCAGGGTTTAAGAAAGATAAGGTTTGGGATGACCAGGTGGGGTGGTGGCTGGGGGATCAATGTACCAGATCGAGATCCCAGGGTCAATTTAGGAAGGGATAAGGTAGTTATAACATGGACCGAAAATACTCCAGGAGGGGAATCTAGGAATGGTATCTAACTGGAGGGGTAATGGCCAGGAAGGATAACTCTGAGATGGTTAAGTTCAAGAGGAACCATGCTAGGAGGGTAGAGAGGCTCATGGATACTAGCTACAGATGAAGAGCTAGGAGGAGGGGGCCCAGAAGGTTGATTCGAAGTGCTAGGAGTAGGTTGTGGAGGGCAGGGCTACTGACTAGCTGAAGTGGGCTACTTAAGGGAGGCCCGAGATGATTGCATCATGCAAAAATTTGATGAGCTGGGATTAGAGACAGGAGGAGGAAGACTAGGGAAGGACCCAATAAAATATGAGTCTTTGTAGACTATGGGTGATACACTCGTCAAAGGTTCGATGGTTTGCTTATTGGCCACCGAAGAGATGATTGACTCAGGGGAGGTTTGAGACTTCGGTTCGTAACATATCAACTGGTCGATGGTGACTATATTTCCATTATGAGGAAAGCACATATTGTGGTGAACCACAGATGGTAGAGAAGAATTCACATAGGTGTAGCTATGACCTAATAGAATGTTGTAATTTAAGGGGGCATCAATGACTTCTACGTCAACACAAATAGTCTTGCCCGCAAGAGTAATAGGACTATTGTGAAACAGGCCAATGGGTTGGGAAGAGAGGCCATCCCACGATCGGAGGGTTATAGTGGAAGGGGCCAACTCTAGTGATCTGAGTGGCTTCCAAACTGAAGCAGACATCACAAAGGTGGATGCCCCCTCATCAATCATACAATGGGAGACGCTGGCATTCCATATCTTTACGGGGATTTGGAAGGTGACTGAAGTAGGAAGGGGAGGATGTTCTGACTAGTCAACATCGAAGACGATCAAACTATCATCTAAAGGATATAAAATTACCATGATAGTTAGTATATCTTTTCATTGTGAAGGGAATGACTGGAGGAGTTCCAGCATTGAGATGGCAGCAAGAGATTGCGCAAAATCATATACTATACAATAAAAATGGGAAGCTTTTCCAGAAGAAACGTTTCGGCATAATGGTCTCTTAAGGATCTTGGTATGAACCTCTACCTTAGGCTAAGGGATCTATAAAGGACCATTGGTTATCGAAAGAGGATCTTTATAACCTGAAGAAGGGGGCTTGGTGGCAGACTTAGCGGGAGGCTTGCTGTACTGACAGGACCGAGTCTGAAGGTTGAGGTCAACGGTAATGGTTTGGTCAGAGTTCATCATAAGAATATGGTAATTAGAGGTACCATATGGAGGAGGTTGAGTGGTCGCCTAACCTTCAGGTGGTTGGGTAGCCACAAATCCTTGTTGAGGGAAAGCATTGGTAAACATAGCCGATTGGATAGGTGCAGCATTGGGAGGAACCAAAGGGGAGGCTTGTTGTCCTCGCGATGTTGCTTGAGTCTCCCACATCTGACGCATCTGTGGCAAAAGAGGAAAATCGTGAGTGTAATGACCATAGACACCGCAACAACAACAAGGCTTATTCGTGCAAACAGGGCTGTCCTGCTTGGGCTAAGTGCCCTTTTTCCGGTTAGCAGTGTTAGGTGCATTCTCTTGGGGATTAGGTCCTAGATTACCTAGGGAATATTGATTTTGGGTTCATTTCCTCTTCTTTTTGGAAGTAGGAGGATTAGTTGTGACTTTTTGTGCATACACCTACCCTTGGGGGGGCAGTGGCTACTATTGTGAAGGTTGAGAAGGAAAGGGAGGTGGGGGTGCTAATGCTAGAGGAGTTGGATCACCAAGCTGTGGATATGGATAATAAGGAGGTTGGGAAAAATTGTGGTAAACAGGTTGGAAAAAAGGAGGAGGGATGTCGTATCCTGGATACATGCTACCAGGAGGGGGAAAGGTGTTGGAGGAGTTGGCCTCTCCCTGAGGGAAACCATAACCCATGGGAGGATGAGCGTATGAATGAGAAAGGGCTCCAACGATACCATCAGAGACATGTGATTCCCCCAGTGCATTAGCACTACCGGGTCTAAGGAGACCAGGTAAGACGGTATAAACATAACCAAACTGTGGGTAGATCAGGTCATATTTTAACACAATCTAGAGAGCAGCTTATTCGGTATGAGGGAAATGTGATGCGACATCTTTGCCGATATCAGGAAAAATGGATCTAAGGAAGCAATCCATGTAGACACGGTCTTTGAAGGTAGGGGCTTGACATAGGCTCTTTCTTCTCTGCCATTCCTGGATATGATCATATAGGCGGGTCGCAGATGATTGACGGAAAGACATCAAAATTTTAGTACCAGTGTCATAACGAAGGGAAAGCTAGAAGTAAGACAAAAAATCCTGGGCAAGGGTCGCAAACGTAGTATGGGAGGAGGATGCCTAGTCAACATACCACTTAGAATCTTCTCCAATAAGCATATGTTGGAAAAACCGAAGACAGACAGAGTCATCAGTAATGGAGTTAGACGAACACCACATGTGGAAAGATCGAACATGATTTGTGGGATATTCTCCAGCAAGACCTTCAAACTTTTGGATTTCATAAGGGAGCGTGTTTGGCATAGTAGGCCAACCAATGTCATGGTGTATGGGGTCATTTATATACTAGTTAAAATCAAGAAGGCTGAGGCCTACCATATAGGGGAGCAAGGGAGTAGCCAGGATAGTTCCTATTGTGGTCCCACTAGTAGTATTCCCAGCATTAGGGCCAGGGCTACCACCAACGTTAGGTCCTGAACTAGACATGGTGAAGGTGACAAGGGGAGAACCAGGGATGGAACTAGAAGGGGAACCCAATGAACCAGAAGAGGAGTTGTAATGCAGACTCGATGGACGGCTAACTCGAATCCAACGTAGAGGAGTAAGTCTTCCTAACAGAAACTAAGGATGAAGGAAAAGAAGTCTCTGGGATAAACATATTGAGGGCGCAATGATGAAAGAACAAACATGGATCACAAAGGGAAGAGAGCCAACAAGGGGAAGGAGGTGAAGGATCAAATGATTACAATGTCGAAACACAAGCAGAAAGGTGAAGGATCAATTGATTAAAATGTTAAAGTCTTTTCCTGGCGGTGTTAAGCAAGCGCTTCTTCACTTAGTGTGTGTGTGTGTGTTAAGTTTGTAAATTTTAAAAGTGTGTTGTATAACTGTAAATAAATTTGCAGATAATATTAAATTAAACTAAATATTAAAAAAAATAAACAGCTAATTATGCATTAATCTAAACTCTAGGAGGCGGGCCTCTCAACAACTAGTCTATTGGTGGGAAAAAATCCATTCAAAACACACCAAAATATCCAATGGGTCAAAATTTGAGAGGGAAATGATATAAATGTCATATATGCTAGAAATAGGTGCAGAAAACAACAAAAAACTAGAGGTAAAAACGCTGCAAATGAGGTGGCGAAAGACTACAACCTAGAGGGAAACAGAGGGGACCCTAGAGGAAGACCCAAAAAAAACTGAAAAATAGGTGTTTTGGATGGATTAATAGCCAATTTGAAATGGATCTGAAGGTGAGGGATTAGATTTAAGAAATGGCTGAACACACTGAAATTTCAGACGACTAGCTTCAGCTAAACTCTTCCTAAAAAGGTGGAAGGGTACTGAATCCATAAGGGTCTAGGCTCCCCACTTCAATGAGTAAAGTAGAGAAATTAAAGGTCCAAAATGGGTGGAGATAGAGGTTATATGACCCTAAATAGAGGCCCAGACAAACCCAGAAAAATCTTAGAAAAATTCCCACAAAAAGTTTAATTCATAGTTTCTCACCTGATTTCTATAGAGGTCGTAGGTTTGGGGTTGTTTTCTACACCCTGAAGGTCTAGGTCGCGGGTTTTGGCCCAAAAAGTACGACATGAACTTCTGGCACTATGGAGAGCAGGTTTCAGAAAAAAATTTCTTCTCAGCTGCAGTTGATGCCTATCACCTGCGCAATAGGTCCGAAAACACACGGAAGTTAGAATATTTAATGTTTTAGGGTTTTATAGGTTAAAAACAACATCAAGAAAAGAAAAACAAGAAGCTGAAGAGAAATCCTAGGGTTTGAAGCTGTTGGTCATGCAGGGATCTGAAAAATGACAGAGGTCGTAATCGTAAACCCTTATGGAGTTGCCAGTTGTTAGGATGAATTCTAATCGCAAGTGTATGAAAAAATCTCACTTTAACTGTGCATAAAAAAAAGCCCTAACATCAAAGATGGCTACCAATTTCTTTAGATCTATAGTTAGTTGACCAAGATAAATTCTACAAAATATAGATCTATGCAGTAAAAGACATTAAGCAATAAATAAAAGCAAGATTTGCTCCATGCATCCAATAGACAAGACAAGAATTGTTTTAAAGAATTTTTTTATTTTTTTATGCCTGGGAAGGGAACATATAAATATGCTACCATTCCCCTTCAATGGGATGGGTTCTTGGAAGTCCTCAGCACTTCAGATCTAAGATATATCTCTCTTGATGGTGTAGAAAACCCAGACAAAAAATGGAACTCAAAGGGAGCTCACAAGAAAAATGGTACCAAAATATGACAATGATGGAGTATCAAAGTCAAACCAAACGTATAGACCTAGATTAATCTTTAGGAAACAAAAGGTAGTGAATGAATGGAAAATCCCTTCTATTTATAACAAAATATTGAGTTAGTCTAGATATTGGTGCATAATTAAAATATTATTAACCAAATCTAGATCCAACTTTTATGGAATATTTTTTTATATTTGTTGGAGGGAAAAGGAATTTGAATTTGGTCAAATCCATTTATTTGTAAATAATAAATAAATAAATGATTTATTTATTATTTTAAGGATGTGGTTGAGTAATAATTAAATAAATAATGATTTATTCAATTATTTATAAATGATTTAGTCAAATTTAAGAAGGAATATTATTTAAATAAGGTTTAAATAATTATTCCTAGAAAATAATAAGATAAATAATTATTTATCTAATTAATTTTCCTGTTTTAGGTTAAATATGACCAGGAATATTAATTAAACAGTTGTTTAACTAATTATTCCTTGAGGAAAATCAAACAAATGTGGATTTATTCAATATTTCCTCATGGGATTTCCTGTTTAGACCATAAACAACTTAATAAGTATGGATTACTAAGTTATTTTTCATAGTGAAAGCAATTTTACTTAGGGTAAAATTGGTCTTACATGGTGTACTTTGGTCCATCTAACAGTAGCAGGTTAGATGACCAAAAAATGATGTATCATCATTATTAAATATAAATTTCCCATTACTATGATTTATGAATTATTGGATGAATGACATGGAGAAATTTATTTCACCAAGTTGGATCTTCATCCAGAATATCATCCAATTAGAACAAAGACTGAAGACATTCCGAAAACAACATTTCGAACTCATAAGGGTCATTATGAATTTTGGGTCATGCCTTTTGGCATTACCAATGCACCTTCTACATTTCAAGGGTTAATGAATTTCATTTTCAAACCCTTCCTTATAAATTTTTTGTTAGTATTTTTTGATCATATACTAATGTACAATAGGTCTTTTAAGAATCATGTTCAACATGTTGACAGGGTGCTCAAACTATTGGAGGAGAAACAATTATATGCAAAAACCTCCAAATGTTTCTTTGGAGTACAAGAGGTTGAATATATGGGTCATATTGTATCTCAGGAGGGTGTTAAGAAAGACCCTAACAAAATTAAAGCCATTAAGGAATGCAAATTCCCCACGGCCATAAAGAAGTTGCGAGGATTTTTCGGGTTAACGGGTTATTATCGCAAGTTTGTTAAGAAATATGGGACAATAACATAACCTTTAAAAACATTATTGAATAAATATGCATTTACATGGACTCCTGAAGCAAATAAGGCCTTTGAACATCTTAAAGAGGAAATGTGTCAAGCACCGTTATTATTTATGCTAGACTTCACAAAAATATTTTTTCTAGAATGTGATGCCTTAGGAAATGGAATTGGTGTTGTTTTAGTGCAGGAAATAAGAACCATTTCTTTTGAAAGCCTTACAATCAAAAGAAAGTATTTACATAAACCTATTTATGAGAAGGAAATGTTGGTAATACTACATGCACTAAAAAATGGTGACCTTACCTAATGGGAAGACACTTCAAGGTAAATACTAATCATGATAATCTTAAATACTTTTTGGAACAAAGACTATCTTTAGAAGAGAAGCAAAAAATGGGTCACAAATATGTTGGTTTATGACTTTGAAATCATTTACAAAAAACGGAAGCTAAATTTTGTTGTAGATGCATTATCAAGAAAGGATGAGGATGTGGAAGCATTTCTTTGTGCCATTTCTAACATCCAACCAGATTGGATAACCAAAGCAAGGGAGGAATGGAAGAGTGACGAAGAAGTATGGACACTCATTCAAAAGTTGCAGCAAGATCCCAGTACATCTAATAAATTTAGTTGGAAAAATGATTCCTTATAGTGCAAAGATCGCTTATATCTTTGTAAGAATTCCCAAATAAATAAAAAAAGATCCTTTTGGAATTACAAACCTCTCCCTTAGGAGGACACTCAGGATTTTTAAAAACTTACCACAAGGTGAAGAAAGAATTCTTTTTGGGATAGCCTTAAATCTGATATTCAAAATTTTCTGGTGGAATGTTTGGTTTTCCAGCAAAATAAATTTGAGACAATTACGACCGTGGGTTTGTTATAGCCTTTATCCATTCCAATTCAACGTTGGGAGGAGGTTTCAATGGATTTTATCACAAGTTTACGTAAGTCCGATGGAAAGAGTGTCATCATGGTGGTATTTTATATACTTACCAAGTATGCACACTTTTGTGCATTATCTCATCCATTTAAAGTGAGTACAATTGCTATTGCATTTATGGAAACAATTCAAAAGATACATGGAAACCAAAAGATTATTGTAAGCGATAGAGATTCCATTTTCACTGGAAATGTTTGGACAAAATTATTTTCTTATTTGGGTACTCAACTATCTCATAGGTCATCTTATCATACTCAATCCGATGGGCTAATTGAGATAGTGAGAAAATTTTTCGAAGGATATCTTCGTTGCTTTTTATCTTATAAACAAACACAATGGGTTAATTGGTTACCTCTTGTTGAATGGTGGTATAACACTTCCTTCCACACTGCAGCAAAAATGACCCCATTTATTGCATTTTATGGATATCATCTATCATCCATCACATCATATTTAAAAGAAAATTATAAGGTTCAAGAAATGGAAGATCACATTGAGCATCAACAACAAATTCTCCAACTCTCAAAGGATAACCTAAATTTGGCACAACATTGAATGAAACAACAAGCAGATCAAAATCGCAGTGAGAGAATTTTTGATGTAGGGGACTAGGTAATTTTATGGCTAAAACCATACAAAAAAATGTCCCTCAAGCAAGCTAAGAAGGATAATAAATTATTGCCAAATTACTATATTCCTTAAAAGGTGTTGCAAAATATTTATACTATGGCATACAAATTGAAGCTTTCTAAATGTTGTTGCAGATGCGTTCTCAAGAAAGGATGAGGATGTGGAAGCATTGCTTTGTGCCATTTCTAACATCCAACCATATTGGATAACCAAAGCAAGGTAGGAATGGAAGTGTGACGAAGAAGTATGGACACTCATTCAAAAGTTACAGCAAGATCCCAGTACATCTAATAAATTTAGTTGGAAAAATGATTCCTTAAGGTGCAAAGATCGCTTATATCTTTGTAATAATTCCCAACTAAAACAAAAGATTCTTTTTGAATTGCACACCTCTCCCTTAGGAGGACACTCAGGATTTTTAAAAACTTACCACAAGGTGAAGAAAGATTTTTTTTGGGATGGCCTTAAATATGATATTCAAAATTTTGTGGTGGAATGTTTGGTTTTCCAGCAAAATAATGTTGAGACAATTACGACCCCGGGTTTCCTACAGCCTTTATCCATTCCAATCAACGTTGGGAGGAGGTTTCAATGGATTTTATCGCAAATTTACCTAAGTCCAATGGAAATAGTGTCATCATTGTGGTAGTTTATACACTTACCAAGTACACACACTTTTCCACCTTATCTCATCCATTTAAAGCAAGTACAGTTGCTACTGCATTTACGGAAACAATTCAAAACATACATGGAAACCCAAAGGTTATTTTAAGCGATAGAGATCCCATTTTCACTGGAAATTTTTGGACATAATTATTTTCTTGTTTGGGTACTCAACTAGCTCATAGCTCATCATATCATCCTCAATCGGATGGGGTAACTGAGATAGTGGGAAAAATTTTCGAAGGATATATTCGTTTCTTTGTATCTGATAAACAAACACAATGGGTTAATTGGTTACCTCTTATTGAATGGTGGTATAACACTTCCTTCCACATTGCAGCAAAAATGGCCCCATTTATGGCATTTTATGGATATCATCTGTCATCCATCACATCATCTTTAAGAGAAAATTATAAGGTTCAAGTAGTGGAAGATCACAATGAGCATCAACAACAAGTTCTGCAACTCTTAAAGTATAACCTAAATTTTGCACAGAATCAAATGAAACAAAAAGCGGATCAACATCGTAGCGAGAGAAGTTTTGATGTAGGAGAATCGGTATTTTTATGACTAAAACCATAAAAAAAATGTCCCTCAAGCAAGCTAAAAAGAATAATAAATCGCCAAATTACTATGTTCCTTACAAGGTGTTGCAAAATATTAATACTATGGCATACAAATTGAAGCTTTGTAAGTGTTGTTGCAGATGCATTCTCAAGAAAGGATGAGGATGTGGAAGCATTGCTTTGTGTCATTTATAAAATCCAACCAGATTGGATAACCAAAGCAAGGGAGGAATGGAAGAGTGACGAAGAAGTATGGACACTCATTCAAAAGTTGTAGCGAGATCCCAATACATCTAATAAATTTAGTTGGAAAAATGATTCCTTATGGTGCAAATATTGCTTATATATTTGTAATAATTTCCAACTAAAACAAAAGATTCTTTTGGATTTGCATACATCTCCCTTAGGAGAACACTCGGGATTTTTAAAGACTTACCACAAGGTGAAGAAATAATTTTTTGGGGATGGCCTTAAATCTGATATTCAAAATTTTGTGGTGGAAGGTTTGGTTTTCCAGCAAAATAAAGTTGAGACAATTACGACCCCGAGTTTGCGACAACCTTTATCCATTCCAAGTCAACATTAGGAGGAGGTTTCAATGGATTTTATCACAAGTTTACCTATATCTGAAGGAAAGAGTGTCATCATGGTGGTATTTTATATACTTACCAGGTATGCACACTTTTGTGCATTATCTCATCCATTTAAAGTGAGTACAGTTGCGACTTCATTTATGGAAACAATTCAAAATATACATGGAAACCCAAAGATTATTGTAAGCAATAAAGATCCCATTTTCACTGGAAATTTTTAGACAAAATTATTTTCTTGTTTGGGTACTGAAGTAGCTCGTAGATCATCTTATCATCCTCAATCTGATATGCTAACTGAGATAGTGAGAATTTTTTTGGAAGGATATGTTTGTTGCTTTGTATCTAATAAACAAACACAATGGGTTAATTGGTTACCTCTTTTTGAACGGTGGTATAACACTTCCTTCCACACTGCACCAAAAATGACACATTTATGGCATTTTATGGGTATCATCTGTCATCCATCACATCATCTTTAAGAGAAAATTGTAAGGCTCAAGCAGTGGAAGATCAGATTGAGCATCAACAATAAGTTCTCCAACTCTTAAAGGATAACCTAAATTTGGTACAGAATCAAATGAAACAACACGCAGATCAACATCACAACGACAGAAGTTTTGATGTAGGTGACAGGGTATTTTTACGGCTAAAACCATACAAAAAAAATGTCCCTCAAGCAAGCTAAGAAGGATAATAAATTATCACCAAATTACTATGTTCTTTACAAGGTGTTTCAAAATATTGATACTATGGCATACAAATTGAAGCTTTCTACATCTTCTCAAGTGCACCCAGTTTTCCATGTTTCATGCTGAAAGAAGGCTATAGGTGAAAAACTTCCAGCTCAAGCAATATTGCTAGAACTTGATGAGGAAGGAAAAATAATAATGGAACCTGAAGCAGTCACAAAAACAAGAACTCGACAGCTACAAAATCGATCAATTTCAAAGTTTCTCATGAAGTGGAAGAACTTACCCACTGAATATTCCACATGGGAGGATGAGAATTTTATACAAAAGCATCCAGAACTACTCAAGCATTGAGGGCAACATTGTTTTGAAGGAGAGGGGCATGTTAGGTCCCTATATTACTAGTGTAGTCCCTAATTTTTGTTAGTTTATTCCCCTTATTATTATTGTTGTACCCATTTAGTCCCCATATTATTATTTTTGTTCCCCATAATAGTCCACTATTGTTATTGTTGTGTCCTTACATTAGTATTGTTAGGTCAGCTAGGATTATATTGTGACCCAATGGACTCCTATATATAGAAAGGAGGTTTTTTCATTTGTATCATCTAAGAATTGTTCATTTATGTAATGTAAAGGAGGTTGCTCCCTCGAAGTGGACGATTTCTAAGTCTTTGTTCTATCTTTTCTTATATTTTTTTAGTTGGTTTCATAAAAAAAGGAAGAACTACATAAATGATTGGATGCAGGTTTCATCTATCATATATCAGACAAAAAGTGGGATTATCATATTTTCCTAGTCCTAAAGAACAATGAAAAATGGTGAATGTGTGTTGATTATCGGGAACTCAACAAAGCCACCAAGAAGGACCATTTCTCCTTGCCCTTTATAGATCAAGTTCTGGATGGCCTTGCACAAAAGAAATAATTTTCTTTCCTGGATGGGTTTAGTTGGTATAAATTGATCCAAATTAGCCCTGAACACCAGGAGAAGACTAATTTCACATTTCCTTGGGGTACCTTCTCTTACATAGTCCTTCCATTTGGGTTGTGAAATGCCCCAGCTACTTTCCAAAGATATTTCTTGAGAATTTTCTCTGAGCTAGTCCATGACTTAGTTGAAATCTAAATGGACGATTTCACACCTTATGGGGATGACTTACAAGAATCTCTCTCCAATTTGAGAAAGGTGTTAAGAAGGTACATTGAGATGCATCTCTCCATGAGTCTGGAAAAGTGTGAATTCTTAAAAAGAGGAGGAGTAGTATTGGGCCACTCAATATCACAAGCAGGAATATAGGTGGAGCCAAAAAAAATAACCATCATAAAAATGGTGCCTGCTCCTCAAAAGAAGAGAGATGTCAGAATTCTCCTAGGTTTAGCTGGCTACTATATAAGTTTCATCAAAGACTTAAGAAAATTGGCTTCACATTATTTGGTTTATTGGCCAAATATTCTGAGTTTATGTGGTCCATTCTTCGTCAAGAAACTTTTTAGCTCATTAAGGAAAATTTAACTACTTCCCCCATTCTGCGAGGTCAAAATTGGGCTATTCCTTTCCACATCCACATAGATGCATCAAAAAAAGATGTGGGGGTATCTTTGGGGCAGTTGGAAGAAAAATTACTCTATGCCATATATTTCATTAGCAAGAATTTATCCGAGGTTCAACTCAACTATATTTTCAAATAAAAGGAACTGTTAACCATTGTCCATGCTTTAAAACAATTTAGACATTATATCACTGGTTATCAGACCTTTGTACACACATACCATGCAACCATCAAGTACTTAATGAATAAATCTGATGTTAATGCTACAATAATTAGATGGTTGTTGTTATTACAGTAGTTTGACCTAACAATTGTTGATAAACCACGGAAGGAGAATGTTGTTGCAGATTTCTTATCTAGACTAAATCTACCTACAGATGAGGAAGGAATGGCGGATGACCAAATTTTTAATGAACACCTAATTGCTATGTCAATACTCTCTTCGTCATTTTCTGACATAGCTAACTACTTGGTTGCTAAAAATTTCCCTCCAAACCTCTCATCCAGGGACAATAGAAAGATCATTAGAATAAGCACCCCTTTCACCTGCATCAGTGGAAATATCTTCAAGCTAGGCCCTAACCAAATTATCAGAATATATGTGAGGGAGGAAGAATTTTTTGACATCCTCTCAGCATGTCATGATGGTCCTTGTGGAGGCCACTTTGCTGCAAAAGGAACAACCTTCAAAGCTTTGCAAGAAGGTTACTATTGGCCTACCCTCCACCGGGATGCCAGGAGATACACTAGTAGGTGTGACCAATGCCAATGGATGGGGAAACCTACACAGAGGTATGAAATACCTTTGAACCATCAGGTGGATCTAGATCCCATTTTAAAAGTGGGGCATGGACTTCATTGGATCTATTGATCCACCATATGGGTAGAAGAGGTATATGATAGCTTGCATCGACTTCCTGACTACGTGGGTTGAAACAAAGGCTCTAAAGGTGCCAGCAAAGGAGAAAGTAGTAGAGTTTATAAGAGATAATGTGTTCTACAAGTTTTGATACCCCAGAGAGGTAGTCACTGATCAAGGGGCTCAATTTACATCTCATCTCATTGAAAATATTCTAATATTACACAAGATAAAGAATAAAATTTCCATTGCCTACCATCCTCAAGAAAATGTCTAGGTGGAAGTGACAAACAAATACTTGGAGAATATATTCACCAAGGTTGTGAGCAGCAGTAGGAAACATTGGGAAGATAGATTGATGGAATCCACTTGGGCCTAGAATACCACTTGGAAGACAACCACAAGGTTCACTCATTATGACATAGTCTATGGGAATAAAAATCGGCTTTCCATTGAGTCTTAATACAACACCTTGAGGATGGTAGATGAGTTAGACCTAGATATCCAAAAGTCCCAACAAGAAAGGATTATGTAGTGAAATGGTTTGAATCAGTTCAGGATGTAGGTACTCCTTCATATAGAGGTGATTCAGTTGTGAATGAAGGTTTGACATGATAAGCACATTAAGGAAAATAAAATTCAAAAATGAGATTGGGTGTTTCTCTATGACTCAAGGTTCAAGGACTTCAAAGGAAAATTAATTACAAGATGGATAATACCTTACAAAGTAGAAAAATTCTATGATAATGGCACGGTTCAAATCAGTACCATATATGAGGAGGCGATTCCCCTGCTTGTCAATGGTTATAGGCTCAAAGTATACAAGAGACCCATGTCTATGGTTGAGTTTATAAATTCCATAAAAAGGGAGGTTTATGTAATTGGAAGCTCCATGGTTTCTAGCACCTCCCCCTCCTAGAAAAAATAAAAGAAAAATAAATAATAAAGAGGCATGGTTGAAAACCTATCTAAGGTGCTCAAGGCCAACTCAAGGGTTGAAAAACTCCATGAGGCAATCCTGGAGCAAAAAAAGAAAAAAGAAAGAAATAAAATATCCTTGGGTGAAAACCTCCTTGAGGCACCCAAGGCAGGCTTGTGATTTGAAAACTTTATGAAGGCAACCCACTTGTCCTTAGAAAAAAAATACAAAAGAAAAAGAGAAAATAAAAATAAAAATCACACCTATGCACTCACTTATTTCTCGTTTTCAGGTTGTTGATAAAAGGAGGTTTTAGACACAGAGGAGATGTTTCCTTCTAATCTTCTCTCTCTCCTTTGCCTACACACTCCATGAGAAATTCCAACATGCATCCATCCACCCATTTATCCCTTCAAGTAAGTAAAAATCCCTTTTTTTTCTCCTATCTGTAATTGCTACAAGATGTCCTCGCCGGTATAGGAAACCATGTAACTACTATAGGAAACTCATATGTGATAAAGGAAGCTCTCTCAAGGGCATATAAACTTCAACAAAAGCATGAAAATTGATTTTTTCCCTATACCTACAACTCTTAACCATCATTCCACTCCATGCATGAGTACTCACTCTCTAAACCCTATTTCTTGCTAGTAGAAGCTAGGTTACCTATATGGACATGGGACATATACCCTCACCTCTCCATCACTCCAATCACTCCATAGCTCCATCGCTAACCTACACACACCATTTCCCTTCATTTCTCATCAATTTGGAGCTCGAAAGAAGGAGAGAAGAGACTCCTACAGGAAGTTTATTACTTCCTATAGCAATCCTGTACATTGCACATCAAGGCCAAAAAGTGAGAATAAATAGATGGAAATGGATTCAAAGGACCACCAAAAAAATCCATGAGTATGATCACACTAGTAAGAGCACCTAAGGGCTTCCCATGAAACACTTAAAAAAAGAATAAGAAAATAAAAATGTTAATAAACTCACTTAGAAATAAGCGGCTCACTCAAAAAATGTATAAAAAAAACACAATAAAAGGAAAAATATTCATGGTTATCACCAAACTCCAGTTCCCTACATCAAATGATGTTTTTAACTCCTCAACAATAGGTGGGCTCAGGTATGGCACTTCACCCTCTCACTATGCACTCATGTTGACCAAAATGAATTAATGTTGAGAATTAGATATTAAAAAGGAAAAAAGGTGGCCAGTTGACTTGGCCACGCTCGTGAAGTTAAAGTGAATGATAATTTGAGTGTGCATGCCACGTGGGCAAGTCAAATTAGTTAAGGGTGAGTTCACAAGGAAATGGATGTTATTCCAAGGTAGAGGCAATGATTAAGTGGAGTGGGCCCAACAGTCCAAAAGAGGAAAATGCGTGCCACAGTCCAAGTCATTACTCTCCTCAAAATTTGTTTAAGTTGACATAAAGGCAAGTGTTGGCTCATTCTTCTAATTTAATTTAGCATTTCAAGATAAGCGGGAGGAAGGAAATTCAGAGGAGCCATCGAAAAACATAGCACCAAGGCCGAGTCTACATGCAAACCCCGTGCTATAGGAAACTTCACAGAAGGTTCAAAAGTGAGAAAAAGTGCAAAGAAGAGAAACTAATAGGTGGTATAAACTCCTAAAACCACCATATCCTAAGAAAAAAACACCAGAGGCCAGAGATAAGTGGTTTCCACTCCCAAAAGTTGTGAATTTTCCATGAAATTTATACATAGTCAACAATGATTTGGAAATTAAGAGGTTGAATCAAGGTAGCCCTAGTTTATTTAAAACATATAATCTCTAAGGCCACACTTCACCAATAACTCTCAAAAAAATTCACTTAGTCGCCTTCATAACATAGTCATAAAATGGGAGGAGTATTTAATAGAAGGGAGACCAACAATATCAAAAGGATAAGATCGCACCCTCAGGAGGTGGATATTTTCAAGAACCACCAGTGGTTAGGTTTCTTTGAGCTCCTCAAAAGCTTTGGTGACGAGATCACTCAATAATTTGCAGTGGCCCTGCAATCAAAAACAAATGAGAGAGCCACCATTGTGGTTAGAGGCCTAGCTATCAAAATTACACCTAGGTTAATTAATAGAATCACCACTTTTCCCTTAGGAGTCAAGTGCAATAGGGAAGATAGGGTGTTGTGCACTGAAACTAAAAAGAGCTTCCTTCTGCCATGTGAAGGATTCATTGAAGACAAAAATGGAGTGAGGAGAGAAAGAATTATGCACCCTTGGGATCAAGTAGCATTCCTCATTTTGAAATTCATTTCCTATGATGAGATACTTAGTGTGGTTTATGGATACCACTTCAGGTTGTTGAATGAACTTATATTTCAAGGAGAACTCCCTCTAGAAAAAATATTGAGCATTATCTATTTCCTCTTTCATTCAACTAGGGAAATGAGAAAAAATGTGAGGGAAAGGAAGTACTAGCACTTATCTCACCATGGCCTCATCAAGATGATAGTGAATAATGCTCTAAATAGATTGAACCTCCCTGTGCCCTAGTACTCATTCATAGATATGGATAGGGAAGCCTTCATAGCCACCCAAACTAGACAAACCTTTACCTCCAGTATTGGAGAGATAAGAATGGAAGAAGAATAAGAAGGGGAGGCTGAAGATATATAAGGATAAGATGAGGAAGAAGAGATGGAGGTTGAAACAGAAAACAAAGAAACCCTGGAAACAGAGGAAGGAAAAGAAGAATAAAAGGGGGGATATTGTTAGGTAAACTTGACTTGGGATAGAGTCAATGTTGACTAGGGTAAATAGTAGTGGTTTTTTAGCACATGGTATTGTGCACCCATGGTTTTTAGCCCATGTTATTGCCTATAGTGGAGCCTATAAAAGGCCAGGAATACTTCATTGTAATGTAGGCCTGGAGGTGAGTGGTGATGGCTCACTTGGACAGATTGGCTAGGGTTCTGGCCAATTTTTAATGAAATTTCATTGGTTGGGTTTTGCCCCTGATTTGGTCGTTTTCCCGGATAAACATATTTGTTTATGTTTATGATGTGCTGCTAGCTATTTTATGGTTTTTTGTTCCTCTTGATAAATTTATTATTTCTCCGGTAAATTCTAACAAACGGTATCAGAGCCATTGAATTTTTCTACGCTAGGAGAGCAAAGCCTGTCAAAATGAGAGAGGATATGTGCACGTGGATTAATTAATTGATGAACCATGTATCTGAAGAGAACTCCTAGAGGACTCGCGGTTACAGAGGCTGGTGACCCATGTAATCTAGTAGATGGGTTCTTTTTATATGGATATTGGAATACTTCATTGTAATATAGGCCTGGAGGTGAGCGATGAAGGCTCACTTGGCCAGATTGGCCAGGGTTTTAGCCAATGCTTTATGAAATTTCATTGGTTGGGTTTTTCCCTATATTTGGGGGTTTTTTCGGATAAACACATTTGTTTATGTTTATGATTTGTTGCTAGATATTTTATGGTTTTTTGTTCCTCTCAGGAAATTTACTATTTCTCTGGTAAATTCTAACATAGATGAAATAGATGAGGAAGCAAGAGCAGAGGAAGTAAAGAAGGTGATGATAAGATTAAAAAAAGAGCCTCTACACATAAGTGAAAAAATATTTAGCCCCATGGGAGTGATCAACAATCACCTCATGATAGAGAATGATTACATCCTTGCAAACAAGTACCTCAGCACACAAGCACAAGCCACTACACATTTTGATGATATTTCTAAGTTTTTGGGTTATGAATGTGTAATGGAAAGTAAAATAAGGTTGAAGGGCCTACCTATTAGTCTTATAAACATGGAATATCATACCTTAGAGAGATTGAGGAATGCCCTAGAAAGGGCACCATTATACAAGAGGGCTATGCAGGCAATGAAAAAACAATGGCTTGGCTTGAAACTGAGTCCACCTTTGCTGCTCGGACTCGGTGAAGGGAAAGACCAAGATGGGGAAAACAGAGAATGGGAGGAGGAAGAAAAGAATGTACGATTCTATGCTCCTGAAGGAACTCCTTCACTTCTTACCTAGGAGGTTAGAGGGGCCACTAAATCACTAAAAGAAATGAATAAGGAGGCCTATGTTGCTCAAAGGATGAGAAACCATTTGGTAGGGGAATGATGATGAGCACCATCATTAGGTATAATTGGACGGGTTAATTATCACCTTTTTGCCTTATTAGTCTCTCTTTCTCATATTTAATTACATTATGGTCAAATTTTTCTTAGTGTAGATGGTGATTAAGGCTTGTCATACTTCGAATGCCCACTATGGTTTAAATGATGGATAATCACGAAGATATTCCATTTTTGTTGAATATTGTGAAATCAAATCTTGGAGTATACAAAAAGGAGAGATTATAGGATGGTTTTCCACGTCCTTAACTCCTAAAGGAAGCCAAGGGGTCCTTGATATTCCCTCCAACAACTCGAAACCAAAGGTAACCAAGAAAGTGAAAGATCAAGTGCACCAAAGCTCCACTTATCTTGAAATCAACGGGGAAGCATCACCTAATTTTTAGGGAGCTATTGGTAGCTACCTTTTAGGTTAAATACGGTAGAGAAAGAGCTCATTAGGATTCGAATTTTGGAGGAAGCTAGTAGTCTCTTAGCTCTTATGATAGTCTTTTGAGACTTTCATGGTTATGTAATGAGACTATTTCTGAAATAAAATGAGTATTCAGTTTGTCCTTTAATGATTTAGTTTTAGAGAGTCGAGCTTGTGGGTTAGGGCCCAATCCATTCGCCTCAGTCTCTATTTTGTGTTTTTATGTTTATTTTTATGCCATTGTAGCTAGTTTACTTCATGATTCTTAACTAGTTTGCGTACATTTCATTTTGTTGTTTTTCTTTTTCTTCCATACCAAATTTGTTGTAGTTAGGCTCTTGTAGATCATGGTACAGTAGCATATAAAATCCAAAATTTGTGTGTCAAAGCCTTCCTCTCTCACCTCTTTCATTGGATCTTGAGGAGGGTAGATCTTAACCACAGGCCCAAAATTTCTCTTCAGTTTATGATTTATTGGAAAAAATAGATAGGTTGATGTAGTTGTCATGAACATGTTGAGAATATTGAATTATATTTATTTTTGAATGCATAGTAGGTTTTCTTAGAAAATTTAACTCATCTTTTCCATCTTCTTCATCATATATTTGTGAATGCTTATTGCATGGAGAGGTAGTTTCCTTACAATTTTGAGTATACAAGCAGAGGAGTGCTCCACCAACATCCCTAGCTCCATTTCTCACCCTTCACTGGCCTCCTTTAAAAAAAAACTCCTTGAGCCCTGTTTTTGATAATTTCACCACCACATCGAGAGCAAACCTTGAAGTGCAAGACAAGATTTGAAAGCAGTTTTGACCTTTTCCAAGGGGTTCATCACCTACCATCCACCTAAATACACCTTCATTTGACCTCCCCTACCCCTTTCCTCATTAATTCTAGCCTCAAACACCCTTGGCTGGTTTCCTGTAGCATTCACAGGACATCCTGTAGCACTATAGGAAACTTGTAGCAGATCTTGTAACATCGCTAGTTAGCCTCTCCTTCATCCCAAAAACCATATTCCAACTCACCTAACCCTGCCACAGCCTCCAAGACCTTCTTAAGCCACCTTATCGCCTCATTTTGCTGCAAAACAAAGTATTTACAAGCACAGTTATCCCATGACTAGATGCATTTTTAAAGAATAGCAATGAAGTGTAAAATAGTTAGGGTTTACTTAGCCATTTGGCCCAACGATGTGTGATTAGATTAGTCTTCCTTTCTGTAATTTCAATTCAACAATTTACTTCATGAATGTTTCCTAGTTTACTTCTATTTCTTACAATAGCCAAAATTGTAGATCTCCTTCCTTGAAAAATAGCTAGATGTATCTTATTCCTTTAGAATAGTCATTTTATTGTTGATAGAGTAATGGTTTTGAGTCATTTTTAGTTCTATATCTAATTCGTAAGTGTGACAAACTTCACTTTGAAACCCTATCAATAACACCCTTTCATAGGACTCATAAGAGGATGGCATGAGTAGAATACATCTATTGTGTATATACATTGTCACCTCCAAGTTTCTACAAACCCCAGGTTGATAAAGTAAAGCAAAGTAGCCTTTGGGATTTGCAACACTCGTGGTGTAATACCATGGCTCACCAATCACTGAGCATGTTGACCATGGTTGAACATAGTAAAATTGAAATGTAATGTAGCACTAGGGAATTAACCTTGTGTTATAGGTCAATTTGGGCATCACTCCCGAAACTCAGATCAGTAAAAATAGATTCTATCATACCCTAAATCAATTTCTAATTGCCTTAAAATAATTCATCCCATTGTTGATTTTTATCCATGAAATATTTACTGCTTGAAGTCCAGCTGAATGCTCCATTGAGCCACCAACGCACCACTAGACTGCAATTAGTGCTTTAAAGAGCACTTACTCCCATGCAAAGAAAATTTGGAGAGAACCTAGGCTCAATAAACAGTGTATTGGTCGACTTTGAGTGAACTTTTCAAGAATCTTCCCACTTTCTAGTGGATTCTAAAAGTAGTTCTAGCCATCATGTTATCTGATAACTTCAAATATGAACACAATAGAGCCATTAAATCACTTATCCTCTTATCCCGTTGAACAACGAAATTCCCTCATCCATTTATGGAAAATCCATTCAGTGACAAATTAATGCCAAGCTACCCTCATTTCCTATAAATTAAGCATTGTTTAGAGTGAGAAAAGGAGTTGGAATTTTGTAGTGTTATGCTGGTGAGATTATAGCACTTTGTGGTATTGTTTGCAAGTAATTTTATGCTACTGGAGTAATTCTGGTGATTTTATGAGGATGTACTGAAGTTGCAGTGAGTTGACATTGAATTGATCCAACTGGTTGTAACTTATCCTTCTATCTTATAATAAAGAGATTTTTTCTTTTCCTGATACACGTGTTCATTATTTTATATATGTATTTTCAAATGAAATCGATTCAGTTTGATTAATATGAATAGATCATATGCCTTTATGTCGTTTTTTCATATGTTAGTAATTGCAGGTACCAATCAAACGAGTTCAATTCAATTGCAAGCGAAGGGAGCGACAAAAGGGAGACGAAGAATAGTGAAGGATCACAAGTAGGTGTTCTAATCTTATTTTTTTATCTTAAGTAAAATTTCAAGTGTCTTTCATCTATTGTTCTAGGTTTGTACACCACACTTAGGGAAACTTATCTATTCGTAGGTTTGATTTCTGTAAAAAAAATTGGTGACTCTGTTGGGGAGCGATTGATCATCCCTGGTGGTTTTATCCTTCTTTGTCAGAATCTAGTAGAATTTACTTTCTTCATTACAGTCATTTGTGTTGGAAATATTGTCATTGATGGCAAAGGAGCAGAAAGGAGTATCACCATAGAGACAAAAGAGCATCGATAGAAGCATAACCTAAAGCAGAGAGAATGCAGCTAACAAAGCAGCAAAGGCATGCAGCAAGCGAAATAATCCAAAGTCGGAGTGAATAGCGAATAGAAGATCAAGCTCAGGAGAGATCAGCGCACTTAGAATAAATAACAAGCTCAGGAGGAGTAGTGCGGAGGGACCGGTTTCACAGAGCAGGAAAACATAAACAAATGGAAAATAGACTAAGACAGAATAATTCCAAGTGAGGTGAATAGACGGTCACTATTAGATCGTAACAACAAAGGAAAGAAATGAATGGATAATATTCATCGCAAGATAAGCAAGGTAGAAACCAATCGGAAGTGCCAGAAGTAGTAAGGATCGTAGATCTGGGCAGATCAACGGTGATGATCACATCGGCAGAGATCGAATTCGCAAGTCACAAGGTAATTGTTTTAATTTGCGATGCGGTGTGGCGATGCGAAGGGACACGTGGTGACACAGCGCAATATCGCAAATCATCAATGCAAAGTTCATCGCATACCGTGAAGTGGCGATGCGATGCGATGAGATGCGATGCAATGAGAAGATGCGATGTGGTGCGATGGATGCGATGTGATGGATACGATGCGATGTGATCACATATCGCAATCGAGGCAGGAGAGATATCGCACAATCTTAGAAGTCATGAGAGTTGCAATGTGAAGTAGCAATAAATTCAAGTGGGACCTGATCGCATATCGCTCATCGCAAGCTCGGGACGAAGTCCGAAATGTGAAAAGAGTCTCGGATGCGATATATTTCAAAGATAAAGTCTACAAGATTTCAAATCTGAAGGTATAAAGTTTCCCTTTGAGAAATCAAATTGGGAGGATGAAAGAGCAACAGAGAAATGAAGAAAAAGAGAAATAGCTGAAACGCCGAGATACAGCTGGTGGGGCCCCTTGCATATCGCATATCGGGAGATCAAATGGAAGAAGGCACATGGGATAACTGGAATCGCCAAAGTACGATAAAGAGAGCGGACGCGATGAAGATCAAAGCTAAAACCTAAAGGTCTTTTCAAGTCTGGAAGTATGTGGTATTCCTTTGTTAAATCGCAGCGTAGGAAAAAGGAGGATTATAACATGGAATTGTGGAATGCCGAAATGTGATAGAAAAGGATAGTGGAATATATTTTGAAATCAGCGAAACAATGAAGGCAGGATTATAAAACTAGTAAGTTGATGTTTCACACCGCTTTTGGAGGATTAGTGGTAAAAAGTGAAACAAACATGATATCATTAAGAGGGTGATATGTGGCATTCTAAATTCACCTATTTCGTGTAGGTTGGGAATAATCAAATAACATGCAACTTTCTGTGCGAATTCCATCGAATTGGAAAGTTATGAAAAGGCGGAGTCTAATGACCGTCTGATTGATGAAAGGTTGATATGCATGTGAACGCAGCACAAAAGACACAGGTAATGGAAGAAATAGAACAGTTATGCAGCAGAGCTAGAATATAACAGCAGAAACTGAAAATACAGTGACAGCAACAAAAAAAAAGGACAAATATACGGCGAACTAAGAGCTGAAAGGGTTGAGTGAGATTTATATGTTGCAATTGTAAATGTAAATGATTTAATTATTTTATTTTATGTGATGCAAAGGCAAGTCTCCGTAGGAAAAGAAAAACTCAAATTTAATTCTGAAATGAGTAGACAATGTTGTAACTTCCTAAAATGATGAGCGATAAAATGAGATGGTGGAAGGCAAAGATTCATGCCTGTTCACTTCATATTCCCTGTAGAATGAAATTAGTCAGGATTTATCTATATAAGAGATGTAATATCAGTGGAAAGAGTGAGGTCAGAGAACTGCAGAATATATGAGAGAGGGAGAATAATATAAGAGAGCTCCAGGAGGTTAGAGACTGTAAGAAGAAGAAGGAGAAGATAGAGAATCTATGAAGATTCAAAGATGATATAAGGCAGATATGAAGGCTAGAGGACAGCAGTGAAGAAGGAACATAACAGAGCTGATATCCAGGTAAATCAGCATGTGTTTTCATTGTAGTGTAAGGAAGTCAGTGCTTCCATATCAATTTGTAGCATGACGATGTCTGGTGGTAGTTGGCTAAGGTAGGAGCCTCATGTAGGTTGCATCATGCAGAAAATATATGGGAGTTGGAGCTTCCTTGTAGGTTGTAGCTTCCAAAATTGAGGTAGTAGCCTCCTGTAGGTTGGAGCCTACAAAAAATCAGTGGTGAGAGGGAGTTGGAGCCTGCCTTTGCATCACAACAATAATAAGATGTGGTTTTCTCCCTTATTGGTTTCCACTTATATCTGTTGTCTATGTTCATGATGATTATGTGTTGATATTCTGTATTTAATATACTTAATACATGCTGCTCACTTATTAATATTTTTTTTTCATTGTACATTAAGTTGATCACAAAATGAAGATGTAAATAAGTGTAAAAGAAAGTTTTACAAGACCCTGAATGCACTAAACTGATTCACCCCCCCCCCCTCAGTTTAAATAAGGATTCAATAGTTGGTATCAGAGCAGGTTCTTTCTATATCAGTTTAACAACTAGAAGGAGATCGTAGGTCCCCAAGATGCGTAGTCTGGAAGGATGCTCAACAAATAAAGCCCATTTTTTTATTGGTACAAATTATGCCTTCTGGAAAATAAGAATGAGGACGTACATAATGTCTCTAGGAATAGAAGTTTGGGCTGCTGTGGATTTGGGATATGCCCCAAAGGATTCTGATACAGAGAAAGAAGCCAAAAAATATTTTATAGCTAATGCCAAGGCCATGAATGCTCTCTTAAGTGGTCTGTGTGAGGCTGAATTTATCAAAGTAATGCACAACAAGACTTCCAAAGAAATATGGGATGCATTAGAAAGTATCCATGAGGGAGATAAAAAGGTGAAGATGGCCAAACTACAAGTCTATCGAGCCTGATTTGAAAATATAAAAATGAATGAAGAAGAATATGTTGCCAGCTTCTTCTTAAAAGTTTGCAAAAATTGTGAATAATATGAAATCTCTAGCAGAAACCATTAGAGAATGTGTAATTGTTCAAAAGATATTGAGATCTTTACCATCTAGTTTTAATGCCAAGGTTTCTGCCATAGAAGAAATAGTTGATTGGGAAACTTTGACCATGAACCAATTACTTGGAAACTTAACAACCTATGAGATGAGACTTCCACAAAGGAAGTCAAATGTGAGGGAGGCAGCCTTTAAGGCTGAGAAGAGAAAAAAATAAAAGGAAGATGCATGCTCTTGCTCTGATGAAGAAGAGGCCAAATTTGTCAGAATATTGGATAAAGGCTCAGGTAAGTATAAAGGTAAGCTTCCATTTAAATTCTTTGACTATGGAAGAGTTGGGCACTATGCATCGAAGTGTCCTTACAAGAAAACAAAGAATCAGACTCAAGAGACAGAGAAAACCAAAACAAATAAATGGAAGAAAGGGAAGATATTCAATAGAAAATCACTTTATGCTCAGCAAGATAGCAGTGCATCTGAAATCTCAGATGAATCCTCAAATGAAGAAGGAACCTCTGAATTTGTGTTGATGGCCAAGGAAGAGTCTGAATTATTCCTTCTAGAAGATGAGGAAGAAGGTGAGGTAGATCTTGAGGGGGAGCTAAGAAGTGCCCTGGAGGAAATAGACAGACTTAAACTCAAGTGCAGAAAACAAAAAGACATTCTTCTCAAATATGTAAAAGAGGTACCAAATTCAGAAGACCTCATTCAATTGAAAGTAGAAATTGAAGAAGCTAAGAAGGTGGAAGACACGTTACTAAATCAAATTAAGGATAAAATTCAGAAGCAAGAAAAATTGGAAGAAGAAGTAGTATGCCTGAGAAAGAAATTAGAACACACCCAAAGGGAATTGAAAATGAAAACTCCTCGAATGACAAGCACTGAAAATTTGAATAAAATATTAAATGCTCAGATATATCCTCTCATAAATACTAGGATAGGTTACGAAGGAGAAACCAACAAATCCAAGGTAAAGGATAACCAGAATATCATTTTTGTGAAAGTTTTAAAAGAAAAAATTAACTCTCAGAAATCTAAGATTATTGCAACTAGAAGACTGATAGAAGAAAGGAGCAGGGGGTGTAAGCATCTTGGAGATGAGATTGCCTCCATGGAGACCTCGGAGAAGGCAGACATTGAAAGGAATTATGAAGCAACTCAAAAGGGAACCATAGAAGCAGAAGCCAGCAAGAACTTGATGTGTGATGAAACAAACAGAAACAAGCAGCAACATCAAGAGAAAAAACGAGAGGAAGAAGAAAGCAATTGCAAAAAGTTCAATTGTTCTTGAAGATCAATTGAACAAGTTCGGAAGATCTCAAAGGGGATTCTTTCCTCCTATGAGAAATGTCACTTTTTTTTCCTGTCACAAACTGGGACATATTGCTGCATACTGTCAGAAGAAAATAATTGATTTCAACCAGCAAAGGATGAATAAAATGAAAAGACTACCTCAAGCAACCAAATGGAGAAGACAACCCTTCACCAGATACACTAATCGTTTCCATGGGTATTGTTTTTGTTGTAAGGGGTTCGGCCATAAAGACATGGAGTGCAGAACGTATGGACAAAGACTGATGTTTAAAACCCCAAGGATATTTATGAACAATGGAGAGTTCACTTGTACACATAATCCATTTAAAAATATAATAAAATGCTTTGTATGCCATCAAATCGGACACATGTCTTCCAAATGTCCTCTCAAAGAATGTGGTCCATATTCTCAGAAAAGGTGCCAAACAAATAGCTACCTACAGTGGAAAAATAAGTTGAATAAGTGTGACCTGGCTCTAATAGCTCAAGATTATAAAAGTGAATGGTATATGGACAGTGGATGCTCAAAGCATATGACTGGAGATCGAAGCAAGTTTGTAACCTTTGATGAAAAGAAATCTGGAAATGTAACATTCGAAAATGATAAAGCAGGAAAAATCAAAGGAAAAGGCTCAGTCAATCTGAATAATGGAAGAGGAGAGGCTCAAGATGTACTATTTGTGGATGGGCTGAAAGCCAATCTACTAAGCGTCAGTCAAATGTGTGATAAACGTTGTGAGGTCCTTTTTAGAGCCCAATATTGTGAAGTAAGATCGAGCACCACAGGAAAGACCTTGATCAAAGGTTTTAGAATAGAAAGTAGTGTCTATATATTGGAAGAAGAGAATGAAGCATTACACATAAGAAAACTTGATGGATCATGGTTATGGCATAGAAGATTGGGACACTTAAACTTTGACCACATCATCAGTCTGAGCAAGAAGAAAGTAGTTAGAAATATGCCTACAATAAAGAAGCCTCCAAATACTATATATAAATCCTGCCAATTGGAAAAACATACCCGCACATCTTTCAAGACCAAAGATGAACTATCTACAAGTAGGCCACTTCATCTTGTACACATGGACCTATGTGGACCTTCAAGAACTAATGCACTAGGTGGAGAATTTTATTTCATGCTAATGATAGATTATTTTACTAGATTGACGTGGGTGGCATTTCTCAAATATAAATTTGAAGCAATTGAGAAATTCAAGATATTCACGACATCAGCAGAAAATCAAACAGGATGCAAGCTAAAATGCATCAGATCAGATAGAGGAGGTGAATTCACAGACTGTGATTTTGCAGACCTATGTAATGAACATGGGATAAAACAACAGTTTACAATTTTAGGTACACCTCAATAGAATGGAGTGGAAGAAAGACAAAATAGGTCAGTACAACATATTTCTAGAGCCACGATGCAAGAAAGTAACATTCCCCAAACCTATTGGGCAGAAGCAGTGCACACAGTTGTTCATATTCTCAACAAAGCTCATCTAAGACCAAATTGTGATAAGACTCCTTACGAATTATGGCATGGTAAACCAACATCAATCAAGCACTTTAGAGTCTTTGGAAGCAAGTGTTTCATAAAAAATAATGATGAAAAATTGTGGAAGTTTGATGAAAGAGCTGATGAAGGAATATTTTTAGGATATGCATCCAAGAGTAAGGGTTACAGGTGTTACAACAAAAGACTGCACAAAATTGTGGAAAGCATTGATGTAAGAGTTGACGAAGATCTACCAGACAAAACAAGAAACACAAGCTGCACCAATCCTCCAGATGATCATGAGGCTGAGAACCAAGATAATGATGAACATAGCAAGACAACAGAAGATATTGAATTAAACTCAAAAGGTCCCTCAAGATACACTCAAAATAACCATCCAGAAGATCAAATCATTGGGGACAAGAGTGTGGGAGTCCAGACAAGAAGACAGCTTGTTGAATAGACATAAGAAGTATACCTATCCATGCTATGTCAAATAGAGCCAAAGAAGTTTGAAGAAGCTAGCAAAGACAACAACTGGGTAAATACTATGAATGAATAACTAGACCAAATTGAGAAGAAAAATACCTGGGAATTAATTCCAAGACCCACAGGGAAAATGTCATTGGCACCAAATGGATATTCAAGAATAAGATGAATTAACAAGGGAAGGTAATCAGAAATAAATCTAGAATTGTATGCAAGGGATATTCTCAAATTTAAGGACTTGATTATGATTAAACCTTTGCCCCTATAGCAAGAATGGAAGAAATCATAATGTTTTTGGCCTTTGCATGCTATCATGATTTCAGGGTATATCAAATGGATGTAAATTCCGCCTTCCTGAATGGAGATCTAGAGGAAGAAGTCTACATGGAACAACCTAAATGATTCTCATTAATAGATAAACATGATTATGTGTGTAGATTAAAGAAATCCTTATATGGTCTGAAATAAGATCCTCATGCATGGTAGTCAAGGCTGGACAAATACTTGCAAAAACAAGGGTTCAAGAAAGGATGAGTAGACAACAATTTGTACATAAAGGCTAATGAAAATGAACGCTTAATTATAGTAGTGTATGTAGATGACATCATGTTTGGTAGCAACAAAGATGAGTTAGCAAAAGGATTTGTTGAATAAATGAAATCGGAGTTTGAGATGTCAATGATTAGAGAGCTCACCTTCTATTTAGGACTTCAAATTCAACAAAATAACAGAGGAATATTCATTTCGCAAGAAAAATACTTAGCAGAAATGTTGAAAATGTTTCAAATGGAAGACTGAAAACCTGTGTCAACTCCCATGATCACTGGATGCAAACTATGTGCTAATGATGGATCAACAGTTGTAGATCAAAAACTTTACAGATCCATGATAGGAAGTTTGCTATACCTAATTGCTTCTAGACCATACATTATGTTGGAAGTAGGACTTGTGGCAAGATATCAAGCAGCACCAAAAAAAAATCATTTACTTGCAATCAAGAGAATATTTAGATATCTACAAGGAACTTCACATTATGGCCTATGGTATCCAAAAGGAAAAAACTTCACATTGACAGCATACACAAATGTAGATTGGGCTAGCTGTGTGGATGACAAGAAAAGCACAATTGGAGGTGCATTTTATTTGGGAAAAAGTATGGTGGCATGGCTAAGCAAGAAGCAAACTTCTATCTCTCTATCTACAGCAGAAGCAGAATACATAGCAGCAGTTGCATGTTGCACACAAGTAATGTGGATGAAACAAACTCTCCAAGACATGAAGGTAAGCATTGATGAACCCATTTCTATCAAATGTGACAATACAAGTGCAATAAGTATATCAAAAAATATTGTACCTCATTAAAAAACAAAGCACATCCCAATAAAGTACCACTTCCTTGGAGAAAAAGTAGCACAAAAATTAGTGAAGTTGGAATATGTACCAACTAAGGAACAAACAACAGAAATATTCACAAAACCTCTTGCTAAAGAACCATTCGAATATCTAAGAGACGAGCTAGGGGTTGTGTCTACAAATGTTACTCTCTAACATGATCAGAAATAAAAAAAAAAGGTGGGGCTGCATACAAGAAACATGATCAGTGCAGAAGACAAGTGATAGTCAATATCAGACAAGAAAGCATCATTCCAGGGGGAGAGCAGTTAATAAAAATTGTCACAAAAGAGCTAGAGCAATGGAGTAGTGCATGGAACATGTCTTGAAGGTTAGAGTATTATGAAAAGATAGAAACCACACTGGGAAAAGTGCAAACCTTTGCCATTTATGTCAAAGGGGGAGGAAAAGAAAGAAAAATAAAGAAGGCTCTTCTATAAAGCAGACAGAGGAAGAAAGACAAGATACTTCTCAGAATGAAAGGGGGAGGAAGTCCTGAAGGAAGTATCAGAGTATTTGTGGATGTGTTGCCATCAATGCCAAAGGGGGAGACTGTTGGAAATATTGTCATTGATGGCAAAGGAGCAGAAAGGAGTATCACCATAGAGGCAAAAGAGCATTGATAGAAGCATAACCTAAAGCAGAGAGAATGCAACTAACAAAGTAGCAAAGGCGGCAAAGGAAACAGAGAAACAACAAAGTCGTGCAACAGGTGACATAATCCCAAGTAGGAGTGAATAGCAAAAAAAATATCAAGCTCGGGAGAGATCAACGCACTAATAATAAAGAACAAGCTCAAGAGGAGTAGCATGGACAGACCGGTGTCACGAAGCTAGACAACGTAAAGAAATGAAAAAATATACTAAGGCAGAAGAATCCCAAGTGAGGTCAACAGACGCTCACGATTAGATCGCAACAGCAAAGGCAAGAAATGAATGGATAAGATTCATCGCAAGATAAGCAAGGTAGAAACCAATCGGAAGTGCAAGTAGCAGCAAGGACCGTAGATCTGGGCAAATCAATGATGATGATCACATCGATGGAGATCGAAATCGCAAGTCACAAGGTAATTGTTTAAATTTGCAATGTGATGTGGCGATGCAAAGGGACACGTGGCATCACACGCAATATCGCACATCAGTGATGCGAAGTTCATCACACACCATGAAGTGGCGATGTGATGCGGGACAACGTAAAAAAATGAAAAAATAGACTAAGGCAGAAGAATCCAAAGTGAGGTGAACAGACGGTCACGATTAGATTGCAATAGCAAAGGCAAGAAATGAATGGATAAGATTCATCGCAAGATAAGAAAGGTAGAAACCAATCGGAAGTGCAAGTAGCAGCAAGGACTGTAGATCTAGGAAAATCAACGTTGATGATCACATCGATGGAGATCGAAATCGCAAGTCACAAGGTAATTGTTTAAATTTGCAATGTGATGTGGCGATGCGAAGGGACACGTGGCAGCACAGCGCAATATCGCACATCAGTGATGTGAAGTTCATCACACACCGTGAAGTGGCGATGTGATGCGGGACAGCGTAAACAAATGAAAAAATAGACTAAGGCAGAAGAATCCCAAGTGAGGTGAACAGACGGTCACGATTAGATCGCAACAGCAAAGGAAAGAAATGAATGTATAAGATTCATCGCAAGATAAGCAAGGTACAAACCAATCGGAAGTGAAAGTAGCAGCAAGGACCGTAGATCTAGGAAAATCAACGGTGATGATCACATCGATGGAGATCAAAATCACAAGTCACAAGGAAATTGTTTAAATTTGCAATGTGATGTGGCAATGCGAAGGGACACGTGGCAGCACAGCGCAATATCGCACATCAACGATGCGAAGTTCATCACACATTGTGAAGTGGCGATGTGATGGGATGAGATGCGATGCGATGAGAAGATGCGATGCGATGCGATGGATGTGATGCAATGCGATCGCATATTGCAATCGGGGAAGGAGAGATATCACACAATCTTAGAAGTCATGAGAGTTGCGATGCGAAGTAGTGATAAATTCAAGTGGGACCCATTCGCATATCTTTCATCGCAAGCTCAGGACAAAGTTCGATATGCAAACAGAGTATCGGATGCGATATATTTCAAAGATAGATTCTACAAGATTTTAAATCCAAAGTTATAAGGTTTCCCTTTGAGAAATTGCATCGGGAGGATGAAAGAGCAGCAGAGAAACGAAGAAATAGAGAAATAGCCGAAACGCCAAGATATAGCCTGGTGGGACCCCTCGCATATCGCATATCGGGAGATTAGATGGACGAAGGCAGATGGGATAATTGGAATCACGGAAGTGCAATAAAGAGAGCGGACGTGATGAAGATCAAATACAAAACCTAAAGGTATTTTCAAGTCCGAAAGTATGGGGTCTTCCTTTTTTAAATCATATCATAGGACAAAGGAGGATTATAACATAGAACGGTGGAATGCCGAAATGCGATAGAAAAAGATAGTGGAATATATTTCGAAATCCGTGGAACAGTGAAGTCAGGATTAGAAAACTGGTAAGTTGTTGTTTCGCACCGCTTTTAGGGGATAAGTGGTAAAAGATGAAAAGAATGCAATAGCGTTAAGAGGGCGACGTGTGGCATTCTAAAACCACCTATTTCGCGTAGGTTGGGAACAATCAAATAACATGCAACTTTCTGTGTGAATTCTGTCGGATTGGAAAGTTAATAAAAGGTGGAGTCTGATGACCATCCAATTGATGAAAGGTTGATATGCATGCAAACGCAGCATAAAAGACATAGGCAATGGAAGAAGCAAAACACTTATGTAGCAGAGCTAGAATGTAAGAGTAGAAACTAAAAAGACAATGACAACGGCAAAAAAAAAGGGACAAATATACGGCGAACCAAGAGCTGAAAGGGTTGAGTGAGATTTATCTATTGCAACTGTAAATGTAAATGATTTAATTATTTTATATTATGTGATCCAAAGGCAAGTCTCCATAGGCAAAGAAAAACTTCAATTTAATTTTTAAATAAGTAGACAGTGTTGTAACCTCCTAAAATGATGAGCAAGAAAATGAGATTGTGGAAGGCAAAGAGTCATGCATGTTTTTGAGGTCCCTATATTACTATTATAGTCCCTTATTGTTATTATTGTACCCCCGTAACCCCCATATTGTTATTATTGTGCCCTTACATTATTATTGTTAGGTCGGCTAGGATTACATTATGGCCCCATGGACTCCTATATATAGAAAGGAGGTTTTGTAAATTGTATCATCCAAGAATTTTTCATTTATGTAATGTATTGGAGGTTTCCCCCTTGAAGTGGCTTATTTCTAAGCCGTTCATATCTCTTTTCTTCTATTTTTGGAGCTGGTTACATAACATTTGGTATCAGAGCTTGGGATTCTAGGGTTTCGCTGCTCCAAACAGGTCATCGTGGCATTTTCGCTATAACTTTTTTTCTATGAAGTTTCAGAAGCTGAAATTTTTAGGGTGCGAAGCTAAAATCCTGAGGAATATTGTATAAAAATTTCAGAGCTTGGTTCGCAATATTTTCAGAGATATCATCTGTGGAAGTTAGGTCTTTTTTCAAGCTCCTAAACAGGTCATCGTGGAATTTTCGCTATAATTTTTTTTCTACAAAGGTTCAGAATCTGAAATTTGTATGGTACGAAGCTGAAATCCTGAGGAAATTGGTCAAAACATTTCAGAGCTTGGTTCACAATATTTTTGGAGATATGATCTGTGGAAGGTAGTGCTTTTTCAGGCTCCTGAATTACATCTCAAAGAGGTGATCGTGGGAAAAGTTCAATAAATCTCTCTCTGGGAAGTGGATTTAAGTGCCGTAAAAAGTGGTCGCAAGTACACAGACTGTAGTTTCTTCGCTATCAATTTCAGATACAGAGGACGAAAGAGTGACACGTGACAAGTCCTACAAGTGTGCTCTACTGAACCAATCCAAAATTAGGTCATTGTGGGAGATTGGACACAACTTTGTCTTGGGGAATCCAAATTAGATCAGACCTGTGGCATTTGAAAGAAGCTTTAGAGGGCTACTACAGAGCTGAATTTCAGATATTTAATATTTTCAATTACAGAGATAATTCAATTTCAATATCGAGCTCCTCAAAGCAAGTAAAAGGTACCAATATTGGATTCTAAAATGGCGCCTAAAAAGAATTCAACACCCATTAAGCCTTCAGAAGGCTCTACCATGACTCATGAAGATGAAGAATTGAAACATGATCTATCAAAATTACAAGAGCAAGTGCAACAAATTTCACTCTCGCAAAGAGCAACAAAAAATGAAATGGAAGTTTTGAAGAAAGGCGTGGAAGTGAAGATGGACGGTTTAAAGAAAGGCATGGAAGCTAAGATGGATGGCGTGGAAGTGAAGATGGACGGTTTGAAGAAAGCCGTGGAAGCTAAGATGGATGGCGTGGAAGCTGGGCATGGAATCTTCAAGATGGGATGACATGAAGCTGGTGATCGCTAGAGAAATGTTATGAAGAATTTCAAAAGGCATATGGAAGCACGGACAAAGTTTATACAAGAGTATTTCCTAATGGTGAAAAGATAGTAGAAGAACTCCTCATGATGAGAACAAATAAATGTTAATTGTGATTTCATAAACTCTAATGTTAAGTGAAGAACCACCATATTCCAAAGATGGATATGAGGAAGTTTGATGAGTGATCCGTAACATGGATACTACAAGATGGAGCAATGTTTTGATTCCACAACGCACAAAACACACAAAAGGTACGTATCAACTTTACATTTAGAACAAAATACATTTGTATGGTATCAATGGCTTTGCTCCCGTAAAAATGGTGACTTGGTCAATTTTTACTTTAAGAAATGATAAGACATTGAGGACTTCCAAAAATTGAATATATGTAACGATATTCCGTAGGAACACAGGATTGATCTCTTCTTAGGTACTCTTAAAGGATAACCTGAATTTGGCACAAAATCGAATGAAATAAAAGGCAGATCAACATCGCAGCGAGAGAAGTTTTGATGTAGGAGATTGGGTATTTTTACGGCTACAACCATACAAACAAATGTCCCTCAAGCAAGCTAATAAGGATAATAAATTATCGCCAAAGTACTATGGTCCTTACAAGGTGTTGCAAAATATTGGTACTATGGCATACAAATTGGAGCTTCCTGCTTCTTCACGAGTGCATCCAATTTTCCATGTTTCATGCTTAAAGAAGGTTATAGGTGAAAATCTTCCAGTTCAAACAATATTGCCAGAACTTGATGAGGAAAGAAAAATCATATTGGAACCTGAAGCGGTCACGGAAACAAGAACTCGACAACTACGGAATCGATCAATTTCAGAGTATCTCATCAAGTGGAAGAACTTACCCACTGAAGATTCTACATGGGAGGATGAGAATTTTATACAAAAGCACTCAGAGCTACTCAAGCGTTGAGGACAACACTTTTTTGAAGGAGAGGGGCATGTTAGGTCCCTATATTACTAGTATAGTCCCTTATTGTTGTTAGTGTAACCCCCTTATTGTTATTATTGTACCCCTGTAACCCCATATTGTTATTATTGTGCCCTTAAATTATTATTGTTAGGTCGGCTAGGATTACATTGTGGCTCCACTAGGATTACATTATGGCCTCATGGACTCCTATATATAGAAAGGAGGTTTTGTAAATTGTATCAACCAAGAATTTCTCATTTATGTAATGTATTGGAGGTTGCCCCCTTGAAGTGGCTTATTTCTAAGGCGTTCATATCTCTTTTCTTCTATTTTTGGAGCTAGTTACACAACAATGTTCACTTCATATTCCCTGTAGAATTCAATCAGTCAGGATTTATCTGTATAAGAGATGTAATATCAGTTGAAAGAGTGAGATTAGAGAACTGCAAAATGGAGAGAGGAATAAGAATGTAAGAGAGCTGAAGGAGGTTAGAGAGTGTAAGAAGAAGAAGGAGCAGATAGAGAAGTTGTGAAGATTAAAAGATGATATAAGGCAGATATGAAGGCTGGAGGACAGCAGTGAACAAGGAACAGAACAGAGCTGATATCCAGGTAAATCAGCATGTGTTTTCATTGTAGTGTAAGGAATTTGGTGCTTCCATATCAAGTTGTAGCTTGATCGATGTCCAGTTGTAGTTGGCTGAGGTAGGAGCCTCCTGTAAGTTGTAGCCTGCAGAAAATATATGGGAGTTAGAGCTTCCTTGCAAGTTGTAGCTTGCAGAATTGAGGTAGTAGCCTCCTGTAGGTTGGAGCCTACAGAAAATCAGTGGTGAGAGGGAGTTGGAGCTTTCCTTTGCATCACAACAATAATAAGATGTGGTTTTCTCCCTTATGGGTTTCCACTTATATCTGTTGTCTATGTGCATGATGATTATGTGTTGATATTTTATATTTAATCTGCTTAATGCCTGCTGCTCACTTATTAAGATTGTTGTTCCATTGTACATTAAGTTTATCAAAAAATGAAGGTGTAAATAAGTGTAAAAGAAAGTTTTACAAGACCCTGAATGCACTAAACTGATTCACCCCCCCCCACCCTCTCATTTTAACTAAGGGTTCAACAATTTGAATGTGTTTTGGTGAAAGAAGTGTGTTTTCTTGCCTGTTTTGAGATTCCTCTGGAACCAACACACTGTTGGTCTTCACACCGAGTGATACAAAGAATTGTTATCTTAGATACAATGCTTTGCAACACACTGTCTTCCATTCATGGGTGTGTTACTCCTGTGCCCAACCAAAATTCATCATATTTTTGTCTTTTACCATCCAGTTCAATGTCTTGTTTTCTGATTTTTCAAATATTTGATTGGCTCTAGAGTCTAGATTTATTCTACTATTATTGCTTACTTTAGGTGTTTGTTTGTTCAATGTTTCTTCTTATTTTATTTATCATTGTCGAAATAACTCCAAAGTTTAAATTTTACATTTTATTAGTTCTTTATTTTCAAAAGTGGAATTTTCCTACTAGTCTTCGTTTCTCTAGAAAGTATTGACTCATTCTTTGTGAATCTTTGTTTCTTTTTCGTTCATTCACACTTCAAATAAAATTCAAAATAAAAACATGCATTTTCATATAGGGTTTGTGAGTGTTGCATAGGAGTAGTTAGGGAAATTTCATTTAGATGTGCTCGTTGTTGTTTTCTTACGATCTGATTGTTTATCCCTTGTAGTTAAGGTTTTCATTGTCGAAATTGAAATGAAATGAATGCTTATCATCTTAGTTGAATTCTATGAATTTCAAATACGTCACGCGGTGAACCTAAAAGGAAAATTTCTAAGCAAGATCAACTTAAAACTTATCTCAATTAACCTAAGGGATCATTGTCAATTAATGACAACATTTAGAGGTATAGGCTAGAGACATGTTATGGTGTCGTAAAACATAGAAGCTGTCATTAATTGTCTATGATACATTCTGAATGTGATACCTCATTCCATGTATGTAATTATATCAGTGCACCTACACATACCTTGAGTATATCAGGCGACTTTGTAGGATGAAAAGTATATGGGGATGCTCTCACTGTGCGGTTTCGCATTATAAAACACTAAAACGGATTGGGCCTCCACGTATCGTCGAGTATATTTTGGAGTACAACATTAGGTTGCTTACCATCCATAGGTAACCAAGTCGGACGCCTTGTACACTGTGATATACTAAACACAACATTCGGGGAGATTGCCTGCACATACGTAAGTCCTTGATTTACTGGGGCAGTATATTGTAGTTCACAGTTGCTTGAAAATCATTTTGCCTAGCATTAACCTATTTTTGTTTATTTATTTTTTGTAATAAAATCGAACATCAATCGTGGAATAATATCAACCCTTTCCCCATCGTTCGCATATCACAACAGATAAATGTAATATTCCCAGTTAGTCATGAGTTAATTGCAATATTCAATTTTGTTTTATTGCTTTGTTTAAAGAATAAGAGGGAAAAGGAGGTCCATAATTTTCCTTAATAATGAATAAATCAATGCCAAATGTGAAAGAGAAAAATATTGGCAACTTAATTAAAACACCCTTGGTGTGGAAGGGGCTGGATCACTTTGACTGGGTCAACCTTGACCAAATCAACAACGTTGTCATGGAGGAGTCGTCATCGATGAGGGATAGCGCAGTTTTAGATGGAGATGCATTGTATGAATGTAGTGATATTTTTGGATGGGGCTTAGGGTTTGCAACTTAATATTCTATTCAAGGAAGAGGATGGAAGCCATATTCATTATGTATGGGTTTATTATATTTCTAAATATATGGTTTTTTTATACATATATCTTTCTCTCGCTATTTAGCTGAAATAGAGTGTTGTTTAGCACAGGGTGTTCCTAATCGGGAATCCCACCTCTTCCATTGAGTAGCTCTAGGAGGAGTCTTGCACTAAATTTTCTACTATCTAGATTAATTCCAAGCTTCTTATTTCAACTACAACGCATATCCTATTGAGGGTTTGGTCGTTTTTGCAAGCTGCAGCAAGTGGTGATTAGATCTCTAGATCTAGGCCATCTCATTGCTTATTTTCAGTGGAGGAGGCTTTCTTTCCATTGGGAGGAAAGTATTGAAGGCCATTGAGAATATTTTCAGACCTTGGCGTTAAGCCAACTATATTTTGATCCCTACAACACATTTTACTTCCATATCTACGTTGTTTCTATAGGAGGAGTTGCAGGGTGGTTTAGCACACCATTTGGAGAGCTGATTTTCTAGTGAAGGGGATCTGCCTTTCACTTTGAAGATCTATTGGAGGAGGCTATTTTATTGATCATATAAGATCAAACACACTTTCAAAATCTGTATTTTTCAGTAGATCTACAGTCTTGGATCTCAGATCTACATCTTGTAATTGGTGTTTCGTTGAAAACCCTTGAGGGGTTCTTTAGAGGAGCTTGTATAGTCCTCAGATCTTATATAGATCTATCTTTTGGGGCACATATCAGCCCTAGATATGATGTATAATAAATTTTTGTAGCAGAGGTAATAAAATAATATTTTAAGGGTCTTCCAGCTTTTATACATGGTTGCAACACCTCTTATTGAATGATTTTGTCCATTGGAGGCTTGTATTTCTTGTTATGCATCTTATGGCACATTTCTTATGTGCATTTTGTTGATGTAATAACATATGAAAGGTCAGCATAAAGGCCTCTTGCTTATAAATGATGATCTGCATTATTGTTCCAAAATTTTGCACTATATTCCTTCTTTCCCCATTTGGGAATATTACAGTGGTATCGAAGCATAATCTTGGCAAAACCTGTGCATTCTAAAAGCCAATATTTCATCTAAATAAGGAGAGCCTCTTACTCATAGAGAAAAGAGGTATCAAAGGAGAATACACATAAATGTTGATTATGCATATGAGAAAGAAGACAAGGGTAAAATCCCTATATCTGAAGGTGAAGATGAAGAGAAGGAGTTCCCTAAGATCCTTCTTAGAGCCATGCAAGACATTGCTAGAGAGATCAAAGAGATGAGGATGGAAAAATTCAAGGAATCCCCTAAAGGATTTCATCATGAAGAAGGCTCTGGCATGTCTCATCATTTGAATGATCAACCAGTGCATCAACCACAATTTTCCCAATGCTCTACTATGCCTACATTTTTGGCTGTGAGAAATGAAGGGTTTCAGGAGCAAGAGTCTCTTCAAGACTATTTTATGGAGTATGAATCTCAAACTCAGAGATTCAAGGATCACTTGAGTTTTTAGGAGTTTTCTCAAATAAAAGACAATATAAGACTAGGGCATCATCATAGAAGTGGTGGATTCATTCAGAATTTTGATCGAAATCACACTATGGGCAGATTCGTTTTACCCAATTTTGATGGGTCATCCAAGTGTACTGCCAAATCTTGGGTATAAAACCTTGAAATCTACTTTTAGTTGAACAAAGTTCCAGAAATGGAGGCCATTAAGATTGAAACGCTGCACCTTGAGGGTGAAGCACATGACTGGTGGTTCCATGGCTTGTCTACATTGGTTCATGCCAATGTAACTTCATATTCAGAGTTCAATAGAAGGCTGGTGGAAATGTTTGATAGAAGAGATCCTGAAGCACCGTTAATGAGCCTTGAAAAATTAAAACAATCAAGTAATGCAGAAATTACATCTTTAAATTTTCAAGACTTTCTATACTGGTTCCTGATTTATCTGCAGCAAGAAGGGTGTACATGTTCATTGATGGGTTAGATGAATCTCTTCATGGGTTGGATAAGTCTACCAAGCTCACTACTCTACAAGATGCCATTGAAAGGGCTAGAGACCTTCAAGATGCCTTGCCAAAAGCAAAGGACACTTTTCAGCACAAGCTCTCTTTTCCATCAAAGGGAAAAGAAGATAAGGCTTCTCCTTCAAATGAAAGCCAATACAAAAAACCTCTTGATGATGATTTTTAGAAAGATTTTAGGAGGAGGAAGCTTTGCTTCACTTGCCATGAAGCTTGGGGACCTAGACATAGATGTGCTGCTGGAAAATCACATTACATAGAGGTCTTCTCAGATGATGAGGAGGAAGAAGAAGAAGAACAAGAGAGGGGTCATAATGACGGAATAGTAGGAGATGATCCACCACCACCTCGAGGTGAGGATGGAGAAATTGCTCTAATTAGAGGCACTCTTGCATCATTGATAGTGATACCCAACTTTTATGAAACTTCCACACAAGAAACAGAGATGGATTTGCACAGTGGAAGCAGGGATATGATGATCCCATCTATTATGCACATGAGGATGATCCATTAGACATCATTATCTTGTGGTAAACCACCTAGGAGACCACCTGATCCAGATTTGGTGAAATATGTCTCACATATTGATGATCCATTCATAGATCCAAGAAGTATGGAAGCATTAAAAGGCCAAAATACAGCACTGAAAGTCTTGGGTAGGCTCAAGGAGGAGGGAGACATTCTCCCAACATCATCATTACCCACTCTCATTTCAGATTCTACACTGTGGGAGGAGATGCATGGAAGGAATGACATTCCAACATATACCTTTGGCATGGGAGATGTCAAGGAGGATAACAAACATATGAAAGACATTCATTTTGATAGATCATCAGTGTTCTTACTATGGGAGATTGATCCATATTGGAAATCCCAACTGTTGGTGGATTATTCCAAGGATCTTCACACATGCATGATACTTGATGACTAGCTACATGAAGAAGGTTATTCAGTCTAAGAAGGATTCATCTATTATCATGGTAGGATATTCTTATTTAGAGCCTCCAAGCTCAAGGAGAAGTTGCTATAAAGATCTTATGAAGAGTTCTTTTTTAGCCACACATATTCCATGAGATTCTACAACATCATCATGAGAATATACACTTGGAAGGGCTTTGAAGAGGAACTATATCAGTGTAATGTTCCTTTTTCAGGAATTTCAGCAATTATAAATCTATTCCAAAGATTGACTGAAGGGGAATTTACCGGATATGTCACCTTCTCAAGGAAGTGTGAGATCCGGAGGCTATCTGGCCCTTTTCAGACTCTGTCTATAGAGCTTCTTGAAGAATCCCACTCAAAAATGAGCTACAACAATATGCAAACAAATACATGAAGAGAAAGTTGCTTCAACCTCAGAAAATGATAGAAGAACTCAAACCATTGTATTAGCTCATAGCAGTAAAATAAATGTATAATATATTGAGGGAAAGAGCACTCAAGAGAGGGAATGATCAACCTCAAAGAAAAAGTACATGAAAGCATGAAATATACTACTGCATAAACTGCCCTAGCTATGACTGCGCAGTCTTATGGAGACACTGCTACATACAAATGTGAAATATGATGATATTGAAATATAGCTCAAGAAATGAGGGGGAGTGTGCTCTCAACCCCTAAAAAGAATAATACAATGATGATACAACAATCCTCAAGAAGATTGGCTACACTAGATGCATAGAATGGAAAAATACCAAAATGACGGAGTTGCTGGGTAGCAGCAACAACTCATAATCAAAATGGAAGGAGATGGTAGAATATTCTCTACAATATGAATCAATCTCCTCCAAAGGATTTCCAGAGTGCAAGTCTAATCCCGACACTACAAATCTCTCCCTCCAATGTGATGGTGCAAACCCCCACTATAGACTAACTCTGAAATAATGCAGTCTATGGAAGGGACTGCATTGATGAAGATGGGAGAAATCTTGGCCTGCTGCCAAAATCTGAAAATGAGCTCAATAACACTCCTCAATGATATCTCCACTAAATGGAGACTCCTTTCTATGCAAATCAAGTCCCGGAGTGATGTGGTGGAAGCCTCCACTGCAACCCCAGCAACACAATGTCTTCTTGTTGCAAGAATAACGCTGTGATGAAAGAGAATGCTTTGGCCTTGAGCCAAGATGTGGAGAAAGCTGAAGATCAATTCCTCAAGAGGCCTCTCACGAGGAGGAAGGAATCCTAAGCAAGAATTCCCCCAACAACTCTGCTGAACAGCAAGAGTATGCTCCTTGTCTCTCAAGAAAAAGAAATCAATAATCCATTCATGAGAAAAAATGGTTGTCTTGCCCTCCTCTTATACAATTGTGAGCTCCCTCTCCATGGGCCCCACTTCATTAGGGTTTTCCTTCTCAAGGAATCTTCCCTCCTCCTCTATTGCATTGTACCACAATGTGCTTTCCACCTCATAGCCTGCGCAGTTTGACTTTGGTCAACTTGACCTAGCCACTTTGCAAAATAGCCCCTTTTCACCCATGGAGGTGTGAAATCAAATTCAAAAATGATCCCTTCTAATAATATGAGGGATTTTATTGTGCTTTTAATTATTCATGGGTCTCCTTACCCATTTATTCTCCTCCTATGTGAAATTAGAAAAAATTAAATTTCCAATTATCTGCATGAAAATTTTGGAACATTATAATTAGGATTTTAAAAGATTCATGAACAATGTGGAGTTGGAAGAGCAAGATAACTCTATGAAGGAGTTAATTCAGCCACCTCTTTCCTCTTTTGGAATGAGAGAAGGTGTGTCAATGTACCACTCCATTTGTATGAGGAGAAATGTTGGTGAAGAACATGCTCATGTAACTAATGTTTCATTTGATTATTATTTTCATTCTTTCACCATGTATATGCAGGCCATAGCTCCAAGAAAGAGCACTCTACCATATAAAATTCATGGCCAACTTTGGGAAACAAAATTTTTTGAACATGGCCACTCCCTTGGAGATAAAAGGGAGATTTTGTATCACTGTGGGTGCATTCCAAAGGCACCAAATATATCTCGCACTTTCATCCATGCTGAGATGACGTGGGCAGCAAGTAAGTGGTGGGGAAACCACTTACCACATCATGATCTGATCCAGTCTGAAGATTTACTGCGCTCGTTCCACATGTGGGACTATGACCCACCTCCATATGCACAAATTTATATTTTTATGTATTTAATTTTGATTCCATACATTGACGATGTGTTTATACCTTTTATGGGAATGTATGGAGGGAGGATGGGAGGTATGTATGTACCCTATGGGATGAAGATTCTCCATGTTCACTATGCTACATGTTTCAGGGAGAACATTGGGAAAACCATGTTTTTTTCATTTGAACCATTGTCTCCTTATGGGATGGATTATTTGCATCTCATGAGAACTTTGGAGGAGAAATTCATGGAAGGATGGATTGGTGAAAACTTAAGTAATGAGGGAATCTTATTACATGTTGGTGTCACCAATTATGGAGGTTTTCAACACTCACCTTATCAATTGCTTGAGGACAAGCAACATTTGCGAAGGGAGGACTGTAATATTCCCAATTAGTCATGAGCTAATTGGAATATTCAATTTTTCTTTATTACTTTTTGATCTGTATTTATGCAGGAACGCAACAGAATAAACACATAACCATAAATACAGAGATGCAGCGGAAATAAAACTTCATTTCATTAATATCAAAGAACTGAAATTTCCTTACAGACGGAATGGAAATAAAACTAGCTAGGGCACTGGTAGCTATCTCTGAGGAGAGATAATGGTAGCTGAGCCCTCACAAAATGATTACAATAGAACTCAGGACACTATTATCGAGAAACGATGGAGAACCCTAAACATCCCAAAAACCTAACCCTAGGAGATGAAGCACCAAAACTATGGGCCCCGTTTGGGTAAATTGGTGTTTCAACTTCCCAGGGACGTAACTTTGGCATACTATCTCCGTTTGACGCACATGATACATCATTAGAAAGATCCATCTAAGGAATACAAATTTTGCCACAAATATCATTTTTGAATGGATGGAATGATATTTTTTGGAGGCACAATTCCCAAAAAAGTCATTTAGGGCCTCAAAATGGCTCCGAAAGTTTAGGACTCGAAAAACTGCTAAAAATAGTAAGTTGTGCCGAAACTGAAAAACTGAAAGAGACAATGGTGGGGCCCCAAGTGGAATAGGCGGGTGGCCACCAATATCCACCTGGATCATTCCTCCCCCCTTAGGAAGCAATGGTCCCCATTGCGTTGAGTTCCTCCATGAGATGAGGAAACTTCTGCTCAACTTGGTCCCTGGTGAACCACTTGCCTTGGTGCATGAGTTGGCCAACTTTGACAACCCGATATAGTTGGATATTCTGTTGGTGAGTGCTCTTTATTTTCATGTCCATGATACAATCTGTGGTGGCCTATTCCAGGCAGTCTGGGTTTAGCTCTGTTGATGTGAGTTGTTCTGCAATGTTTGAGGTGTCCAGTAGAGGTGGGAAGTAAGGACAAATGCGATCCACATTGAATACTAGGTGCGGACCAAGGAATGGTGGAATACTGAGATCGAAGGCATTGTTCCCTACAGCCTTGGTGATGGTGTATGGCCTGTATCGAAGCGGGCAAAGCTTGCGATGGGGTCCAGTGAGGCATTCCTTATACAAATGTAGCCATACTTTGTCACCCACCTGAAAGTTGTGTGGCACCCGGTGTTGATCATGGCGTTTCTTGTACTTGGCATTGGCTCTGTCCAATATATCATGAACCTGTTGGCAGATGTGTTGAATGCGCTCAATGAAGCTACTGGCTTTGTCAACTTAAGACTAGACATGAGCTGAAGCAACCTGAGCAGCTGCGAATGGTATGGCTACGTCAATAGGACATAGTGGCTAGAATCCCAAGCCCACCTGAAAGGGGCTATGACCGATTGAACTATGGAGAGACCAATTATAACTATGTTGTACATATGGGAGGCTCTCGTCCCATGTGCGTGGATGCTTTGAATTTTACATGCGCAGAATGTGTACAATCATTATGTTGACGACCTATGTCTGGCCATCTGTTTGGGGATGGAAAGCTGTGGAATTGGTGAGCTTGGTATCCAACATTGACCAGAGGCTGGACAAAAATGTGCTGAGGAACCTGCCATCTCGATCTGATATGATAGATTGTGGAATCCCAAAGTGCACCCACACTCGTTCAAAGAAGAGTTTAGCAGTGGCTTCTGTTGTGATATTCTTCTTTCAGGCTGTCATGATGGCCATCTTCGAGAATCTGTCGACAACCACGAAAACATAGTCATTTCCTTGATTAGTAGAAGGTAGGCCCGACATGTAATCCATGGAGATGGATTCCCAATGTCGACTAGGGGTAGGTAGAGGAGTATATAGGCCTTGCTTCTTGATGGTCGGTTTGGCAATGGCACAAGCAGTGCAGGATTTGATATGCTTCTCGACATCCTTTCGAAGGTTCAGCCAATAGAAATACTTCTGCAGGATTGCTACTATTTTCTTGACCCCGAAGTGCCCAGCAACTCGACTGTAGTGTGCTTCCCATATCATCTTGACACGCTCGCTTGAAGGAACACAAAGGTGTCCCAGGTGACATAAAAGTGCATCTTGGAGGTGAAAATTTGGAAATTTCGTACCCCCCAAGAGTGCCTTATAAGTGTGGCCGAATTCTAGGTCACTCTCATAGAGAAGCGGCCAATCAGAAGTCTCATGACCACAAGAGTTGAGCACGGTGGTGAGTGCCACGATCGGTGGTCGGCTAAGGCAGTCTGCAACATTATTGGTGCTACCCTTTTTGTACTTGATGTTCAAATGAAGTTGTTGCATATATGTGGACCACTTCTGATGGAAATCATTCTGCAACTTCCCTTGTGTTTGTATGAACTGCAGGGGCCGGTCGTCTGTGTGGATGATTTTTTCCTTCCCCAGAATGTAATGCTTCTATTGTTGACAAGCTTGCACAATGGAGTACATTTCTTTTTCATAAGTGGGATACTTGCGAACTGTGTCAGACAATGTATCACTATGATATGCCACTGGATGTCCTTGTTGAGTAAGAACTGCCCCAATAGCATAGTCAGAGGCATCTGTCTCGATCTCAAATGGTTGTTGCAAGTCTGGTAAAGTGAGCACTGGGGCAAAACAGAGGCGATTTTTCAATTCTTTGAACGCCTTCTGTTGAGGTTCCGACCAGAAGAATTTTTTTCTCGCTCCTCCCTTGGTGAATCCCAACGCGAACCTTCTGTAGAAATTAGCAAGACCCAGAAAGCTGCGAAGCTCTGTTATAGTAGTTGGGGCTGGCCAATCTCGAATGACTTGGATCTTGGCTAGATCCACATGCACCCCCATTTCATCAATAATGTATCCCCGATATTGAACCTGGGTCATGCCAAAAGTGCACTTCTCCAGATTGGCACACAACTTGTGTTGCCGCAGTGTTTGGAGGACTTGTCAGATGTGGTGAAGGTGCTCTTCCCAAGTCTGGCTAAAGATTAGAATGTCATTCAAGTACACCACTACAAATGAGTTGGTGAATGGCCGCAAGATGTCATCCATCATCCTCATGAAGGTTGCGAGAGCATTCGTCAACCCGAAAGGCATGAACAACCATTCGAAAAGGCCTTCCTTGGCTTTGAAGGCAGTCTTCCACACATCTGAGGGTTCAATCGGTACCTGGTGATACCCCGACTTCAAGACATTCTTGCTGAAATACTTTTCACCTTTGAGTTGGTCCAGAAGGTCATCAATCAGTGGGATCGGGTACCTATTCCGGACAGTAATCTTGTTCAGCGTCCGATAGTCAATACAGAGTCTCCACGTCCCATCCTTATTCTGTACCAACACGATCGGGCTCCCACAGGGCGATGAACTTGGTCGGATGTGACCCTTCTGCAGCAGCTCCTGAATCTACCTCTTGATTTCATCGTTCTCTAGAACAGAGCACCGATATATCGGTCTGTTGGGTAGCGGTGCACCTGGGGTCAGATCAATTGGGTGCTTGACATGGCAGTGCAGAGGAACCCCTGTGGGTGAGGTGAAAATGTCCCCGTACTCCTCCACAACCTTATCCATTTTTTGTTGTCATGCAGAGGAGCCTTGTCTAGAGGTCGTGGCCACATTCTTCTTCTTGCCCTGGGGGCGGATCACCAGGAAAACCAATTTCCTGGTTTGGGAAATGAGCTTAATACATTGTTTTGCAGTAACCAAAGAGATAGTGGTAGGAGGTGGTACCTCTGATATCTTGTACAACTTATTTCCCAAAGTAACAATAACAGCACGAGCCTGAGACTCATACATAGTAGGACGCTTCCACAAGTATGGTTGTCCTAATAATACATCAGAAACATCAATAGGAGCAACGTCACATAATACCTCATCCGTGAAAGGCTTGATGCTATAGGGAAGGCAGCACTGCTGGCTGACGCGGAGATCTCGTCCTTGGTGAAGCCACCCGATGGTGTATGGATGTGGGTGAGCTATGGTCGGCAAGCCCAACCACTTCACGGCATCTACCGAAATGAGATTCTTTTGGCTCCCATTGTCGACAATGAATTGTACCGAGGAGCCCTTTAACCACATCTGGGAGCGGAAGAGATGTTCCTCCTCCTCCGGATCTTCTAGTTCCTCCTTCTGGATCTTTGTAGTGGCAACAGTGGCATTGGGCTCCACATCAATAATCTGTTTCACTTTTTCATTCCCCTTGTCAGGTTCTGATTCAGAGTCAGAGCATGCATCTGACTCAGAAGCCTGCATCTCGGCCACCACCGACTACTTGGCCCGACACTCACTTGTGTTGTAAGTGGAGCTCTTATGGAACTCACACCACTTTCCTGTGTCCTTCTTTGGCTTTGCGGTGCTGTTCTTTGCTTGTGGCTTTGACAGGTTATCTTAAGTCACCATGCCTTGGCTCTGTCCTTTGTTCTGCAGCTTGGGAGCACCTTTCCCTTGCTTTTGATTTGCAGATCCAAAGTCTCTCTTCTTTTGTTTGAATTTCTGCTCAATCTTGGCAGCATACCGGTATGCCGTATCAAGCGAGGAGATGTCGAGGAACACCATTTCCTCCTAAATGTATCTATGTAGACAACCATGATACTTTAGCACTAGATGTTTCTCTAAATCTTTGATACCCAACTTGGTGCGCAGGGTATGGAACAGATTCGTCAGCGCATGCACATCTTGATCCCTTTATTGCCGCAGTGTGGTCCATTGTATGTAATTGTACTCATAGCTCCCCACATGATATTATTGTTCCTTGACGGCGTCTCAGAAAGAATTACAAGTGGGTACGGCCAAGAACAGAGAGGGTTTTGTCTCGTCCTTTTTCTCATAGTGGGTTTCCCACTAGTCCTTGACATGGGGGGCAGCTTTGAGGAGTGAAAAAATAATCTTCTCCCTGTCAGAAAAGTCATGAACTGAGAAATATCCTTCTAGTAGATTCAACCATCTATCTACAGCATCTGCATCTATTTGACCCTCAAAAATGGGAATGTCAAAATTTACTTTTACCTTAAAAGAAGTTGCACCTCTAGAGTGGCTGCTGGATGCAGATGCACCACCGGTGGGCAGCCGTTGAAGGATCTGGGCAAAGTTATCCATCATCACGTTCCTTTGTTTTTTAAGGGCCTCCTCGAGCAATATTTTGATAGGATCTCCTGCTCCCTCATATTTATTTTCATCCCCCATGGGTGTCCGTCGGGGTTTGCGAGGCTGATCTTGCAAAGGTTCCACCAGATCGAGCCCTAACTCCTTATACCCCGACCTCGTTGGGGACATGCAAAGAAGGATTGAGGAAAAGCAGACCGCTCTGATACCACTGATCCAGATTTATGGAGGAACGCAACAGAATAAACACATAACCATAAATACAGAGATGCAGTGGAAATAACACTTCATTTCATTAATATCAAAGAACTAAAATTTGCTTACAGACAGAATGGAAATAAATCTAGCTAGGTCGTTGGTAGCTATCTCTGAGGAGAGATGTGGTGGCTACAGGCCTCTAAACTAAGTTACAATGAGGCTCGAGGGCCTATTTATTATTTAGAAACAATGGAGAACACTAAACATCCAAAAACCTAACCCTAGGAGATGAAGATCCAAAACTATGGGCCCCGATTGGGTAAATTGGTGTTTCAACTTCCCAGGGACGTAACTTTGGCATGGTATCTCCGTTTGACGCACATGATACATCACTAGAAATATATATCCCAGGACTAAAATTTTTTTCTTGAATATCATTTTGAAATGGACGGAATGATATTCGTTGGACGCGCAATGCCCAAAAAATGTCATTTAGGGCCTCAAAACGGCTCCGGAAGTTCAGGACCCAAAAAACTGCTAAAAATAGTAAGTTGTGCCGAAACTGAAAAACTGAAAGAGACAATGGTGGGGCCCCAAGTGGAATAGGCGGGTGGCCACCAATATCCACCTGGATCACTTTGTTTAAAGAATAAGATGGCAAAGGAGTTCCATAATTCTCCTTAATAATGAATAAATCAATGCCAAATGTGAAAGAGAAAAAACTTGGAAACTTAATTAAAGAAAACTTGATATGGAAGTGGCTAGATCACTTTGACTGGGTCAACCTTGACCAAAATCAATAGCGCTGTCATGGAGGAGTGGTCATCAATGAGGGACAACATAGTTTTAGATGGAGATGCATTGTGTGAATATAGTGATATTTTTAGATGGAGCTTAGGGTTTGCAAGCTCATATTCTATTTAAGGAAGAGGATGGTAGCCATATTCATTATGTATGGGCTTATTATATTTCTGAATATATGGTCTGTTCAGACATATATCTTTCTCTTGCTGTTTAGCTGAGATAGAGTTTTGTTTAGCACAGGGTGTTCCTGATCGGGAATCCCACCTCTTCCATTGAGGAGCTCTCGGAGGAGTCTTGCACTAAATTTTCCACTATCTAGATTAAGTCCAAGCTTCTTATTTCAACTACAAAGCATATCCTATTGAGGGTTTAGTTGTTTTTGCAGGTTGCAGCAAGTGGTGATTAGATCTCTAGATCTAGGCCATCTCATTGCTTATTTTCAGTGGAGGAGGCTTTCTTTCCATTGGGAGGAAAGTATTGAAGGCCATATAGCCATATTTTGATCCCTATGGCACAATTTACTTCCATATCTGTGTTATTTCTATATGAGGAGTTGCAGGGTGGTTTAGCACACCATTTGGAGAGCTGATTTTCTAGTGAAGGGGATCTGCCTTTCACTTTGAATATCCATTGGAGGAGGCTATTTTATTTATCATATTAGATCATCCACACTTTCTATATCTCTGTTTTTCATTAGATTTGTAGTCTTGGATCTCATATCTACAACTTGTACTTGGTGTTTTGCTGAAAACTCTTGAGGGGTTCTTTAGAGGAGCTTGTATAGTGCTCAAATCTGATATATATCTATCTTTTGAGACACATATCAGCCCTAGATCTGATGTATAATCAATTTTTGTATTAGAGGTAATAAAATAATGCTATAAGGGTCTTCCAGCTTTTATACATGGTTGAAACACCTCTTATTGAATGATTTTGTCCATTGGAGGCTTGTATTTCTTGTTATGCATCATATGGCCCATTTCTTATGTACATTTTGCTACTATAATAACATATGAAAAGTCTCCATATTGACCTCTTGATTATACATGATGATCTGCAATATTTTTCCAACATTTTGCACTATATTCCTACTTTTCCCATTTGGGAATATTACAATAAACCACCTTTACCTCCATAAGCTACACCTGGTCAGCGAAGGTGAGCTTGTCCTACCGAGTCCAGTACCTCTTGAACCTTTGGTGCTTCATCTTAATCTAATTTACCAGAGTCATCAGATCCTTTGAGTATCGAGTCTCGAGTTGTTTCTACCAATCCCGGTTTGCCTACTACCGTCGAGATGGAACTCTCACAATTACATGGGGACACTGAAGTTGAATTCAGTGAAATGGTAAGTCCAGAATCTAAAGTTGTTCAACTAGAAGTTGATCTAGAAACTATTGTTATTTTACCAGAACATATTGATCCCCAATTTGAAAAAAAATAAGCTTTTCTCGTGTTGGAAAATGATCAATCGGATCATCCTTAGTCTTCCGTAACTATTAAGTCTTCCTCTTTACCACAGATTCAACCACCTGAAATTTATCTCGGGCCTGATGGTGAAGTACTTCCACCTAGTTTGATTTCAATTGAGGAAGAACCCCAGGAAAAGACACCCCCTAAAACTCCAACTCATTTTGGTTCGGGGCTTCATATTTACCCATATTTTCCTCGTTTGACCTACACTGCTCCTGTTGATTATGCTCAGTTTCAAGTTCCTATAGATTCTTTAGGGTATTTACTGGGTTATTTAACCATGGTTGAGACAACATCCCAAACTATACCATCTGTTACAGCTGCGACAAAATCTATTGTTGCTACCTCTTTGATGTTTACTACGACACCTGACTCTCATATTTACGGTGGTCTGTCCGTCCCACCGGGTTACCACTCTTTATCTGGAACCTACTATGGTGCCTCCTCTATTCCATGGACTTTTCCCATGTCGTCGTTTGGAATTTTATCTGGTTCCTCTCTTACGATTACTAAATGACCTGATCCTTTATTTACATCTTCAACTCAATATCAGGCTGGTCCATCCAAGTATTTTCCACCTTATCCATATTCTACTGTACTCCCACCATATGAAGGTCAGTATGCTAAAACTTCTTATACTCCATATCGTGGGAGGAAACCCATGGTTACCCAATATGGAAGTACTTCATCATCTTTAGGTCAATATTATGCTGGATTGCATGTTTGTTAGTGGCAACCTACCTTGTCTGTTCAACCGCAAACAGTTGTGTCCTCATATCAACCCGTTCAACCTGTTCCATCCATACCTACTACGCCTCTTATTACTTCCTTACCCTATTTACAAGCTCAATTGGTTGTAGCTCAGCCCTCTCAGGTGGGTCCTTCAACCCTTTACCCTCAATTTTCGTGTCTACAGACTCCCCCTCCCTAGGCTAGCTTACAACAACCATCTGTATCGAGAATTCCTCTACCACAGGCCAGTTTACTCTTGTATGGGATGTCACAAGATTTTACTGGTCCCGTCCATTCACAAGCTAGTCCAACCTATTCTGGTTTGGGTTATAATCCTGATAGGAAATAGCTACATTATTAAATCCCGTGGAAGCTGCAACCTCCTCCTCTATCACAGCCACAACAAAAATTCCAACAGTATCAAACCTGTCCTGTAATGGGTCAACAATCCTATGCTAGGATTGGTCAACAACAAGCTTATCTAGGTTCTGTTCAACAGGCCTATCAAGGGTTTTGTCAACAAACTTACCCTATCAGGGTCACCAGTAGCAGTTTCCTTATGCTTGTGCACAACGACCTATTGTCCAGGCAATTCCATTGTACCATATTTATGCTAAAACTGATATAAACCGACAATTATTGTTTGATGCAACATTAGAGTTACCCAATTTAAACTAGTTCATTAATGATCCCATTCATTATTCACCTCGGTGGATGGTGATTCCTCATAAATTAGCCTTTGATATTTAGAAATTCAATGGAAACGCTAGACAAGATCCGTCTATGCATGTTATGACTTATCAATTATGGTGTTTGTAAAAATCCTTGAATGATGATTATGTTAGACTTCATATTTTCCAGAGAACGCTCACTCATCTGGCTACAAAGTGGTATATTGAATTACCACGAGCTTCTTTCGATAACTTGACGGCTTTGGCCACTACATTTCTAACCCACTTCGAGTTACCCATCATATATGAAACTAGAACAGAACTTTTGACCAACTTTAAATAGATGAATTCTACTCGCATATCAGAGCACATACATGAGTGGCTTCATCCTCATCAAATGGTTAAAACCTTTGTTCCAGATCAGCTATTAGTTGAGTAGTTTATAAATTCCTTGTTGTCATATATCACCGAGGATGTGGCCAAAGGTGATTTTTTCACTGAAGAACAAGTAATTTCTCGTGCCGAGTATCTAGATTTGATGTACACTTAGTGTGGCGCACTCTATGAAAATATTATGAATGTACTGCGACAAAATTTTACTATTCCTCCTCCTCCATCTGGTAAGGACTCGCATGCCGATGAAAGTGTGATTGGTTCTTATAGCACTAAGGCAGCAAGTATACCAACTCTGTCTAATCAAACCCCTCTTCCATATGATCCTGCGTCTTCTTCTGAAATACATGTCGTGTCATCTCACAAGGGAAAAAGTGACAAGAAACCCAGAAGTAAGAAGAAATGGAAAGATAAGAAAAAATAAAATTCACCCCAGCTGGAAAAATCATCCGATACATTTGGTACTTCTTAGAAACCTTGTTACCCCTATTTGATATGTAATGAGGAGCATTTAACGCAATATTTTCCTCACTACTCAGAAGTCTCAAAAATTATTAATACTTCTCCTGCATCTACTATGTTAACAAAACCTTTTCCGAAACCAAAAACACATATGGTTACTACGGATCCCGCTTCGAGTTCACAAGTGCTTATGTTACTACCACTAAGCCCAAACTGATGTTTTTGTGTCCACTTGAAGTAAATATTATGGTAATCCTCTTCCATCATCAAATATTTAGGCTACAGATAAACCTACTACTTCAACTTTGTCTGATTCAACTGTGTCGCCTATTATTCCTGAGTTAACAATAAAGCCGCCAAAGGGAGTCGTTCATAAATCAACTTTCAACCCTTGAGCTCGTGCAACTCAAGATTATAACGTAGTCTAAGATCTAGCTCAGTCACCTTCAGCTATGTCGATGCTTGAGGTTCTTCAGAATTTCCCCTCCCAGAAGAACGATTTGTTGTCGGCAATTGGTGGAATCGATTCGATGGACTCTAATCTCATAGTCTTCAACCACATGGGCTATGTGCCACAATTTCCAGCACAATTAGCAATTTTGATCCAAGTGAATGTCCTAGGTCACCTCATTCATCGAACTATTATTGATGAAGGTGCATCTACTTGTATCATGTTTATGAATTTTTGGAAGTCACTTGGCTCGCCACGTTTATCACATTCACCAATGACGTTGAAAGCTTTTGATGGTCGTACATATAAGCCTTGTGGAATTTTTAGTAACCTCCAAGTCAAACTAGGGGAAAAACTGTTACTATTGAAGTTGAGGTCATTGATGGACCCCTTGACTACAATATCTTACTGGGAATACCGTGGGTTTACGCTATGGTTGTGGTTGTCTCTACTTACTTTCGCATGATTGGCTTCCCCCATAAGGGCAACATCACAACCATTGATCAACTCACCTTCATCGCCTCTAGTTCTCAGGAAATTGGAATATTTTTGTTCGATCACGGACCCCCGCCATATCTTCATAACATTGGTGTAGGACTCTTTAAGGATTCTTCTGTAATGGGCACCTTTTCATTACCATTGCCTATGACATCGGCGGAAATTGCAAAAATGGAAACCTGAAATATGATATGTTCCACTTCATCTGATTTATGGAAGATTCCCAATGATTCTGCAATATATAGGTTGGGTGAAATAATTCCGCTAAGTCCAATTGTGCTCGGATAGCAATCAATATTTTTGGCTTTTGTGACCAATCCTAATCGTTTGTCATCGACTATTTGGGTCGATTTTTCTTTGGATTATGATACCTCTTTTGACCCTTTTTCACGTATATTCTCAAATGATGAGATCATTATGGAATCCATGATGCCAGAAGAAGAACCATGGGTAGATTCTCATCATTGATCTCGTCTTCCAGATTACATTGAATATATTCTAACTGAACTATATCGCTCTACAGTCATTGATTTGTTTATGAATTCCATTTCTATCCACGACGTCGATTCAGAGCGAAACCTATAAAATATCAAAGAAATGATTTCTATCGATATTTCAACCAAACCTGGTGTAGTAGAAAACATTCATGTCGGCGTGTCTTGTTCTACATCTAAAGTTGACACTTACTACTCTCTTTTCCATGAATTTTGTGATGTATTTTCTTGGTCGTATGAGGAAATTCCAGGCATCAATTCCTGTATCATTGAGCACAAGATTAAAGTGTACACTGATGTCAAGCCAGTACAACAGTGAATCCATCCTATTCATCCTAAAAAATTTGTTGCCATTAAAGAAGAGGTTGAAAAAATTTTGTGTTCTGGTTTCATTTAACCTGTTTCGCTTACCGAGTGGGTTTCAAACATTGTTCCTGTCATGAAGAAACAAAGGAAGATCAAAGAGTGCGTTGATTATTTGGATTTTAATCGTGCTTGTCCAAAAGAAAACTATCCCACTCCATTTATTGACCAAATCATTCACGAATGTGCCAAATGTGAAATATTTTCCTTCATGGATGGTTTTTCCGGTTACAATCAGATCAATATTCGCCCAAAAGACCAATGTAAAACAAAGTTTTTCTGTCCCTGGGGTACATTGGCTTATTCAAAACTCCCTTTTGGTTTGAAGAATGCTGGGGAAACCTCTCAGAGGGATATGAATTATTCCTTCCATGACATGAAGCACATTATTCAACCTTATCTCGATGACTTACGTACACATTCATGGAAACGGGTTGACCACTTGATACATTTGGGAGCCATAATTGTATGATGTCATTACTATAAAATACACCTCAAACTACACAAATGTGTGTTTTGTGTCAGTTCTGGTTGTTTTCTTGGTTTCACCATGTCAAAAAACGGAATTTGACTTGATCCCTTGAATGTCCAGGCCATTCTAGATTTGCCTGCACCTTCCAACCTACTTCAGTTAGAGAGACTCCAAGGGAAGGCTAACTTTCTAAGGAGATTCATTCCTAACTACGCTGAAATGGCTAAAGTACTTACTCGACTCTTGAAAAAGGGTACTCCTTTCCATTGGGATGAGGTTGGGCAAGCATATTTTGGTGCTCTTAAAGATACCCTGATTCAAGCATCATTAATCTATCCTCCAAATTACCAGAGTGATTATTTCTTGTATCTCACCACTACAGATACAACCATCGCCATGGTTTTAGTCCAGGAATAATATGGGATTGAACATCCGATCTATTATTTGAGTCGCAATATCAATGATACGGAATTTAAGTACACTTATCTTGAGAAGATCTCTTTGGAAGTTGTCTAAGCTGTACAAATATTTCGCCACTATATCCTACTTCGGAAGACCATTGTCATTTTTTATTGCAACCCTATGACATACCTTATGTCACGTCAATTGCTAGGGGGGAAATACTCAAAATGAATAGTCATTTTGCAGGAATTTTATTTGGAATTCATCAAATCCAAGTCAAAGAAGTCTTTTGTTTTCGCTAATCTTATCTACGACCTTCCCTCGAGTAGCACCAAGTCTACATCAGAACCATACATTCTGGATTAGTCAAGTTGTTTCTGATTGCATCATCTAACCCGTGGTATGGAGATTTTATGATCCATATCCAGACCCAAAATTTATGACCCGATACATCTCATTCAAAATTAAGATGTGTTCGATACCAAGCCAAATATTATCTGATCTTCGGCAATAAAATTTATCGTCGTGGTGTCGATATAATTTTATGTAGGTGCCTCACTCATCAAGATGTTGAGAGAGTTTTAAATGATTTCCATGTTGGTACCTGTGGTGGAAATTTTTCTGGTTTTTCTACAATGCAGATTATTCTCCATGCTGGTTACTTCTGGCCTACCATATTTTGCGACTACATTCTCACGGCCAGAAGTTTTCATGCTTGCCAGATATTTGATCATAAAACCCATGTGCCGCTAGCACCAATCTATCATGTCATTGTTCTGGGACAATTTTCCAAATGGTGCATTGACTTCATGAAATGTAACCCTCACTCAGCGAGGGGGAATGGCTATATTTTTATTGTCGTCGACTATTTTACCAAGTGGGCCGAGGTGATGTCTTCATTTAACAACATAGGTAATACAACTACATTGTTTTTCTTTAACCGTCTGGTTACTTGGTTTTTTGTGATGCAAGCCATAGTTACAGATCATGGAAAGCACTTTCACAACTACATGATGACTGAGTTTACTTCCAAGTTAGTATTGTCGCATGATAGTTCTACCCCTTATTATCCATAGGCTAATGGACAAGTTGAAGCCATTAAAAAAATTCTTAAGCGTATGCTTCAACAAATGATTGGGGTTCATAAACAAAACTAACATTTAACCTTGTAATCGGCTTTGTGGGATTACCAAACCTCAGCAAGAAACGCAATTGGATTTACTCCTTTTTAGTTGGTTTACAGTCTGAAAGCCATATTACCAATTCAATGTGAAACTCCATCATTGAAACTCACGATTGACCTACTACCTGACACTTCTAATGAAGAGGCACATCTTTTAGATCTCATCCATATAAATGAAACACATTGTGAAGCTGCATTGGCCAACGAAGCACATAAGAGACGAATGAAGGTGCAATATGACTGCAATGTCAAGCCTCACACTTTCTTAGAAGGATACATAGTCTTGCTTTATGACGAGGAAGCTGATAAGATAGGAATAGGAAAATTCGAACCATTATGGCATGGTCCCTATATTTTCAAGTGTGTTATGGAAAAGGGTGCATGTGAGTTGGTAGATTATGATGGGATTCCACTGTCGCAAGCTTGGAATGGGTTGTATCTCAAACATTACTATGCTTCATTCTACATAGTAAACACTCTATGATATTGTATATATACTTTGATTATGTGTGTTTCACAGTGTGTCTTTTAAGATTTTTCATGTGTTTAGTAATCTGCTTTGCATTTTTTTGTAGATGTTGGAATCTTCAAAGCCATTTGTTGGTTATGCCAATGGTGCTAGTCATAGTACGCAAAATCTATCCTCTGGAGCATGGGCCATCTTCGCTCCAAGTGGTGAGTTAGTGAGTTTCCAAGGGGTTTGTAATAGTCGATCCACCAACAATATCGTTGAGTATAGTGCATTGATCAAACTCCTCTCTGATTCCATTTCACTTGGCATTCACCGCATCATCATTAGGCTAGACTCAGAGTTTGTCGTACTACAACTTGATAGTGTTTATAATGTCTGAAATCCAACTATTCATCACATGTTCCTTAGAGTTCATATTTTGGAAAGACATTTTGTTTACACCCAATATCAACACATTTCTAGAAACTTTGACACCTTGATTGTTTCTTTAGCGAATTATGTGTTAAATAGACATTTGAAACATATGTAAAGATATATTTTCAATTGACATCACAAAATTGAATAGGATTGCACATAACCATAGTAAAACACTGAAAGTAAAATAGATAGATAATCGATTTGTTTAAAAAAAAATTTGTCCAAGAGATTTTGGTCACATGACCTCAAAATGTATGCAGATATATCATATCCTAAGTAGATATAGTGGTGCTCATGATAGTAGGTCACTTCTTGAGCTATCATGCACAATAGCCTCATCCATCGGCTAGGGACACCAATAGTATGGCGCTACAGCCTCATCCATAACTCCTTGATCTAGATATCTGGTATCCCAAGAGTCAACCCCTCTACATGTGGCTGTAACTCAGCCAGAGTCTTGGTCAAATCAAAATCCTGAAGGACTACTTTGTCGACAGTCCTCTATGTTGGTTCATCCACCTGCTGTAGAAGACCCACTGGTCGAACACTACCCACATCTGTATGCATAAAAAATATTTATTTTAGTCTTGGAAACATCAAAAACACAAAAAAAATGTAAAAAACATCATCAAAACATTATACCTTTATCACCCCATTGATCGCCTACTGGTAACATCAAATATGGGTCTCTGTGAAATCCACCCCTCCATATGGATGCTCCTCTATGAAGATATGTTGTTGTCAAAGCCAAGTAAATAATGCAGTAGAGAATGAGATCAATGACTGGACATCATGTCTAGCCATCAAATCTACCCACCGATGCATCTGCGGATCCATAGGACAAGCTACACCCAATGTTACATGTTGTGTCTGCATCAATGGAATTCGATCTAGAATGAAAGTGATAAGGATCAATCCATAGCTAAAATTATTTTTCTTTCCACTTTTCACTTTGGTCAGTTGTTCTTTAATCCGAGAGAGTAATTATTCAACCCAATTAAACATGGTCGGCTCGAGGAACTCAATCACATTTTTCATGTATGATCTATTCGCAACATGAAGTGTCACGCTTCCAGCTAGCTTTTTGATGGTGAACATGATCGTTCAAAAATGCATATTGTGCACATCCCTGATGTTTATCTTTCCATCAGGTTTCTTGGCTCTGTACTTGGCCAAAAAACTGTTGAATTTAATCCCTCATTGTCTTACCTCCACAAACGGAACCCACAAGGGAAATGGGGGAACCAACTCTTGACAAACCCATCAGAAAGTAAATATCATCGAAAAATATTGGGAACACTTTGTCCCCAATGTGAAATTCCTACACTACTAGATCCCATGAGTGAATCAAGAACTGTAATAGTTCGAATTTTTGCCTCATCCTTGATAGTTTAATGTACTTGAGTAACCCAATATATCCGAGGGTTCTCACAGTATCAGGATCATTTAGGGCAACCATATCATGTTCCTCGTGTTCTCTTTCTTTCCATGTAATTGAGATTTTAATTCAACAAAATCTTGCAATCAAACCATAACCTTAGTCAGGATCCATTTCATGCAAAACTGAACAAATTTTGGGCACAAAACACAAAGAAAATTCATCAACTATGCCCAACACACCGTACTCCCTAGATAGAGTGTTGTAGAGCATCGAGGCTTCTATCTAGTTCCTTTGTAATGCACCTTTCGACACTCTATGGTGCGCTGGTCCTAGGATGTTGTAGATTTTCCCTAGGAGCCCAAAAACCCTAAAATAGCTGCCTAAAACTACAAAATAATGATACCAATAGAAAGAGAAAGGTCAGATCTCTTACCTGGTCATGACGGAATGAGAAATGGTCCACAGAATCTGTCGCAATAAACTTCTGAAGCTCAAGGGAAAAACTAGCTCAGAGTGCTCAAAACTTAATGGTAAATGTGAAATGGTAAAATGACATGGTAAATTCTCATTTAAATGATCTTTTCGACTATTTCATGCATATTTAATGAATCAAATATAGTTTTTTTACCTATTTTTACTATTATAAAGATATGTTTAATCTATTTGGTGGTTCTTTGAGCAGATTTACAGCCGATACATTGAATTTGACAGACATGATCTTAAAATCAGCTTTGACCATAGAGCACACTTTTATCTCTTTTTCGATCTCTGTTAAACATCAAAAAATGAACCCCCCTTGAGTCCTCTTTTAGCTCTTTTCAAACTCCCAAAAAATGAAAATATTGTCAAGCACTTGTCCTTTTGAGCTTGTAAAAGGAACTGAAACGACATCTACATAGTATAAGTTTAACCCTTTTCTAGATTGGGATAGGATTTTTACGAAAAATGAATGCCCTAGTTGAAAATGGCTAGGAGGTTCTCTCAAGTATTATTTTACGCTTTTTCGGACCAGAGGGACAAATTTACGAAAAAAAACTTGTGAAGTTTCCTTTTCATCCCTTTTTAAAACTCTCTAAACATGAAAAAGGACCGAGTTTTCACTGTCGTTAGACTCGTTAAAGCATCAAATAGTGATAGAATTGTCCATCACGACAAGATCGAGTTTCAATTTCACTAGACTCATTAAAACATCACATAGATATGGATTCACTCGAAGGGTGGAGTTATACATGAAGCATATGCTGTGAAACCAGCTCCAAAAATAGAAAAAAAGAGATATCAATGCCTTAGAAATAACCCACTTCGAGGGGGCAACCTCCAATCCATTACATTAATGAAAAATTATTGGATGATACAAATGATAAAAAATCCTTTCAATATATAGAGTCCATGGGGCCACAATGTAATCCTAGCCGACCTAACAATAATAATGTAAGGGCACAATAATAACAATATGGGGGTTACATGGGTACAATAATAACAATAAGGGGGTCTACACTAACATAATAAGGGACTACACTAGTAATATAGGGACCTAACATGCCCCTCTCCTTCAAGAAAGTGTTGTCCTCAACGCTTGATTATTTCTTGATGCTTTTGTATAAAATTCTCATCCTCCCATGTGGAATCTTCTACAGGAAAGTTCTTCCACTTGTTGAAATAACTTTAAATTGATTGTACATGTTGAGTTCTTGTTTCTGTGACTGCTTCAGAACTTCTTTCAATGTGATGTTGATCTTTCGGTTGTTTCATTTGATTTTGCACCAAAGTTAGGTTATCCTTTGAGAGTTGGAGAAATTGTTGTTGATGATCGATGTGATATTCCACTACTTTATCATCCATAATAGATTTTATTTGATCCCTCAAACAATCCAAATTAGCCACCATTTCTAATTTTAAACCATCTATGTCATCTTCGGTTTCTCTTCGTATGATCGAAATTTGTTGCACTTGGTATCGTAATTTTGATATCTCATATTGCAATTATTCCTCTTCATGCATCATAGTATAGATTTCTGAGGGCTTAATGGGTATGGAATTATTCTTTGGAGGCATTATAGAACCTATTATTGATAAAAATTCTTCAATATTCCCTTGGAATCACTTCAAACTTCTCTTTTACGCAAGACATATGCAATTCGAAAAAAAAATATACACCTTTTTTCTTGCTTTTGAGCAGCTCGCTATTGAAACTGAATTATCTTTGTGATTGCGGATCCTCAATATCTGAAATTTGGCCCTCTAGTCGCTCTCGGAAGCTTCTTTCAAATGCCACAGGTGTGATATGATTTGGATTCTTCGAGGAAAATTTATGTTCAATCTCCCACAATGACCCAATTATGGACTGGTTCAGTAGAGTGAACTTGTATGACTTTACACATGTTACTGTTTCCTCCTTTGGCTCTGAAATTGATAGACTGAAAAGTACTATTTGTGTACTTGAGGACACTTTTTACAGCATTCCAATCCAATGCTCAGAGAGATAGCTATGAAGATTTTCCCACGATCACCTCTTTGAGATGAAATTCAAAAGCCTCAAAAAGCCCTAACTTCCACAGATCATATATCTGAAACTATTGCGAACCAATATTTGAAATTTTGTGAAGATGTTGCTTAGGATTTCAAATTCTCACTCTAAACATTTCAGCTTCTGAACTTTCGTAGAAAAAAAATTATTACGAAAATACCACGATAACCTGTTTAGGTTAAATTGAGGAGCTTGTAAAATGACCTAACTTGCACAGATCATATCTCCGCAAATATTACAAACCAAGATCTGAAATTTTGCGAAGATGTTCCTTAGGGTTTTGGATTTGCACTCTAAAAATTTCAAATTCTGAACCTTCATAGAAAAAACGTTATAGCGAATATTCCACGATGACCTATTTGGAGCAGCGAAACCCTAGAATCTCAAACCTTTGATACCAAATGTTGTGAAACCAACTCCAATAGAAGAAAAGAGATATCAACGCCTTATAAATAAGCCACTTCGAGGGGTCAACCTCCAATACATTACATAAATGAAAAATTCTTAGATGATACAAATGATAAAAACTCCTTTCAATATATAGATTCCATGGGGCCACAATGTAATCCTAGTGGGGCCACAATGTAATCCTAACCGACCTAACAATAATAATGTAAGGGCACAATAATAACAATATGGGGGTTACATGGGTACAAGAGTAACAATAAGGGGGTCTACACTAACATAATAAGGGATTGCACTAGTAATATAGGGACCTAACAACATATCTTATCCTCCTCAAGCTTGTTAAAATATAAAGAGGTATTGGTCAACAATGACTGGGGAAAATGGGAAAGGGATAAATCACTTTATGGTAGCAAGTCTCTCTTGAACATGACACTCATTCACTTCATCTCTGTGGTTGTCGAGTTAGGTTATCTGCTTGATGGTCTATCATACCATCCATCACTTTGATTTTGGGTAAATGCTACCAACTCATTCAGTGTCGTTGATATGTTCAAGAGAAGTCACTCAATAATTCCTCATCCTTTGCAATACTATAAACTTTCATTTCATGATTTCCATCCCTGAACATTTCTTCATCAGTTACATCCTGTCTCTGAAATCAATACTCATGTTTTATGTCCTTGATGGGGGATACATCAAAGCCCTCTTATGACGAGTTGCTTCCTATCGACATTAGCTCATCATCTAGGAATTTGACTTATAAACACCCTTCCACTACCTTGGAGTTTGCATAAATCAATGGCAAGTTTATCTCTTCCAGCCACAGGTTGACATCACTGGAATTCGACCGAAAGATTTTGTATGGTGTTTGACACCAAATCATCTATTCACACCATTCAAACTGTATTATAGTACCTTGAGAGCCATTATCATCATTAGTGGTTTCTCTTGCATCTGTTAACGACTTACATCGTTGGTTGGTAATCAAACGGTGTATTCCCATGTTCGAATTCAGATCACATATTCACATGTTTAGACTCGTACTTTAGGGATCGAGTGAATGAGATAGAAGACCCCAGATCTAGTATCATCCATCCGGGCTACGATTTCAGGAGTAGTACCAAATCATTCGTACGATGGCTTTACACAGATGGTCATCCTATCAAGGGTCTATATATGTAGATGAATTTTTTATTTATATAAATGTTATGATAATTTATGTGCTGAGTATGGGTATGCTTCCTTTAGAAATTCATGTCCAAAATGTAAAAGACATCATGATGTAATGTATTGTAATTGATGCAAGTCACTGTCCGCTTCATATCCTACTCAGCACATCGTAAAGCATATCACTCAACATTATCATTTTTAACTTCATGATTTAGGGGGCAGTTGTTATAGGCCAATTTGGGCATCACTCTCGAAACTCATATCAGTACAAAAAGGGTTTATCATACCCTAAATCAGTTGCTACTTGCCTTAAAAAAATTCATCCCATTGTTGGTTTTTATCCATGAAATTTTCAGTGCTTAAAGTTCACCTGAAATTCTCCATTAAGTCACCAACGTACCCCTAGACAGCAACAAGTGCTTTTAAAAGCACTTACTTCCATGAAAAGAAGTGTTGCGGAGCACCTACGCCCACTAAACAGTGTGGTGTTCGACTTTGAGTGAATTGTTCAAATGATTCTAGGAATCTTCCCACTTTCTAGTGGCTTCTACGTGTGGTTCCAACTACCATGTTATCTGATAACTTCAAATATGGAAACCATAAAGCCATTAAATCACTTATTTTCTTATCCCATTGAACAAGGAAATAGCCTCATCCACTTATGGAAAAGCCATTCAATGACCAATTAATGCCAAACTACCCTCATTTCCTATAAATTAAGCATTGATCATAGTGAAAAAAGGAGATGGAATTTTTTATTGTTATGTTGGTGAGATTATAGCTCTTGGAGGTATTGTTTTCAAGTAATTTTATGCTACGGGAGTAATGCTACTGATGTTATGAGGATGGACTGAAGCTGGAGCGAGCTGACATCGAATCGATCCAACTAGTTGAAACTTCTCCTTCTATATTATAATAAAGAGATTTGTTCTTTTCCCAATACACGTGTTCATGCTTTTATATATGTATTTTCAAATGCAATCGATTCATTTTTACTAATATGAATAGATAATATGCCTTTATTTATTTATTTTTCTTATTTTAGTAATTGCAGGTACCAATCAAATGAGTTCAGCCCAATTAGGAGCGAGGGGAGCGAAAAAGGGAGACGAAGGATAGCGAAGGATCAGAAGTAGGTGTTCTTCTCTTATCTATTTATCTAAGGAAAAGGTCAAGTGTCTTTCATATGTTGTTATAGGTGCATCCACCACACTTAGAGAAACCTATCTATCCAAAGGTTTTATTTTCGTAAAACACCTTGGTACACATTGGTTGACAATTCTAATCATGTTTATCTTACATGACCTTGGTTAGGTATTTTTTACCTTTGTTGTTAGGTATTATCATTGTTGACCATAGAAAACTTTATTAACCATTATAGTTGACTATGTTTGACCAATGCTTGACTTTATTTGACTAATATTGAAAATTATAAACCATAATATTAAACCTAAACAATTATTAATATTAAAAACACAACGGATTAATAAACCTAAGGGATTATTAATATTATAGACCTAAGGGATGAACATTAGACATGTTGTTTAATAAAGCCACTAGATTATCGATATTATAAACCCAAGCAATTGAGAAACCTAAGGGATTAATATTATAAACCCTAATATAAGTTCATACATATTTGGGAGGTATATTATAAACCCAAGGGATTAATAAATCCTAGGGATTATTGATATTATAAACCCAATGGAATAATAATATTATAAATTAAATGGATTAGTAAACCCAAAATATTAATATCATAAACCCAAAGGAATCATATTAAACCATAGGATTCATATTATAAGCCCAAGATATTATAAACCCTAAGATTAATATTATAAACAAAAGGGATTAAAAACCCTAATATTAATATTCTAAACCCTACGATTATAAACCATAATATTATAAACTCTAAACCCATTACCATAAACCAAAATAAACACTAAACCCAATTTGATAAACCCAACATATACATATATCTATATACCTAAGGGATTAATAAACCTAACAGATTATTAATATTATAAACCCTTGGGATTGATAGACACAATGGATTATTACTTTTATAAACCCTAATATATTTTCATACATATTATAAACTCTAATATATTTTCATATATATTATAAACCCAAGGGATTAAAAAACCTGGAATTAATTTTATAAGCCCTATTATTATAAACATTAATATTCTAAACCTTAAACCCAACATTATAAACCAAAATATTAAACTCTAATTTATTCAATGTCAGAATGCAACATTGAATTAATTGCAATGTAACGTGTCATTGTGACAATTATTATCACATTTCTTGTTGCATTGCGATGATGCTTGTCACATTGCAATGATGCTAGTCAGATTACGATCATGATTCACCATGGTTTACCATATTCGACCATGGTTGACAACGTTCAACCATGTTTTACCATGGTTTATCATGGTTGAGCATGGTCGATAATAGTTGATCGTAGTTGATCATGGTAGACCATGGTTGATCATGGTTGTCCATAATTTACCATAGGGAAATTGCAATGTAATGTAGAATTGGGACATTGATCTTGGTACACATTTGTTGACCATTGTAATAAGGTTAATATTGGATGACCTTGGTTAGATATCATTGACCTTATTTGATTATCATTGAACATCATTAGCCATCTTTGATCATGGTTGACCATAGATAGCTTGATTATCCATTATGGTTGACTATGTTTGATGAATGTTTGACTTTATTTGACTATGTTTGTATATTATAAACCCTAAGGTTATAACAAATATTAAAAACCACAATAAATAAAACAAACCAATTAAAACATGGCTTGTTAATATTAATTATTATAAACCATATTAAATAAACCAAAACAATTAAACCATAGTTTGTTCATATTAAACCTTATAATTAATATTATAAGCCCCAATATAAATATTGTAAATCCTAATATTATAAACTCTAATACATTATTTTACATATTAGGGGTTAATATTATAAACTTACGAGAGTAATATTATAAACCCAAGTGTGAATAAACCCAAGGAAAAAATATTAAACCCTAGGATTTATATTATAAACATAAGGGATTACAAACCCTAGGATTAATATTATAAATACAAAGGATTAAAAACCCTATAATTAATATTATAAACTGTAGGATTATAATCCTTAAGATTATAAATGCTAAACCCAATATTATAAAGCATAATATTAAAATCTAATTTACTAAATGTCATAATGCGACATTGCATTAATTACAATGTAATGTGTCATTATGACAATGATTGTCATAGTGCTTGTTGCATTGTGATGATTCTTGTCACACTGCGACTATGTTAGTCACATTGCGATCATGATTCACCATGGTTGATCACACTCACTAACAATTGATAATGTTTGACCATTACTGACCATGGCTGACCACATTCAACAATTTCTGACCATGGTTGAACATAGGGAAATTACAATGTAATGTAGCATTGTGACCTAGGTTGACCATGTTTGACCATATTAACAATTGTTTTCCATGTTAAACATGGATTTACCATGGTTTTCAAAGGTTGATTATGGTGAATATGGTTGACCAAAGTGACCATGATTGGTCATTTTTGACATAATTTTCCCATGGCAGAACATGTTTGGTGATGGTTTCACATATTTGGCCATGATTGACAATAATTTTGTGTCATAGAATCACGGGGGCTTCACTCAATCAACCTCTAATCTATCACGTGTTTTTGTGGCATATTAAACAATACCCTTAATTTGACTAAATATTGGAAAATAACCCTAAAATTCAAATTATTTAACCCCATGACAGTATGAACCCAATACACCTTCCCAATTTTAAAAACCTCTAGTTCCACTAGATATTAGAGGTATCCATTTTTTCATTAACATTTTTTATACCGCTTTATATTTCGTAATTAGCTTTGAGCTCCATTTTTTATACCTGCTAATATAAAAACCCTTTTCCCTCTATATATCCCCCAATATATTATGCCATTTTTTCCTCAATAAATATCCCCCAATATGAACCCACATGGTATGGTATTGCTCGCTCAGTGAAGCCCTCATACATAGAATATGGTTACCCATTTTCACAATGATTGGCCACATTCAACAATAGAGATCTTGGTTGGCCATGTTTGGCCATTCTAACCTTAATGGACCTTAGTTGATTATTAGGAATGAGTATACCAAGGAGTTTTCTACAGTGAGAGAGATGATATAGTTGACCAAAGTTCACCATATTTGATTAAAATAATTATAATGGAAATATTATTAATGTTATTTATTAATATTAATATTAATACACTTTATATTAACAATAATACTGCTAATATTATTAGTAATGTTAATATTAATAGAATTTTTAACTTTTATTTTTTATTAATAATTTTATTGTCAATTATCATAAAGCAAATGTTATTATTCTTATTTATTAATAATAACATTATTTTTGACTCCCTACATTCAAATATTCACTCTTTTAATTTCTCTCTGTACTATGTGATTACTTAAAAAAACAATGAACATGGAAGCTAAGACAAATAAAAATTCTACAATGCTCCTAAGACTAGTGTTTTTTTAACCATTCGATATTTCTTTGTGATTTTGAGAATGTTTCATGTATTTTAAATATCAGTATATCTTGGCCATTTTCACTTATAAAATACAGTGATGAATATAACCTAAAATTGAAATAATAAATTTAATTTAAGTTTTATTAGTTTTAAATGATTTTATTAAAAATTATAATTTTAAATTACAAAATTTACATAATTTTTATTTTATAAAAAAATCAAAATATTAAATTATTTTATATTAAAAATACCATTAAAATAACTTCAACAAGAATAGGATCATAAAATTTAAATAAAAATGCTTACATTCCACAATAATTGATAGTTTGTTTTTGCATAACAATGTCAAATAAAACTGAAAACCTCGAAGATAAGACAAAGATAAATTATTTCTCTTGGCAGTTACAAAGTCTAGCGATCCATTATTCGTTATGTCATTTCTGTGTGAACTTGAGAAGGTTTGCTTTATCAAGTCTCAAAATGAAAAAAAATTAGGAAAGAAATATGTTGCACTAAAGACGAGTGATATAGGGTTTGACAATGGTTGGGTTTGACAATGGTTGATGATACGAGGATTTACAAGTGTTTATTTTATTGGTTCCTCCATACATATATTTTTATTTTTAAAATATTACATCATCATTTTTGTTCTCATAATAAATAACAACCCTTATTTAAAAGTTCCACTACCCAAATTTAGAATAATAAATGTGGGCATCTACTATTGAGTAGAGATAACATAGTTAAAGTTAAATCATCCAACCTCTAGTGTATGTCTAAATAATACAGTAAGAAAATATGAAGATTACATTTATCGGCTATTAAAATTTTAGAGAATATTTGTACAAAATTTAAACCCAGATATCCAATAAGTCAAAAAAAACATCTTTTGGTGTTCAGATACCTTGTATGAATTTAATTCGAGAAAAAATCACTTTAATGTAGGAAGCTTTGAAAATTTTCATATATGTCTCAAATTACGGAGCATTCATCAAGGTTTTCATATATTCTAAGTTCCAAAGTTGAATTTTTCTTTATTAGAAAACCCAAAACTCCACCTAAAAATTCCAGAACCTTTTTGTACAAAATGAAAATGTAAATGAAGAGGACACCTTTGTTCTAGGGTTTTCGTTCTGCATATCTTCATGATTTTTTTATTTACAATGTGATATTCCCTAATTAATCCCGTGATTTGATGCAAATTGAAGATTTGCATGCTTAGATCCAAATTGAAGAGACAATCTTTAGAAATCCTCTAAACTTTTAACCTAGCACAACTAAACATTTAACACCTTGCAATTTATTGGTGAATAACGATAATTTTTTTTGTTGGGATCTACTTATATTTTGAGAAATCAAGCTCTAAGTTTAACCTAAAACTAGTAAATAGTGTGTAATCTATTACAAAAATATCAATTCCTAAAAATATTGTTCAATTCATTAGTAAAAAAAGTCTCAAATAAACCTCAAAAAACAAAGTCAAATTGACTATGACCACTAGATTTACTTCTGTGAAAGCTAAAGCAAGGCTTACAATTCTAGTTCGAACATTACAAGTTTATCCTTAATAATATATCAGTCATCAAAGCTATTACTTGCACACCTTTCAGTGATAATGTAAACAAACACTTATCCATTTCACCTGCACATTTGATATTAATTTTTTAAATTCATTTTCCTAATTTTCATACATGGAGATAAATAAGAGGCACAATAATTTTTTAATGATGATTTGGTAAAAAAATCATTTGAAAAAGGTTTAAGCATTTGATTTAAATATGAAAGGATGTTATCACTTTCAATTTCATTTGTAGATAGAGTGGCGACGACAAGAATATACAGGCATCTTTCAATTTAAACCATCTAATCAAAAAGATTAATTAAGAAAATGATTAAAGTAGCCAATTATAATAGAGGGATTCCTATCAACATAGTTAAAAATGAGAATCTCCTATACACTTTTTATATATTTAATAACTAAACTTAATTTCATTAAATTAACTATTCTATTATATTGTTAAGTGGCGTTTAACCCATATAATTACTTTCAATATAAAAAAAAATTATTAATTTTTTTTTTTTTTTTAATAATTTGACATTGACATAATGTATGTAAAATATATGTTTCCACTTATTAATTAAAATTAATACCATTTATTAAATATATTATAGCAAGTTAAATTAATATTTTACTAAAATAAAATTACTTTCTTAACCTATTTTTTCATAGTTCTTAAATTATTTTACTAATTTTTAAATGTGTTATTTCTAATTTGAATTATGTGTTACGATTAATAAAGTTGTTATTTTAAAATTGATAGATGTATTTATTTTAGAATAGGGTTTCTATAATTTTGATATAATTATTAATAATTACTATTTTCTTATAATTTAAATGGTCAAAATAACATATATATAAGTTGGATAGGACTACATTTTCATCATCATGTCAAATACATCACCCGATTAGGGTGGGGAATTGAACCATTGACTTCACATCAAGGAGTGCCTTAACAAGGCACCCGATCACCGCCTATCCAAGTCCTTGTCGAGGACTATTATTATTATTATTGTTATAAATAATAAATATAGAAATTAAAGATAAATACCTTTAATAAAATATGTAGCAAGATTTCTAATATAACTATTTTTAAGATATTCTCAACTTTGATATGTGATTACTATTAACCGACAGAGATTCACTTTTAATTATGAATCTACCAAGCATACAGAGGATCAAATCTCTTTCATTCTAATTCTTCCCAACCATTTAATTTATAGTCATATGGAGATGTTATAAATATTATTCTAAATTTATCTTAAATCCGAAGAAGAGGGATCAATTCTCTTTTCATTCTAAAAAAGGCTTGTAACTTAAGAGATTTTATGGTAGATCTGGAATGGTTTTACTTTTAAAATGAACATATTTATTTAAATTTATTTATTATATTATTAATTTTTATAAAATTATTTTATATCAAAATATATTTATAAATTTAAATTAAAAAATTAAAAAAAAATAACTTCTCATCATTTTGATTTTTATTTATCATCTATTTTCACTATATATTTTTATTTTAAAAGTTTTAATTGATAACCACTAATGAGCATGATCAACTATGGTACTACAACTTAGTAATATTTTAAAACAAAAATAAAACTATTCTTGTATTTTTAATTTTTATTTCTTTGTAAGCTTGGTACGAATACATCATCATCATTTCCAATATACCGCATGGATCATGGTGGGAAATTCAAGCGGTGACTTCACATCAAGGAGTGTCTTAATAGAGCACCCTATCACTGCTTATCCAAGCCCCCGTGGACTTTAAATTTTATTTTGCATGATGTATATATTATATGAAAAATGAAACTCTAATAATAATTATTTTCCATTTTTTTTCAAAAATATATCTATCACATACTATATTGGATAGTAAAGTTCATGCTTCATCTTATATAGAAAAAGTTGAATTATATAAAATTTTATGCCTTTAAATAGGCTACATTAGAGAAGAATACCATGAGAAAAACCATAGGTTGTCAAAACTGTAAACGATAAATGGAATAACTTATCTCAATTTTATTTTAATTATTAACTTCATTTTCTATTTTTTTAATATGTAATTTGACCTAGTCAAAATTTTTAATAAGACGAGATACGATAGGCCATTACAACATTTCTTCCACATTGGACTGGAGATCTAAAAATCTATATTTACATTATAGAAACATTATAGAAAAAAGTAAAGTATAACAATTTATCATGGATCGTTTTTTCAAGGAAGGCCAATACTTTAATCACCAAATATTCTATCATAATATCTGTTGAAATTAGTAGCCTAGTACAATACTAAGCATAGTCATTAAAAGATTAAAAAAAATACCTCATCCTTCGATGATTCACATGGTTGTGGAGAAAATGTCTTGACATGCAACTTTATGTTTAGAATTGGAATTGATGGTTGGTCATGTTGTGCTTGAGTTGTAGAGCTAGGCTAGGTGTTATTTACTCTCCATTCATGTTGATTACTTACATGATTAAGGATTGGGTCATTGTAATATCCACACCAAACACCTCTTTATGGATGGTGTCAATTTTTCCTTAAAAAATATCTATGGTGCACATGATATTTTCACGATCAATATTATATAGTTTTTGAAGTCCTCAACAATGATAATTTTCACCATCTAGTAAGTCTTTGCAATTTTGTAGGATTTTGTCTCTCTAGCAGAGGAATTTCTATCACAGGAATGTACTCGATTAGAGATAAACTCATGAATATCCTCTAGAATATATGTTGTAAATAGGTTTTTTTTTCTATATTCCACTTCCCTCTTAAGCTACTCTATTTAAATTTTTACCATGTACAAACTGGGAATAGTATGCTTTCTCTACTTCACTTGCCTCATTTGCAGCTTAAGATAGATTGTTGGATGAGAAGCAACAAAAGCATGAACAACACCTTGGCTTCCTTTATGTCTCTAACCTCGTCCCAATTGGTCTTTCCTACTCACCAAAATAACTTCCTAGGTTATGAGCCTCTACACCACAATAATTAGATGGGATCCCCATACACCCAAAACCTTATTAGGAAGGTTATATTCATCTTCACTCACCCCCACCTTGACTTAAACATTCATTTTCTTAAACCTAGTAATACCATAAACACCCAATGAGGACAAAACCCACCTAACATCTAGCGAAGCATAATCTAGATAAGAAAAAGAAAACCACATCAGCTCACAAACATGGGCTGCAAGCAAGACTTACTAGTTCTACTAGAAAGCCTCCATTCAACTCCCTTACCACACAATACTTAAATTATATCTAAAGGAATTCAAACACCACAAGGGCTTCACTAAGGTAGAAATACCATACATTGTGCATTCATATTGGGGGATATATATTGAGGAAAAAATGACATAATATATTTAACATATAATAGGGGGTAAAGAGTTTTTATATTGGCAGGTATAAAAAATAGAACTCAAAGTTAATGAAAAAATATAAAGGGGTATAAAAAATGTTAATGAAAAAATGGATAGCCACAATATCTAGTGAATGAAGGGGTTTGTTAAATTGAGAAGGTGTATTGGATTCATATTGGTAGAGGTTAAATAATGTAATTTTTAGATTTATTTTCCAATATGTAGTCAAATTAATGTTATTGTTTAATATACCACGAGCACACGTGATATGTCAGAAGTTCATTGAGTGAAACCATTTGTCAAATACCTAACTAGAAAATTGAATAAAATGAACTCCATAAATGAAAAATGGTTAATGATTCTTCCATTATCTCGTACCTCTTCAAAATGGTAGCACCTAAACTACGATTGTCCTTGTTCCAACATGTCACTACTTAGAACCATGATCATCTCTATTTGTGAGTTCCAACGCTTGTAGTCCACTTTCGACTTTGTTTTTCGGAGTCAAATCGACGATATTCTCCTAATCCTTCCCATTATTAGTCTCGGTCGTCAGGCCTGGGACTATAGTAATCGAAATATGTTATTTAGCATTAATCTCCGCGACAATAACATGAGCTTTTATGATAAATACCTAATTTTTTCATTGTTTTTCAGTTATTTTATTTGTGAAGGCCAATGAAAATTTTCTTCGTCTTATTGGCCTGTTCCCGAGGCGGGGAGGCCATAACCATTGATATTGTTTAAAATAAGCGATTGATATTTCAACACTGCAAACTAATGCTAGCATTAGTTCGTCGTACTAAATGCTAGTGAGATAAAAGGTAATCTCAAGCATGTTTCAAGGTGATGCATGTTGTTGTCATGGCATGCAGGGACGCATTACGGAATAGAGTTGGATGCATGTTGTTGTCGTGGTGTTCAGATATGCATTAAGTAATAGAGCCTTAAGGCCCTTACGGTGTGCTTATGCAAGCTTCTGTGTCTTCTTTCTCCTCAGAACCGCTTTTGTTTCTTCTTGCAATCTCTACATCAATACCAGCATCAACTAATCTAGTAGCACCCACAGGGAAAGGAGTAGAGACAAGAGCATAAGAGCGTTCTGGAAGATGGAATTTGCTGCTGTGTAGGATGTGAATTTTGTACGGGCGCTGCTTCTGCGCGTAGTAGCTTTATCTACAAGACGTTTTTCATTTTTTATTCATAGTAAATAAAGGAGCTTTATCTGCACACAGGTGATAAGGTTATATGTAATTGAAATTATAATTTTTCACATCGATAGACAAGAAAAACGCTTTTGATAAAATTGGAATTATTAATTGAGCAATATATATAAGCAATTTGTTTCTGCGCAAACGATTTTGAGAAAATTTAAATTATTAATGGAGCAATATATATAAGCAATTTGTTTCCGCGCTTCATCCTCCTCTTTAGAAGTGCTAGCATCTCCTCTGACTTTTGTTTCTGAGTTTTGTTATGACTTTTGTTTCTGAGTTTTGTTATGTACTTTGACGGGGATTTCTTGGCTATGTTGCACTGTCATTTTACCTCATCAACTAGCATCCGCGGTTTCCTCATCATCGAAAGCACTGCAACATTGAGCTCGTCGTATCTCATCGTTGGGTTAGCGAGGTCAGCTTATTGGTATTTGGTCAGATAAGGTTATTTTTAAGTATTCTTTTAGGTTATAGTATTCTTTTAGGTCATTTTTAGATAATGGGAAATTTAAATGTTTTAGTCATTGTTTTATTGTAAACCTTTAGCCTTTCTGGTCAGCCATAAATGGCCATAAAAATACTAGATGGTTGTTTGGTAGAGTAAATTCAGAATTCATGCTTCTAATTTTGAGCTTATGTGCATAGAAAACTACAATACTTGAGAGAAGTTCTATTTCGTTGAGGTGTAATTCCAAAAGACTCTTGTAAACCACTGTCCATTGTTGAGCCTCTCACACAGCCACTAATGATTTTTGTTCTGTGATTATGCTCAGGCTTCCCTATGAAAATTTTGATAAATACTCTGATAATAGAATTCAATTCTAGGCACATTGGAATAACAATATAAATGTAAAGCAAAGACCTTATAGAGAGATCGAAAAATGATAACAGAATTCAAGTCTATGCATCACACATTGAGATGTGTTATCTATCAGTCAGTCTAAGTTCCTCAATTCCTAATTGCCTTACTTCGGTGAAGAGAGACTGGAAAAATGGACTGGCCAGAGACAGAGACATGGACTCAGTAGAGAGTTTGACACATTAGCAGTAACTCCTTCTATGAAAAAAACACCTTCCTTTTTCAATTTTGAATTGACTGGTTTACCAAGCAAAAGCATAAGAAGTAGTGACATTTGCAATTGATTTCTATTTCAGTTCTTAGTTTTACTATGTTTTTCCATCTTGTGTAGTTCTGATAATTTTCCCATACCCATATATCCATTCACACTATGCTATACTATTTACACTATTTCTATCAAATAAGAACATCCCCATATTTACAGAAAGCAACTCGTATGCTTAAATTAATAAAATCAATAAGCAAGCAGCCATGGAAAAAATTTCAGTACCATCTCAGCTCAAATTATGATATATTAGACAAACCAGAGACCCTAGATACCTTGATTTTATCTTAATTTACAATGAGAGCTCAAATGGTATACCTTAGAGAGCATTACCTTAGAGAGCATTGACCAGCTGCTTCAGGGATTCTTCGCCAAGCACTGACGGGGTTTAGTTTATGGCTTTCAGCCAGGTCGATAGTGCATTGATGTTGGTTCAAAGACGTAAATTCATCTCCAGCACAAAAGTTTCAAAAGACCAGACTTTTAGTATGGAGGGAATACGTGGGGGCCATGCAACCTCCCATGCTCACATGCAAGTTTTATTTTTTTATTTTTAACTTTATATTAATCATTATATTAATGTTTCATTTTTTTAATTAATTTTCTTTTCACAGATCCACCATGATGCAATCAGGAATCAGTCTTTCAATTGTATTTATAATGACAACTCGTGACTAGTCTTCAGAGTGCTTTTAATTATGGACTCTGCTACCATGTGTTTGCAGGAATTGGAGCTGTATGGAACACAACAGACATTGAACCAGGATCAACAGTTACTATCTTTGGCCTTGGCACTGTGGGCCTTGTAGTAAGTGATTTAGTTATCCATGCTATTTGACAGAATTGTTGTGCTCGCCATCTTTCTTCAGTTGGCTTCTCATCAATAGGCAAGTTACCCATACCATCCTATTTAGTTATCTTTGTTTGAAGCAAGTTACCCATACCATCCTATTTATCAATAGGATCTTAATCGCATCCTGAGCTTAACTAACATGGTTGGTCTTAACTAATGAGGCAGGGTAGTTTTGAGATGTAATTATAATCTCTGAGATTTTACATGAATATATATATATATATGTGTGTGTGTGTGTGTGTGTTTCAATTCCTGTTTTTGTGTCATGTAAATTAAATGGTTTTTTTCGTATCTATAACGCAATGAGATATACTAGTGGAAATACCACTTCAATTTATGTATCGTAGTGATTTTAGTTTTGCTGAGTTGTTAATTTTAGTATATGCAAAAACATGTATATATATATATATATATATATATCGCTAGGAAACATAAGAAATATTTAATTGGCCATTCGTACCAGTGTAAATTCTGTAGGTACTACCTATTTCCTTCCTAATGCTTCTCGATATATTGATCCTACTTATTGTTCTGCCTATGTAAAAGCAGGTGAAACAATCATTCTATTAGTATTCATAGATACAATTCACTGATTCGCTCTCTTTTGAAATCTTTGTTCGTATTACTCTATTTTCATTGAACAAACTATTGTGAGTTGTGTTGAAAATCCACTAGCATCTTACTCTGTGGAGTAAGTAGCGAATAATCAAAATGTACCTAACAAGTGATCTATAAAATTTACTATGTTTTGTTTCTAACACAAAACTTGGTTTCTATTACTTAACGCTATAGAAAATAAGTGTTGCTAATATTTTGTTTATAGTGCTCTAAGTCAATGTCGAGTGCTTCTATCGCTATCTCGTTGGCTGGTCATAATCATCCCAAGAAATTGGTCAAAAAGGACCAGGATCTATTCCGTCAGGTCCTTCTTTTGGGGGAGTGGGGGGCTTGCCCTCATCTGTAGCCCTGAGGGACAGAGACCTCTTCTCCAATGGATATTTAGTGCCAGGAGCCCCAAAAGCAATTACAGGAACAACGGTGCTTGAGTTCTTCCATATGGCAGTGGATACCAATATAGCCAGCCCTGCACTGAGGCTGTGACCTGTTAACGCGCTACTGATACTGGCTGGCCACAAGGACTGGATGCAGGCTGTTGACCATTGCTATGCAACAGATTTGGCTGGCGGCAAGGACTTGCTGCCCTGCAGCCCTTCTTGTTTGTGATGCCATCACACTAGACATCAAGGTATTATACTGACCTTATTGTTGTCCTTTGTGTTGATACATGTGATACGCTAAATGGGGTGGTGGATTTGCAACACAAATGGTTTGGCACGTCTCCACCTATTATCACCCCACCCATGTATTTTTGTTTAAATATTACCTTTTAAAGTTATTAAACAAATTTTATGTGAATTATAATATATAGATATTAAATTTAATTATTAATATAAAAAAATTATTAAATAAAAGTACATTACACTTACTCTCATAATCTAGAACCTTGTTGTAATATATATTTAATTTAGGAGAAGGATATGTCGAAGAGGTCTAGAGACACCTCATAATCATGGTTTCTCTATGGTATGGAAGGTAACACTTTAAGATAATTTTCGAAGCTTTATCACTACAACAAGTTAGCTTTTATGGTGGATTATCATGTGCATGGGTTTATTTATGCCTTTCCAGTAATGTGTAAAAAATGTACATTATAAATCTTACGATTAAATTAATGAGAATAGTAGGTTTAAATGTGGTTATTGAATCCTGATGAGTCTACAAATATCACTAAAACTAGGATCATCGATGCAAGATGAATCCACGAATGGTAATGTTCATTATGATCATGATCTCAAACTTCTATATTTCATGGTTAATAGGTTCTTATTTATAGCAAGTGGTATGAAGCTTAAGGAGCTTAAATTCTAATTTCAGATGTATAAGCCATTGATTCATACTTATATGTAAAGAAAAACTTGATATATATGCAACTCATAGAGTAAAACCTAATAAAATTTTACTTCATCAACAAGACACCTTATAAGGATGTAATATAAATATATTAAAGGTTGAGAAGGAACGGTATCATAATTTGTGTCATTGCATGTAATGGTTCTTCTTAATGGAATCATTCTTCTGTAATTCTCTTTCTTTATTCATATTTTTGTGATGTATTTAGTTATTTCCATTTTATCAATGCTCTTGTGATTACTTTCATGGAAAATTTGTGTGTTTTCTCTCGTCCTCTCTCAACATTCCAACCTTCTGGATCATAGCCCCAAGTTTCATATTATTGGTATTAGATTAGGTTATCTGACACTTCATCCCACCCCCTTGGCTTATATTAGCAATGGGAGGTGTTACCTATTGTTTTGATCCAAACTCCAAGGTATGTAATAAAGGTGAGGCCGTATGACCTCATTTTCAAAAAATTTGCAAAATTAAATTTTGATACCACAATCAAGTTCAACTCATTGAAATATTTATGAAAATATAAGTTTTATCTTGATCCAATTCTTGGATCGCAATTTATGACCATTGTAAATTTACCAATAAGAAGGGCCCACATTGGTCTATTTACCCCACGTGGACCCATGCAGTCCTTTCTTAGCCCGTGTGGAACTACAATGACGAGTTACTCATCCACTGGGTCACTGACACTATTGATCACCACACTAGGGTAAGAAACCCCCTGGATTGTACGACTAGTATTGCAAAACCCCATATTGGTGGGTTTGAATTTGGGTAGGGGGTTCTCAAAATATATTTTAGCTACCTATTCGTGATGGGAACTTTGGCACTAATGCCAACCATTCCCCCCCTACTTATTAAACATAAAATATAAGGAAGGCCCCACAATTGATCTTGATCACCAAGCTTGGTCGGGCTAGGATTTTCAAATTAACATGCGCAAGGTTTAACACCCTCTCCATGGGAAAAAGATGATATAAGGCTCCATATTGATGGGTCAATCTGAGTGATTTCTACCTTGTTGAAAAGAGTCCCAACATACTTCAAGGGTGGTGCATAACCACTAGGACAATACCACTTTTTACATCATGTTGACATCGCTTACCGTGTTATCGCCACATCACCTTCTACATACTTTCCACATCACCTAACATGTCATCACCATGTCACCCTTATACTACCATGTGGCATTCACATGTAATTTATTTAGCCTCCATGGCACTACCACACTAGCATTCCACCATGGTATTAGTGTATCCAACCCTACACAATTATGCAACCTCTTAACAACCATATATTCTTCTACCTCTAAATATATTGGTCAAGGGTTTTCCTAATGAGCCAACCCTCTAGTATCAAGAATTTAATCCAACTTACTCTATATCTAAAATGTAGAAAGGCATGTTCCTTTCACCAACCCCAAATATCTAGATTCAAGCTAGCACAAATTGAAATTTCAGGTCCTAATAATACTTATGCATTACAACCCTTATGAAAATGGTAAAAAAGTGTTTATTTGGGCCTATAAATAGGGAATATTTTAAGGATGGAAACTTATCTTAAATTGTAAAATTTGATGAATATTACTAATTCTTAATATGAAAATTGTAAAATATTTATTGATATTAAAAAAAAATATCAAAGCTTATAATGATTTTATATGGTAAAAATCAAAATCTCGATATTTTCACAGTAAAAAAATTATACTATAAAACCTGGGCGAATCATTTTTAGAAAAAATGGAAATTGACAAAAAAAAATTCAAAAAACCATGGAAAATTAGCCCACCTATGAATATTAGCCCCTAAAATTTTCCCTTCCTTAAAAAATTCTACTCCCAAGAAGTGAAAAACCCTTTTCACCTCCATATGCTTCGAATCTCGGATATGGACATCACTTAGAAGGGAAATATAGCCCCAAATATATTCCAGCCTCCACAAGGGATGGCACTCCTAGATGTAATTTCCACATAGAAAGAAATATATTCCTAGATAATAGGCCTCAACAAGGGATGACAAATTGAATGTTATTTCCACTTAGAAAATGATACAAAACCTAAGGAAACTAGTATATTACAACATAAACTTCTCCTTGTTAGCCTTGGACCCTTATATTTTTGGATTGAACTGACACACTGAAAAATAGGGAATGTGGAGAAATTTATAGGGAAAAGAGAAAACCCTAAACACATAAATTCCTGGTAGATATGGACTAGACATTGAAACCCAACCCTCAAAGTACCATGCCATGACCAAAATAAAACTTGGGAACTATCAAGGCCCAAATTCCACCAAACCAAGTGAGAGATGATAGCATATCCCCCACACCCAATTTACACATAATACACATTGTTTGACGTAAAAATATAAGGCAATCTAACCTTTTTTACTGGAGAAGGATGATTAAAATTCTACTATAAGAAATAAATCCATCAAGCATGTGTTCTTTAAGAATTCATATCATTCCAAGAAAATCTACAACCTATCTTCCAACAATGTAATCTCATAATATAACTATTATAAGTTCTATCTATCATAACAACACTATGATAGTGCATAAATCATAATATATCATCATGTTAATGAATTTAGTGTATGCCAACACAATTCAAGTAAGTTCATTCAAATAATAACATATAAATCTACAATATGAAAATCAAGGATATAATAATAGACTACATAGTGCAACCATTCATTATAACCATTAAAATGTATGGTGGCTTCTAATCAATATGAAAATGAACTACATGCATTCAAACATGTTTATTCAATACTATACACAATTAATAACACAATAAGGATTATAATAGCCCATAATCCAAATATTGACAAATAATTTTTCTTATCTGAATGTGTTAAATTGACTTGAAAGTAAAGGCAAGACTTCAAATCTCCTCACAACCATAGGCTAGCTACACTACATTATTTCTTGTAGCTAACCACCCCTATGCTAGATCAAAATTCTAAGGGTATGATTGCTCAAGGGAAACTGCACACTAATGTCTTGGTAAAAGCTCAAAGATGGATTCCATTGTCTAAGTGGTTTATTAAGCACCACAATTCCAATTAGAGGGCTTCACCCAAGGTGTGGATGGGGTATTTCTCAGTCCAAGAGATTGAATCCACTATCTAGGCATTTTATCAACTTCTTTTTCATAGAATGCACCACAAGGGTATGCAATCCACTATCTAGGTGGTTTATCATCTCTCTAGCAAGCACCATAGTGACTCAAATTACCCTATCATGGTGGTTAATTAGCGATACAACAAACACCACAATGATTTTTTCATCCACTAATCCACCCACTGACCACTAAGACATAGAAATGGTCTAGTGTCAAACAAAAAACATAGTGAATAACACCCAAAATTGTCAAAGAAAAAGGCTCAACAATTTTCTCCATTATTTCCTCGACTCTCTTTTATCATGCTCCACAAATCCAAAATATTCACACTAGTCTTGTGCGCTCGGGTATCTTAAACCAAAGGAAGAAGAGAAATAAAGAGAATAACCACTCCCCCTTCCCTACTACATGTATTTATTCTTCATCTATGTCCCTTCATTCTAAAAAAAGTGCCATCTCCTTTGTTTTGGCCAACTCTTCTCTTCCTGAAAAATTTGTCCCTACCTAGTCTTTGCTCGATATTTGAGAGGAGTGGGCACCATCCTGTCACCTCCACCACTCCACTTATGTCAGGTTATGGCTGTTTGATTGGGTCAAAACCAACTTCCATGATAACTCTCATGTTTTATTGTGTCTTTTAAAACAACTGAGCTTGCCTCCTCCCTCATACAATGGATCCATGCCATCCACTCCTCTAGTCCAATATTTAAAATTACATTTAATTTTATGATTTCAAAATTTAGTTGTCTTAGTCAACCTTGCTTCCATGTTGGAATTTCGGACATGAATTTTAAATTGAAAAATCAAGGTAAAGGCAGGGTTGTTACAAACCCCACCCCCTTAAAGGAACATCATCCTTGGTGTTCTAGATATAGAATGCAAGGAAACACAAAAAATAAGCTTTATTATCATAATTATTACATATGCTTATTCATTAAAAAAAGGATGGTTAAAGTACCCTCATTTGTTCTGTATATTCTTAGGTTGATTAATCGGGTCCAAAGTGCTTCCATTGCACCTTAACTTGCTCTATTACTTCATTTCTAGTGTGATTTGTTGTCGGTCTAGAATACACATTGATTCTGGTTGGAATTATCCGTTAGATTCCACCTATATCAAAGATCAATCTACCATATGATTAGTGTCACGTACATACTTCTTAAGTAAAGAAATGTGAAAAACTTATTTTTTTCACTATGGATAGTAAAGCCAATTTGTAAGCTATTGGTCCCAATCTTTCTAAAATCTAAAATGGTCCAAAAAAATCTAGGTTAAAAGTAAATCTTTTAACCCAAATTCATATAATTAAAAATATATCGTCCAAATTCATGTAATTAAGTAGATCTTTGACGTTAAAAATTATCTGTACTCTATCTCTATAATATAATATAGAATAAGAAAACATTAATTTACCTTGTTTAAAGTAATGTATCATTGTATAATTGTATACACTCTTATTTCTAGCAATAATATTGTAAGGCCCTCATAGATCTCTAGGTTCCTATAAAGAAAAATATTTTGTCATATACATGGAGGAAATGATCGTAAAAAATGAGATATAAAGAATCACGGTCATAAGTAGTACAATACCTAAACCCCTATAATATCGGTATTATCTAACAAATACACTTCTAATGGCTTGGTGGCATATATCATCACCTTGAATTCTTTTGAAGTGTAATAGAATTTTGAGTGATTTTTAAGTAATTCGGGCTTGTGGTAGTTAGGGTGTATCTCGAGTGATTTTGCATAAAAGATTTATTATCAAGAAACACTTAAATTAACAATATTTGTTACAATTGAAATGAGAACAAGAACAATTTAAAGCAAGACATAAAGATGAGCAATATATTCAACATTTTAATTATTGATATCTAGCACTAGTTAATAACTATTTTTAGTGATACTAAAAGTACAAAATCATATGTTATCCTCTACGATATGTATTTGAATATGTTTTATCTTAATAATCACATTGAAACTCTTCCGGTAACATAGCTCATACAAATAATATAAACCTGAATCTTTATCAATATAGATGCAAGATTTTGACTACAAACCTTGACATTCAAGCATTCACAATCTTCCTCTCTCCTCGCGATCCTTTTCATTTTAGGATTATTTACCTTTCTTCCATTTGAATGAATGTAAAACATGTTTCTATGAAATTTTGGGAAAGAGGAATCCTTTTTAGCACAAGTGTTATAACATTTATTTCCATTATGCAAATAAAATTTCACAATTCCTGAAAACTAATAAAAAACGCAAAAAACTAATAGTGACAATGAACCCATTCTATTATTTTGAGATTTTAAAAAGTCAATTCTATTGTTTAGATAGTTCCTTTCTTTAGTTAGGTAAGGTCTTACCTAAAAAATTGTAATCGGATGTTCCCACTTGCCAGCATTATCTTGATTCCATATATTTTGTCTCGGAGCTATAAGTTTAAGATTTTTTTATATTTTTAAATGGAGTTGTTTAAGGAGATAGAGGAATTGTCTGAATGGTCAAAATTGGTTGAAATCCAGCCAAAATCATTTAAGAAATCTTATAATAACAGTATTTGAATCATGATTTTGATAATGGGAATTGATTCGGCGCCATCAAAAACCTCTAGCGCACCCAAAATATTAAAGTTTGATAGTTATAACCTGAATTTACAAAAATCCCTGACGAATTTTCTTAAAAACTTACTGAAATTTCCATGATTTTCAAGCGAAAAAAAAGATCCAATTAAACTACGGCCTCCTAAACTGTAGACATTTGTATCATATATAATATTCAATTAAGATATTTTAGGGAATATTTTAAGATAATTTTCTCTACACATTTCATTTAGTTGCATGCAAAACAATACATTTTTTTGGATGAGCCATATGTTAAAAAGTATATAGTACATAATCCAGACCATTCGTGAAAAATTTACAATGGCTATGAAAGGGTTACGAGTTTACTAGTAATATTATCTTTAATCAACCATCCTTACTTTCAAAATGGCTCAAAACAATATATTTATTCATGATATCCAAGGATATAACCCACTATGCTATAAAAATGAATTGGTTCCCAATTTTTTTTTTGAAATTTAAATAAAATATAATCAAAATTATCTAGGGTACATGAAAATAATAAGGCATGCAAGAGATAAACCTACCGATTACATTTATTTATAGTATTTAATGTAATTTATATATACATTACGATCACCTAATTTCATTTGTGTTATTAAAACAATGGAAATTGAATTGGGACATACTTAAAGTTTATTGAGTTCATGTACTTTGGTTTTTTTTTCTGAATTTTTATATTTTCTTAGGATGATTGGTATGAAAGAAATGAGTCACCATTGTGGTTATTTAAAAAAGTTGTTAAAATAAGTTATTAGGAAAAAACAAATTTTAATTGACATTATGTAAAATGAGAAGAGAAAGATGATGATGAAAATGATATAAGGTAAATGAAATCACAACAATGCGCTTGGTAAGAAAGACAACATAAAAAGACAACATAAAGCTCAAATAAGGATAGGTCATAATTAATAATTAACTTTTTTAACATGACTTTCAAGCCCAAATTAGAAAGCTCACCGACACAAAAAGAAAAAGTGAAGAGATAAAATGATTTTGGTTTTTCTCACTTCCTTAAGGTGAGTAGCATAGAATATTTATGAGTTTCCATCTTTACAACTACTAAAAACATGGGGTTTACAAGGTAAATCACAACTTGGAAGAAGAGAAAACACTAAAATGACACCCTTCTTTAAGAAAACAAACTTACGTAGGAGTATTAAAGTGAACTCTAATGGCCACAAATTAAATGGCATTGAAGAGGTATGTTGGTCTTTCACACTCAAAGTGAGATTGAAGATATAAATTATGTGTTTCTTATTCATATTCATATAAGAAAATGGTATTAGCTATGATTCCCAATGTAAAATCCCATTGCTCTTAATTATAGTCTCAGTAAAGGAAAACTATAATTCTTGTACAAGTTATTTATGGATATAGTTCTACACATCTTTGACTTAGATCTTGAATTCGTGTTGTTGAGGAAAAACCATAAATTCATATAAATACTTATCTATAAGGTGTCTTGATTACCCATCCTTCTACAATCACTACATCAAGTCTGGGAGAATGTGCGATCTGCCAATTTGCTACAAGTATATAATCTCATAGGAGCCATACATGTCAAAAAATAAAACATAATTACAAATAATTTAAATGTATGTTAACAAAAATACTTTTCAATTGCAAAATGAATACATGATCAATGAAAATTTTAAGAATATTTCATATTATACTTACTTAAGAAACTATCTCATATAGGGTCCTCTATGTGGTTATCACACTTATGTTGAGACTGAGAGTATTTATGAGGAACAATTAGGATAGAACCAAAATGGCTAAATTTTGTGCAATATCTATAATTGGCATCGCTTGAAGGCCCTAAACTCAGTGCTCTAACATCATCAAGTGATAGTTTTTAATGAGAAGTTTCCATTACCATGTTATGATAAACTAGACTATGTGGTAGTGGTAATATCACAATACCAATGTCATGAATTTGATCTCTAGTTAAAGGTGGCTTTGCAAAGAGGATTAATTATAGTAATATATGTGAGTGTCCCTATGAATGGATTATTCCTACTTGTTTCTAGATCCTAAGTAAAGTTATGCTAACCCTCTAGTATTCACCAATGTCAAAATGATTGACACATATACTCATAATAAACTTAGTCCGTAATCTACAAAGAAAATACAAAGGAACCTCCCTCTTATCACAAGGTGGTTTATGAAATACTATAAACCATGTATCCATCTATTGGATTTTACATTGTTAGTATCTGCACCATTCCATACAAATGCACCTATTACTTGGATCATAGGTTGGTTGGTTTTAGGGTCAATAAACAATATAACAATGATGTAATTGGTTATATGTAAAGTTTGGACCTCTTATTTATTAGTGCTAATTGTGTAGCACTATCTTATCCTATCCATGTATTTATATATATTAGATAGTTGTCCCTGGGAATTGGTAATGAAAATAGAAATTTTATTGAGTAGAGTGGAAAATGAAATACAATATGGCTCTATCCTAAGTTGGCCAACTAAATTTCTGAGTTTATATAAACATTAATACACGTAATTGTATGGGTATTATTCGGGGGTTATGGTTTGGGTTTCAATAAGAATTTTGTACCATAAAAATATAATATAAGATTCAAAAATAATAATAATACACAATTTTGAAAACTATACAAATATATCTAAGTTAACAAATAAGAAAATCCAATGACCTGAGTTTTTTTCTACATAGCCATCCATGATCAACTACATGAGAGGGTTCTCTACCCCCTCCTTTAGTTAGAATTTTCTGGGAGTTCCTAAATATTGTGGATCTACTGGTATTCACTTTTAATCTCCTCATATTCCACATCCTTTTCATAGAGAATCTCCTTGAAGTGGGATTTATGGTTTGTCAAAGAGGCCTCCATTGGGGTGCATCTTGGAAAGAAGGAAATACAAGGTGTTTCCTACCAAAAGTTGTGCATGATTGAAAATATGAAATATGTAGGAACATGCTTTGATCTTCCAGTTGATTAGATTATATTCCTTTGAAATGTCTCTCATTGGGTTGATCCAAAATACTGGAACCTCTAGGGTCAAATAGAACTATATTTAGGGGCCAAAGGATTCTTCATAGTCATTTTCTCTAGCTTGGAAGATAGAGTAATGGTTTTTGAATGAGGGCTGCAAATTTTCAATAATGCGAGGTTCTTTATGTGATTTTGGAAGGAGAATATAATTCAATGAAGGAATACTTCCGTGTCACCTTGGTGTGGATTTGACTATTTTATCTTCCAAAGGAATGTTGGGAGGAGGAAATACTTCAAGGAATAGGGAATTCCATTTGAATTTTTTTCAAGGTCTCAGAAGCAACTAAGAGATGGACGTACACATCATATGCTTAGATATGTGTTTAGATGAATATCTCCCAACCTCTTCTAGATTAATTAGATATTATTATCAAGATAATATTTCGATGTAGCCTCTAATATATATAGAGATTATCATGAATAATTCCATGTTATTAGCGATTTTATTATGAATGTAAAGGAATTTGCTAAAGAAAACCCCTCTAAAACAGAGAAAGATGATTTGGGAAAAATCCCCATATAAGAATAAATTTTAGTCTTCAAGATGCCTTAAATCTTGACCAAATCCATAGATTTGGAAATAAGTTCAAGTTAGTCTCCTCTCCAAAGGAGTATCTAGAGAAAGATAATATTTAATCAAGCCTATGACTAGCAGAAAGAAAAACGCATAAGCCTTACTGAATCCTCCAAAGTCTGTGTGAAATTTTCTAGAAGAGTACTAGCAAAACCCATTACTACAAGAAATGGTTCACTCCCTATTGGAACAAACTGAAACACAATATGAAGTGGAAACCCTTACATAAGATATGGATTTATACGATCCATGGTTGATTGCCCTTGCAAAATAATGACATGGAAAAAATATGAAGGACATGCCAATTCATTATTCTAGGATTCTTTACGAGGCATGTCCTCGGTGTAAGGAAGAAGATCAGTTGGGATTGTGTTCTTCAAAGTCATGTCGTGTGGTTCACATGAATGATTTCAAGGTGGTCTCTATGCAAGACAAGGAAACCAAAAATGATGCCGCAAGAGAAATAAAGAATTGATACAAGGAGGTGGTGAAAAAGTATTCAACTCAAGGAAAATCACGTCATTATTAGACACATCAACTCTCTTAAATTCTTGAATATTTAAGAAATTTTCTATGTAGCAACGATTGGCCTAGAATTTTTTATTCTTTGTTTTTGATAAATAACTTACTAGTCTCAACCAAACTTGGTATAGATATTCTTGTATATTTTGTTCATATTTTAAAAATCCCAATTAAATGTAACTTCTTTCTTATTAATAAAAAAATCCATAACATACCAAAAACAAATAAAAAAATACAATTTTATATAAAGTGTACTAAAAATAGAGATGCTCTAAATACCTCATATCCTTCCTACCTATCGAAAAATATATCCTTCCTACCTATCGAAAAATATTCATAATTAGAAATAGAAAGGAGGAATAAAAGAAGTGTGATAAAATTTGAAAAAAATAAATAATTAAATAATGTGTATACATTTTAACATATCTTTATATAAAAAGAAATAATGTAATATGTACATGATTAAAAATAAAAATAAAAATAAATATATACATACCTTTCTAATATGTCAATATGATTTAAAATATCTTTAAAAGTACATTTCCACACCATAATAATTATATATAACATAAAATATTTAAAAATATATATTTTTCTACACCATAATAATTATATATAACTTTGAACTAAATACATATAAAGATTCAAAAATATACATGACTTTCTAATATATAAATATTATTTTAAATAAAAATAATGAAATTTAACATATCTTTATATAAAAAGAAATAATTTAATAGATACATGATTCAAAAATAATATATATATAAATAGATAGATACACTTTTCTAATATGTCAATATGATTTAAAATATACTTAAAAAGTACATTTCTACACCATAATAATTATATATAACATAAAATATTTTAAAAAATATTTTTCTACACCATAATAATTATATATAACTTTGAACTAAATACATATAAATGATTCTAAAATATACATGCCTTTTTGATATATAAATAGTATTTTAAATAAAAATAATGAAAAAAAAAAAAGTGTTTCCACGTGATAATGGTTACATATAACTGCCACAAAAGCTAAAGCAATTTAACCATGATGTTGCAACAAATAAGAGAAGTAAGTAAGTAAGTAACTATCTATACCAGTCCTATGGTGCATCAATTATTTTCTCAACCTACGTGATTTCCTTTTTAATGAGTATTGCTATGCCATACATCTCCTTCAAGAAAGCTACTTCATATCACAAACATAAAATATTTACTAAAAACTATGGCCATTATAAATCAGAATGATTATTATTAATGTGCATAGGATCTACTTTGACTTATCAGGTATTAGTTCATATTACAAACAGAAAATATTTATGCACATTATAAATCAGAATTATTATTAATGTGGAGAGGGCTCTATTTTTGACTTATCAAATATTAGTTAATATCACAAACATAAAATATATTTATACTAAGTTATTAAATGTGGTTAATATAAACCGATAGACATCTATAATTATATATTTAATAATATTAATAGTGATATTAATATTATATAAATTTAATAAAAATATTAATATTGTAAAAAATATTATATTAGTATATACAAATAATAATAAATTATTATTATATTCAAATCATTATTATTATATTACTAATATAGAAATCCAAGGAAAACATATGAGAGGATCAATTTTGACTTATTAGACATTAAGAAACTTATAAGAACGTTTTTTTTAATATTTTACCTTGCTGATACAATTTTTGAGAATTTTTTTAGTGTTATAAAAAAATTGTATATAAAATCCGATGCAGGCATAAAGATGTTTATTCGGAAGTAATTTTTCATCAAAGTTATAAAATTCATTCTTATTTTAATAATATTATATTTTTTTATAAATTATATATAATATTTTTTTATTTTTTTTACTTTTTATGATTTTATCATTTTAATAGATGTATGAATAAAATGTTATTGAGAAATACTTTTGATTTTTTATATAAAATTATTATATATTTTTTAAGTCAGAATTATTATATTATATAAAGGAATAATGATACATAATATTACAAAAATTGCCAAATTTACGAGTTTTTCATAATGGAAACTAAACTCACAAATAAGGCTTAAACCACTTTTTAAAACTTTTACCATTATACTATACTTGGTAACAGAACTATTGTCCCAAAAGACAAAATGCATAAGAACCCACCACAGATCCAAAAAAACACACATGCTGTAACCAGAAGCACACCAAAACAAAATTGTCACTAACAGATTCCCACCCATACAATCAGCGAAAAAATAAGTAGTGACCTCTGACTTACTCCTGCTCAGGTGCATCGGGATCCTTCTTTGACAGAATTATTCCCACTTCCATAGCATAGAATACCTCGTCTGATCCCGGCAGAAGAGATCGAATAGTGTCCACTTCATCTCATCCTTCCTCGCATGCTCGTTCTCATGACAGTTATACCAAAAAGGTCCAGACTTCCTGTTGTGCTTGTACTTCCAATAGTTGCAAAAAAGACATTGAGACTCCACATAAGTCTCTTCCATCCGATCATCTCTTTTCATTAACACGCTAAGTGGTTTGGTCGTTCCCCTCATCGCCTGCCACCTCCTAATGTATCATGTTATCATTGTGGTTACCTTCCATATCATGGCCAGCCAAATGTTCGGATTCATCATTCATCACCCCATCTATCATGACACCCCACTTGACTTCCAAACCATCATTAGGGTGATCCACCACCTCATTATCCAACTGATCTACAAGAGATTTTACTGAGCAGCGAATGGCATGGAAATCCACACCCCTTAACACCTATAGGTAGTGTGAAATTTTGTGCGTGGCATGAAATAAATGCCAGTGGATAGTAACTTTGCTTAATTTTTCACCATTATGAAGCCACTTGGTCGCATTGATGGAAAGAAATGAGTTCCCCTCGATGATGACATTAGAAAGGTTATTTCAAACCAAAATTTCCAAGCCCTGTTCTAGCACTACAAACTCTACTTCATTATTTGTGGTCTCTCCCAGAGATTTGAAGTAAATATGAGTTATTTTACACTGATTATCTTTGATAACACCTCCATGCCCTGCTTTACTTGGGTTACCCTGAGAGGCTCTGCAAAAATTCAATTTCAGTAAGCCAAGAGCAGGATGTTCCCTGTGCTGAGGCACATAGGATTTCTTGGGACAGAAGGGATGAGTACCCTGCAAGGCTGGGTTCCCCATTCCAAAAAGCTCCAAAATTCGCTGCTCTTCGGCTGAGGGCTTCTCAATAGGAAAATAGTGAAAATAGGTCCAAACAGTTTCCCTCATTTGCCTTCTGATATCCTCCTTTATGGTAACTAAATTCCTCTCCACATTCTAGAAAATTCTCTTGTTCCTTTCCTTCCAAATATTCCACACTACAAACCTTGGGATGAGAATCCATAAAAGATTGACTAACTCATTCTTGGCAAAATTACCCCTCCATCCCATGATCAGAATCCCTGCACTGATTGCCTGAATAGAATCCATGCACCAATCAGACTGGCGGAACACCTCAAAAACCCAGTCCCAAAGCTCTGCAATCACCCCAAAAGTATTAAGAAGATGATTGGTGGTTTCATTTTCGTTTAATCATAGATTACATATCAAGGGACCAATAAAACCCCTATTCAACAAATTTTCCCAAGTGAGAATTCTCCTCTGCATTAGGAGCCATAGGAAAGTCTTAATTTTAGGCCACTCGTTTGAATCCCAAACTTTCCCATTCCAAGGGACTTCCTCTGCTTCCTCTCTATTTTCCAAGTAGTATCTCGCTTCACAAAAACTAAAAGACCCTCCTTGATGTTTCCCCCATCACAACTGATCATTATCTTGGGAAAATTGAAATCTTCTCTTACCCACATTTGTTTGGATCTCTTCCATTTGATTATGAACATGCTCGTCATCTAATGGATGATCAAACAACTAGTGTCTCCATTTAAGGTATCATGGCTCAGTTTTCCAATAATGGCATACTTTATTCATTCCGCGACTTTGAAGGTATTGTTGGAGAAGGAAGCGAGGAGGGCTTCCTAGTTTAGGCTATTGTTACCAGGCATCCTCCAAGAATAGGGAAGTCTTCCCATTTCAAATTTCGTAAACACAATGCTTCTGAACAATTTCCTTATTATTCCATTCAAGATTCCACATTAGGGATCCCACACTATTACCAATCATCCTTATTAAGTCTTCACTCAACCAATTATCAGCATACTTGGTCTTCCATAGTGTGGCACACAGTGTAGTACCCTCTTTTAGCCATATCCATCAAAATTTTGGCACCACATGCCTTATTTACATCTTCGGGGTATTGTAGGCCTAAACCTCCCTAGGCTTTAGTAGAAAAAATTTTGCGAGGCCACAAAAGCCCATTTCCTTTTTTTATCAGCCCCTATCTAAAGGAAATTACGCTGGATTTCTCAAATTCTCTTCAGGACCCCTTTAGGAGCCGGCAGAATAGATAACATGTAGTTACGGATAGCTTGTAATATATCCTTTGTTAACGTCGGGCAGCCAAAAAAATTCAAAGTTCTGTAAGTCCATTTTTCCCAATGTCTTCCAAAGAAGTAAGCATTTTATCCCGATGGATTTTTTTCCAAGCTTTGTCAGTAAAGGGGACCCCCAGATATTTTGAAGGGAGAGTTTTCCTTTGGAACCCCAAAATTGTTCTAAGATTCCTTTGAATAGTTATATGAGTATTGAAAAAGAAGATCTTGGATTTAGAGAGATTGATTTCCATATGTGAAGCCTCACCAAAAATTTCCAGAATATCGTTGAGGGCCCTTTCCTCCGTCATCGTCGGAATACCATGTAGCAGAGTAACATCCACAAATTGTTGATAGGTGGTAGCTGAGCTTACATCATGAGGCTACAACCCTTGAATTTTTCTCACATGTTTGGCTTCTTTGATATAGTGACTTAGACCTTCCATTAGAATAAAAAACAAAACGGGGGATATAGGGTCTCCTTGACAAATACCTATGGTAGGGAAAAAGAGCTTAGCAGACGTTCCATTGACCAAAAGGGAGAAACTGGGAGATTTCACCATATCCATGATCCAATTAATCCATTTTTTGGAAAAACCAAAGGATTTCATAACAACTTCCATATAATTCCAACTCACCTTATCATAGGCTTTAGATAAATCCAGTTAAATAATCATTCTAGCCTTTTTTTTACTTCAAAGAGAATGAACCATCTCATGGGCTTGAAAAATATTGTTGAGAATCTGACGACCCTCCACAAAACCATATTGCTCCTCTGAAATTATCATGAGAAAAATAGTCTTTAATGTGTTATCAAAAACTTTCAACATGATAAATACAATTATTATACTTAAAAAGTATATATTAAAATATATAATTTATAAGAACATTGAAATAAGTTTTTCTTACAAATATTAATTTAAAATGCTATATACTAATTTCATAGCAAAAACTTTCAACATGATAAATAAAATTATTATACTTCAAAAGTGGATATTAAAATATTTTATTTATAAAAACATTGAAATAAATTTGTCTTATAAATTTTTCTTTAATTTCATATTAAATATTGAAATATAGGGTGTTGCAATTAGAAAAAAATTAATAAGTTTTCACTCTTTCATGTTAATTATCATGTACTTTCTTAGTTTTCAATAATGAAAGATCGACCTCTAAAAAAACTTTTGGATAGTTATATAATGTTATTTATTATTATAGATTATATCTATGTTAGAATTAATATTGTACATTATAAAATGTTTATGCTTTGCTCAAGTTTCTTTTATATTTCATATTCCATGTAAACAAAGTTTCTCAAAGAGGATTTGTACTTTCTTTAAAAATACAAAAATTGTTGTTTTATAGTGGTTGTAACCCAAATAAACTTTGCATTTAAATTAGTAATGGTGAAACTCAAAAAAGGAAATTTTTATTTTCTCTAAAATTTTATTATTATAAAATAAAAATAATAATTAATATCTAGAATTTGATTATCATAACAATTGTATTATAATATTTCAAAATATATATATATTAATATTATTTTAAAATATATGTCTCCCTCATATTAATTATCACGTGCTTGTATATGAGATGTCTAATTATTTCTTCACTATCAGTAGTGAAAGTCTAACCTTTAAAATTATTGGATAGTTTTATTAGTATTATTTTTAATATTATCAATTATAAAATGAGAAATAAAATGTTTTTTTTTTTCATATTTCACAATTTATATAAAATATTTGTAAGCAAGTTTGTCAAATAGGGTTTGTATATTCTTAAACATAAAAATTTTGTGTTGTTTTATAGTGATTCTGTTAACTTTTCCATATAAATGTACAATGAAGGTAAAGTTAAAATATATATATATATATATATTTAATTTTTTTTACTTCCCCTAAATGGTTGTTGTTATAAAAATAAGATAATAAATTCTTTTAATTTGATTGTTATAAAAATGGTATTATATTTAATAGCACATATAAATAGAAATATATATTTGTTAAATACATATAAATTTTAAAATTATTTATATATATATATATATATATATAATTTCGAAAATTTCAATTAAAAAAAATTATTAATTAATTCATTAACATATATATAAAGGGAAGTAAGTATCACTAGTATGTTTTTGAATTAAGAGAAAATATTGAACTTAGGAATATTATCCAATGTCCAAGTAAAAAGCTTATTTAAGACTAAAACTTGTTTCATTCCTTTGTATCCTTAAGCTCATTATTGTGGGAGACTCCAAAAACACTATTTGGGAATACTCACCTATATGGATAGATTATGTTTGATTTTTCATCGTATAAATTCATCCCTCTCAATTCCCTAAAATTTCCTTTTGCCAATAATTCTCTTTTTGATAAAAAAAAATCCAATCTAGCTCTTCAATAAAACATAGGTGACCTTTTAGTCAAAGGTCATAGTCCCATGATGTCTCCCCTACTAATACTCAATATTTGCATAGAACCCACTTAGTATTTCTATCACTCAATGCACGGACTTACAATACAACTATCATCAATAGTTGTTAATTACCTACTCCCCAAACCTTCTATTAAATCACTCCCACACACATCTAAATAATGTGGTGGGATTCCCCTATGTCGATTGATGCACTCGTTTTCCCTCTCCATCATGGCGAGATAAGAGACTCGCTTGACATAGGATTTATAGTTATGGTTCGAATTGAAATATGGATTTTCCCCAACCTATGGTAATGCATTCAATTTTGTCTTTATCTCTCCCTTATTTTTCCTTTCCCATCTTTCATTCCAAGTCCCTTCAACAAGCGAACTTGGTTTAACTCCTCCCTTGCTAGGCCTATGGTGAAGTGTAAGTTGTGGGACATTAGGTTCGCCTCTCTTCAACTCTCAAGAGAAATTGAGGAGCTTCACTCCTCCCTTTATCATCTTTAAGTTCATTTCTTGAATTTGGTTGTGTAGGTGAAAAATTCTATGGAAATTTAAGTTAATCATAACCAGGATATCGAATGGATTCATGATGAATGTGGTGCCAATTGAATTTAGTTCAGGGACCTCCAATATCAACAATTGATTTGCATCCAATGCATTTATCCTCCAATTCACCTATAAATGGAATCAACAAAAATATTAAGCCATTCCATTCTTAATTTTAATGCTCCAACTCCAAGGAACCCATGATAATGGTCATCATTCCATATTAGATTTTTTGTATGCAATGTATCATAATTATGATATTAGACATATTTTACATGGATTATGCACTTATATTTTGTTAGAGTTCCAATAAAAGAACATTGAACCTTGTAATCTTACGTAGTGATCTTATATATTGTATTTTAGGGCTCATCTTATACTTATTGCTAAAAAATTCCTTTGCTACTATAAATAATGTCGTGGTATAATTCATTCTTAAGTAATGAAAGAAAATATTCCTTAGTTTCTTCAATCCTCTCTCTTTGTAGAAGTGTTTTTAGTTATGCAATATGGTTCTTGGGTGTCTTTTTATACCTCTAAATAGTATCAAAGAGATAGTTTGATATAATCGACCTTGGACCTCTACATTATTTTCTTACATGACAGTTCCCATAGTCTTTAGAAAGTATTTCCATCTTTCAACAAAATTATGCTCTTGATTTACTTCAGTTCTTTGGCATGGCTAGTTGTAAGCCTACGCCTACTCCTTTTTAGTCAAGTGTTAGCCTTTGTACTGATTGCACTTCACCATGGGTTGATCTTAAATTGTATTGACAACCGGTTGGGAGTCTAGTGTATTTGACTCACTCCCGACTTGACATTTCTTTTGTAGTAGGGGAGGTTTTCAATTCTCTCAAGATCCTCATGAGATTCATTGAAAGGAAACAAAACATATTCTAAGGTATATTTATGGGACTTCCATTTTTTTCATTCGATACACTTTTGGTGCTTTTTCAACTTATGGGTTTTAAATATTTTGAATGCCATGGATTAATTGATCATCAAAGGCCCACATCTCATTTTCTTTTTTGTCTTGGTTTTTCTCTTATTTCTTGGTTTTGCAAGATACAATTAGCGATTGCATTATTTCTTCTACAAAATTTGAGTATCGAGTTGTAGTTCTTGCTAGTTAGGATGTTTCTTGGCTTCAACAATTATTGACAAAGTTTAGAATTCAATAGGATAATCCTACTATTCTTTGGTGCAACAATGAAAGTGTCCTACATATTTCCAGAAATCCAGTGGAGTATCAAAGGGCCAAACATTTTGAGATTCATATGCATTTCATTCTCCAACATATTCAACATGGTGTTCTTAGCCTAGAGTATGTGTCTACTAAAGAGAAAGTAGCAGATACCTTCATAACCTTTGGCATCACCAAGGTTTTTTTAGTTATCACTGATTCTTGGAGTAAATAAAGTTGTCCTTCAGGGTTATCTTGAATCCTCCTCCATATTTTTTTTTCTTTTTCATGTTTTACTCTCTTTTGGGGAGGAATTTTTTCCTATGGATTTCTCCTTTTCATTGCTTAAGATAAGTTGTGCATGGGTACCTTCGAAAGATTTGTTGTTAAGACCTTTTTTTCCTCCTTTTTTCTTTTTTTGGTTCGTCCCTAATTCACTTATAGAAAGGTGGTTAGAGTTTGAATTAAAAAACATTGAAACTTGTAAAATTACATTATCATCTCATTTGCTACTTCTTATCTTCTAATTATTACTAAAAGCTTATCTTCTAATTATTACTAGAAATTCCTTTTCTACTATAAATAAAATTATTATATACTTCATTTTCAGAAAAAAAACATATTTCTTAGATTTCTTAAAAATGATTTTAAGTTAAGCAATTTAATAATTAAGTGCGTTTTTATACTTTTACAATTTTTTGTTTAACTATATGTACACTTCTTTATCTATATTTCTAAAAATTAATAATTATGAATTAGTACATTTCATATGAGTTCCAAATTTTGTGTGTTTTGAATATATTTTTTCAATACATATTTTACTCATATAAATATTTTCCAATTTCTGCTTTAAAAACCTTAAAGAACTTATATACATATATGAAAACTGTTTATCTGTATATATGGACAGTTTATTCGTTTCAAACAGGATATATTGGGAGGGATACAATGTGCCAAACAATTTATTGAAAAATGAAATATGAGTTGTATATACATTTGTTTTATATATATATATATATATATTTTCCAAAAAATGGTTTAACAAATTGTGTCCCTACGAATATATCCCGTTTGAAACGGAATAACCAGTTAATTATTCTGGAAAATGGCCATTTCTATTCTCATAACCACATGTAAGAAATTCATTCGATTTTATTCTTAAACGACTGCTATTTCTGCCCATTTGTGGGTACGAATTTCAATTTGAAATACAGGAGACTGATATAACACCTTATCCTTATCGTTTGACAAAACTAAGTGGTACATGCACATAGCAAATTGGAATCTTTGCTCATGACTTAAATTTTAATTTCAATTGAAAACACAGGAGGTTGAAATAATCCCTTGCTCTTATCGTTTGACACAACGGAAGCGGTGCAGTCCCTGTTTTTGGTTTTTTGGGTTGGAGCACCGTGATTTAAATTTTTTAAAAGTTATTATTTATATTAATATTATTTGAAATATATTTTTAAATTCTTAAATATATTTGTTTTCTTAAAAATTTATAAAAGATTTAAATTTTATAAATTGGAATCTTCACTTAACTGCAAAGAAGTGAAAAGCACAAAGAACTATAGTGGAAAATCAAGTCTGCAAAGCGAGACAACCTTATTTTGAAATGATATGATTGCTATTCATGTTCATGCCTGGATATCATTTTCAATTTGCAATCAAGAGGTTGATGCAAAGCCTTATCGTTTCGTTCGAAAAAGAAGCCGTACATTATCATCGGGAGTTGGAATCTTAACGTCGTAGCAATGAAAAGCACGACAAGTATATCATGGAAAATCAGATCAGATCTGTTTTTTCGGCATTTTCTCATGATACAATTATTTTTAGTGTTGAAAATATTGAACGAAATCAATAATATAAGGATGCTCTCTCACAATATAGAGACTTCAAATTAAATGTGGAATTAAATAGTTACATATACATAGTAGCGTAAAAACATAGGGGAAGATCGAAACTTTTTTTTCATTCCATCACATTCTAAAAACATAATGAAATTACATTAGTTATACAAAAAATGGCCGAAGTTTGAAAACCTAATTCTAATCAATGTTGCTTCAATGCTTGAACGAAAGTTCAACAACATTTGTCCTTGAGTCGACAACAGACCCATTTCTTCATTAATCAGCACGCAAGTCGTATCCCTGCTTATACACAAAAACACATGCAAATGGATTCAAAGACACAAACTGACGGATCTCAAATTTTATGCAATATGGTCCTGATCCACATTGCATCCACAAATCGGTGAAAATAACTTTTAACTCTCACGTTATCGTTAACTTTGTGAACTGCGATGTGCGATAGTTGTGTGGCACGTATCCCATCGCATCCAAAATAACATAGCCTACAGCAGTTTGGCAGTAAACTTAAAACTTTGCGATTGCGATATGCTATAGCGATATCGCATCCCAAATCAAATAACATAACTTTGCAGCGACAGAAAGGTAAGTGATAAAACATGTGATGTGCAAAATGTGTTGTCCTCCTGAGCTTCACATGTGTCCCCTCTTATGATCGCTTCACAAACAAAATAAAATAAGTTGCAGGTGGTATAAAATTAAAACTTAAAACTTGCGAATTGTGCTCTACGGGCGGCTTAAATGGTGGGTCTCGCTGATATTGCATCGATGGTAAAATAACATAACATGCGGGCTTAAGAGTTTAAATGATAAAAGTTGCGATGTGCGGGCAATGGTAAAGGTTGGTAAGTGAAATAAGTGAGAAATGAAAAATACAAAGGAATAAGGCGAAATGCAAGGTTTGGTTCATGCGGTAAAGGTAAGGTGAGTCCCACCAATATCGCATCGGTGGAGACTTAATTTATCAATGGAAAAGGCTTATGGGTAAATACTAAATGTTGCGACATGCACTTGCGGGCAAAAGGTAAGTCAATGTAGTGGTTGGGAATAAATGCAGAGTTAAAGGCTCGGGTACTCTGTTTGTTGTGTTGCATGAAAACACCTCCAACTTTTGAATTTGTTGTTGTCTTTCTCTGTAATAAAAAATTGATGAAGTGTGGGTTGCGCCACTATTTATTCATGGCAGTGGTTGGGAGTAAAATTCCAACACTCCCCCTTAATCATAACTGTCGCCATAAGTCATTCCCATACATTTTCTGAGATACTCTAAACTCTTATGTGCTAACGGATTGTGAAAATATTAGCGAATTGTTCCTCAGTCCTACAATGCTGCAAAACAATCTCACCATCGTTAACCAATTCTCTTATAAAATTATATTTTGCATCAATATGCTTCGTTCTCTTATGGAAAATAGAATTCTTTGATAATTCTATTGCTCAGCTATTATCACAATAAATTGTGGTTCCTTTGTCTTGCTCATGACATAAATCTCTAAGAATCTTTCTCATCCAAATTGTTTGGTATGTTGTTGTTGTTGATACCACATATTCTGCTTCTGCTATTGATAAAAAAACTGATGATGGATTGTAGATTTAGGTGGTGTATATTTTTAGAATCACAACTCGGAATCTCCATATTTCTCATTTTTAAGTCAAAATGAGAACTGTGGAGATTCCGGGCTGTGATTCTAAAGATAAAAAAATATTGGTTGCTTCTTGGAAGCCCATGAAATGGCTCTCGATCCCAAATGAAACACATACCCATATGTGCTTTTTCTATCATCTACACTTCCAGCCAAATCACTGTCAGTGTAACCAATCAACTTAAAATTATCATTTTAGGAGTATAGAGCACCATACTCCTTCGTTCTATTCACATACCTCAGAATTATTTTGGCTTCTTGCCAATGTCTCTCCTTTGGTGTCTCCATGAATCTGGAAATTAAACTTACAGGATACATAATATCAGGCCTAGTTGCAGTCAAATATATGAGATTGCCAACTATGCTCTTGTACAATGTCGGATCGACATTCTTGTTGCAATCTTCTTTGCTTAACTTTAACCCCATGACAGTTGGAGTTACTGCTGCTTTGTTGTGTTGCATGTTAAACCTCTTCAAAACTTCTGCAACATATTTTTCTTAGGAAATAAAAATCCCCTTTTCATTTTTCTTTACTTCTATGCCCAAGAAGTATCTCAATAAACCCAAATCAGTCATTTCAAATTCACTCTTCATGACTGCTTTAAAATCAGTAATGAGAGTAACTTCATTTCTTGTGAAAATTAAACCATCTACATATAAAACAACAATAAGTATCTTACCATCATTTTCTTTAATGTAGAGTATGGGTTCACCTTCACCTTTTTCAAACCCATTTTATATCAGGTAAACATCTATCATGTTGTACCATGCTCTTGGTGCTTGCTTCAGCCCATAAAGAAATTTCTTCAACTTGCATACTTTGTGCTCTTGGCCTTCAATCTCATGACCTGGAGGTTGTTCAACATATACCTCCTCTTTCAACACTCCATTCAAGAATGTTGATTTCACATCCATTTGGTAGACTTTCCACTTTTGTTGTGCTTCTATGGACAACACTGTCTGCACTGTTTCCATCCTCACAAATGGTGAAAAGGTTTCTTCATAATCTCTTCCTTGTTGCTGTTTGTAGCCTTTGACAACAAGTCTTTCTTTATATCGTTCTATCTTTCCTTTGGCATTTCTCTTGGTCTTATAGACCCATTTTACTCCAGTGACTTCTTTGCCTTGTGGAAGGTCCACTAACTCCCATGTATCATTCTTTTCTATTGCACCAATCTATTCATTAATTGCTTCAATCCATTTTTTTCTTTTACTGCATCTTCAAATGAATTGGGTCATAAACATGACAAAACAAAGCAAATAAAGAGTTCATACCATTATCATTATTATCTTCTTGCTCATAAATTTCACTCAAACTTCTAAATCTTGGTCTTCTTGGTGTGCTTGGAGTTCCACTTGAACTCAAGGGAATTTCCTATCCCTGCAGTGTGCTTGGAGAAGAACTTCCTTGATTTCTCAAGGTTGCTCTGTTTCCTACTTGTGGTGTGCTCTATTGTGCTTGTGTAAGTGGAGGAGGAACCACCATGGAGGAATTATCTACTGTTGTGCATTCCTCTTTCTCTTCGTGAGATACACATGTCTTCACGTTCACTGTTTTCTCTAAGCTTCCATCCAAAGCTTCTTCTTCAATAAACTACACCTCTTCTCATTATTACTTTCTTGGTGGTTGGATTATAGATTTTGTATGCCTTGGACTCGTCACTGTATCCAAAAAAGATACACTTCTCCCCCTTGCTTTCCAACTTCTTCCTTAGTTGATCTGGAACATTTGCATAAGCCACACATTCAAATACTTTCATGTGAGTGACAAACTTCTTTGTTCCACTCCATGCTTCTTCCAGAACTCTCTTCATAAAAGCTTTGGTTGGGCATCTATTCAAAATATATGCTGCACAATTGACAGTTTCAACCCAATATTAATTTGGAAAATGTTTTTCCTTCAACATACTTTTGACCATGTCCATGATGGTCTTATTCTTTCTTTCTGCAACACCGTTATGTTGTGGTGTGTACCTTGTGGTAAACTGCTTGTGTATGCCATTCTCCCTACAGAAACGTAGGAAATATTTGGAGATATATTCTCCACCTCTGTCAATTCTCAGCACTTTTATGTAGTGCCCACTCTGCTTCTCAACGAGATATTTGAAGTGGTAGAACTGTTCAAACACTTCACTCTTCTATTTCAAGAAATAAACCCATGTCTTTCTGGTGTAATCATCTATAAATTTCAATACATAGTGGTTTCCAGCTAAAGATTGCATTTGCATTGGTCCACACAAATCTAAGTGGACAATCTTTAGGGGTGTCTTTTCCCTTATACTCTTCCCTGTTGAGAATTCTTCTTTGTGTTTTTTGTTCAAGCTGCAGCCTTCACATAGGTTGTTTGGTTTCTCTATTAGTGGTAATCCTTTTACCATCCCTTTTCTATGCAAGAGGTTCAAACCTCAAAAATTGAGATTTCCAAATCTCAAATGCCATAACCAGTTTTTGTCTTTCACTTCTTCTTGAGAGACCTATTGTGTGATTGTTGCTACCACACCTCCTTCATTCAAGTCTATTCTGAGCTTGAGAGGAAACATCCTATTCTTTCTCATATGCACTTCTGCAATTACTCTTTTACTTGGAGGTATGTCCACGATTGTGCACACATCATTCTTAAAAAATGCATTATAGCCCTTATTCATGAGTTGTCCAATGCTTAGAAGGTTACATTTCAGGCCAAATACATAATATACATCTGGCACAAATTTATTTTCTCTCTTCCTTGTGAGTATTGATACTCTTTTGTTTCCCTTCAGAGAGACTCTACTATCAGTCCCTGTTATCACTTCAAGCTTCACATTTTCATCCAAATTAGAAAACATTGTTATGTTTCTACTCATGTGTTTGCTACAACCTGAGTCTAAGAAACATATATCTTCATGTTTTTCTTGTGCTACATTACATGTTAAAATCACATTACTCTAGTTCTTATCTTCTTTTGTAAAATTTTCATTTTGCCTAGTATTCATGTCATTTTGTTTCTCTCTACATTCATTGGAATAATGCCCATACTTTTTACAATAAAGACATTGTACTTGGTATTTGTCATACCTTTTTCCTTGTGCTTGGTGTTGGCTTGAGCCTTCATTTTGATTCTGATTGCTGCCCCTTCCACTTGTGCTTACAGTTTTGTTTCTTCCACCTCTCTGTGGGCTTCTTCCTCTTCCTTGGTAGTTTGATCTTCCTTGACCTCTACCTCAACCAAAAGACATTTGTGCTTTGAAAGCATGCTCCAATGAGGAGTTCACTATTTTTTTCAGTCTATGTTCATGAGACATCAAGGATGCATGATGCTTATCCACTGAAAATTGTGAGAAATATTTTTTCTCTTCTATTGCCACCACTATGACATCAAATCTTGAGGGTAGACTTCTCAATATTTTCTCCACTATTATTGTTTTCTCAAGTGTTTTTCCATGAGACCTTACCTTGGTAACCAACGCAATCACATGTGTGAATAATGAGTCTATGTCATCATACTCTTTCATACAAAGAGTTTCAAAATCTCTCCTCAGCATTTGTAGCTTTTCTACCTTCACCTTCTCCATGCCTTGATAGGCTATCTTGAGAATATCACACACCTTATTAGAATTTTTTGCTACTGAAATAATTGGGTAAATACTCTCGTGTACTACTTGATAGAGGTATAAGAAGGCTTTGGAGTCCTTCTTCCTATTATCTCTCAACAAGTCTCTTTTTGCTGCTCTCAAAGCAGCCAACGATGTTGCGTCTGCTGGTTCTTGGAAACCTTGTTCCGCCATCTCCCATATATCTTGTGAAGCAAACATGGATCTCATTGTAATGGACCAATAATCATAATTCTTCCCATTAAACTGTGGTATTTGGGGATTTGTTAGGCTGGTGCCTATTGCTGCCATCGTGACTGTGTTAAACAAAACAATCTTCTTGGCTATGTAAAATAGAAGCTTTCTCACTGCTGGAGAAATATTCTTCTCAAATAAATCTTACAGCTTTTGTAGTGAAGAGTGAGCTTGTGCGTCTTTCACCGAGAACCTAGACCTACTTTGATACCATGTTTAAAATATTGAATGAAATCAATAATAGAGGGATGCTCCCCCACAACATAGAGACTTCAAATTAAATGTGGAATTAAACAGTCACATATACACAGGCAGCATAAAAACACAGGAGAGGATTGAAACTTCTTTTTCATTCCATCACATTCTAAAAACTTAATGAAATTACATTAATTATACAAAAATGGTTGAAGCATGAAAACGTAACTCTAATCAATGATTCTTCAGTGCTTGAACGAACGTTCAACAAAATTTGTCCTTGGGCCATCAACAAACCCATTTCTTCATTAATCGACATGCAGGTCGTATTCCTACTTATACACAAAAACACGCAAAAATGCATTCAAAAACCCAAACTGACTGATCCCAAATTTTATGCCATATGGTCCTGATCCACATCTCATCTGCGGAGATCGGAGAAAATAACTTTTAACTCTCTTGCTATCCTTTAAACTTTGCAAACTGTGATGTGCAATAGTGATGTGGCACGTCTCGCATCACATCCAAAATAACATAGCCTGCGGTGGTTCGGCAGTAAACATAAAACTTTGTGATTGTGATATGAGATAGCGATATCACATCGCAAATCAAATAAAATAACTTTGTAGCTGTAGAAAGGTAAGTGGTAAAACTTGCGACGTACGAAATGTGTTGCCCTCCTGAGCTTAACATGTGTCCCCTCTTGCTATCGCTTCACAAACAAAATAAAATAAGTTGCGGGCGATATAAAATGAAAACTTTAAACTTTAAACTTGTGCTCTATGGGAAGCTTAAACGGTGGGTCTCACCAATATCACATCGGAGGTAAAATAACATAACATGCGGGCTTAAGAGTTTAAATGATAAAATTTGCGATGTGCGGACGGTGACAAAAGTTGGTAAGTGCGATAAGTGCGAAATGCAAAATACAAAGGAATAAGGTGGAATGCAAGGTTTGGTTCATGCGGTAAAGATAAGGTTGGTCCTGTTGATATCGCATCGGCAAAGACTTAGCTTATCAATGGAAAAGACTTATGGGTAAATGCTAAATGTTGCGACATTCACTTGCGGGCAAAGGGTAAGTCAATGCGGTGGTTGGAAATAAACGCAGAGTTAAAGGCTCGAGTACTCTATTTGGTGTGTTGTGTGAAAACACCTCCAACTCTTGGATTTGTTGATGTCCTTCTCTGCAATAAGAAAATGATGAAGTGTGGGTTGTTTCACTGTTTATTCATGGCTATGGTTGGGAGTAAAATTCCAACATCTAGCATAATATGATTATATGAAATTATTATTAGACTAAACTTTAATTTAATTAACTAAAATTCTGAGGCACTCAATTTCTATATATTACACTAACAGTTGTACATCAGATTCCAAAAATTCTATCAGATTTTGCACAAATTTAACTAAAAAAATAACCCCAAAATTTTTTTAATAGCTTCTTCGAAATCCACCTTCCAGTGAAACGAAGCACTAGGGAACAATATATAACTTTGATAGATATATAACTTATCAATGATATATAACTTAGGTTGCTTCCTTTGTGACGCGGCCTCCTATCGAGGAAAAGGGTGTTACAATAGTTTAGGAAAAAAGGGGGGGGACACATACAGAGTCTATGGACTAATAGGTCAACGTATTTCAAATCGATAGTATAATTCCAGTGGGAGAATGAGATACTTAGGTTTAAAGTGTGGGGCCTCATCCAAAAATAGGTATAACCATCGAATTATAAAAAGAAAAACTGGGGAGCATGAAGCCTATTGGGAGTGCAAGACACCAAAAATCAAAGCAACGACAAACCACCTGTCATGAGTTTTTTGAAAAAAAAATTCTTTCGAGTATTAAAAATATTCACAAAAAATGGTAGATTCAAAGTTTTTTAAGCTCTATTAGAAAAGAGCTTATGTGATTTCAATTAGAAAATATTTCTTATGTTATTTTTGTGGAAATATTTCGAAGGTTGTGTTTAAAAAAATGCTCATATTTTTTTTTTAAAGAGCTTGGTTCATAATTCTTTTCGAAGAGGTTCAATTGAAAAATGAAAGGGGTATTATTCATTGTAAATTTGTTTGAAAGGGGTTTTTGAAAGTATTTTTGTGTGTGTCATCTTTGTAAAGAAAATTTGTTGACTCATTTTTTTTGTCGAAGTTGCGGCATCAATAAGAGATGTATGATTTATTTTTGAAATATTTTTAAGTGAAAATGAAAAATAATGTCTTTGCATTGAAATGCATAAAATAATATGTAGATGACAATATTCTTCCCCTCATAAAATATGAAAATTTGGCCAAATAAGTCTGTGATACCATTGATATGTGTTTTGGTGTAAAGGAGATAATCTAGTTCAAAATTAAGAGTTTGGTGAATCCCACTATGCTCGCCTAAAAATTGATGATGACTCTAAAGAATTTGCAGAAGAAGAAGAGGAGTAGATAGATACTCGTGAATCCCACTATGCACAACTACAAGTAGATGAATATTTTATGAACCCAATAACAAAGTTTGTTGATGACAATGAAGTTGTCATTCACTACTACATTTGGCGGAAATTCCGACACTTGGTTCCGACGCTTTTGACCAAATGTCGGAAATTTCCCCAAATTTTTTCCATCCCGCCCAAAACCATTGCTATACCGACGTTTATAGAAAAGTTTCGCAATACCGACACTTAGAAAAGTGTCTCAATTGCGACGTTTGGAGGAAGACGTCACAATTGCGACACTATGGCCCAAAGCATCGCTATTGAGACGACTCCAATCATCACAAGTGCGACACAATGTCTAGGTGTCGCCATTGCGACGTCTGGAGGCACCTGTCGCAATAGCGACGCTTTTTCCGCCGTCGGTATAACGAAACTTATATGCGCGCTACATAAAAATACGAAACTTATATGTGCGCTACATAAAAATTCGAAACTTATATGCGCGCTACATAAAAATGATTTTATTGTTTCGTATCCGTCGCAATAGCTACATTAACGTGTGATATCATGCGCGCATTCGCCCTCCGCTCTTGCAGAACAGCATTCGCCCTCAACTCTTGCAGAACAGCATTTTCCCTCATCATTCGCCCTCAGCTCTTGCCGAACAGCATTTTCCCTCAACATTCGCCCTCAGCGTTCGCCCTCAGCTCTTGCAGAACAGCATTCGCCCTCAGCTCCTGCAAAATGGTAAGTTCTTACTGCAGGCCCTTCCTCCTATAGTAGGGTTGACTCTATTTGCGTTTTTTTGGTCAATTCCATTGGATTGTGTTAGGCTGTAGGGTTCTCTCTAGATGTCAAGAATCAAGATTCAATACCCTCTATTATCTTCATCACCCAATACAAGATTTAAATTTTTCCAAAGAAACGCTTATTAATTTGGCAGCCATTATTTCTCCCTACTTTAAAAACCCTACATTTAAATGAAAACAAGCATTGCATTTCAACTACATAAATCTATTAGTGTTCAAATGTACATGTGTGCTACATTAACGTCTGATATCACGCACGCATTTGTCCTCCGCTCTTGCAGAACAGCATTCGCCCTCAGCTCTTGCAGAACAGCATTCGCCCTCAGCATTCGCCCTGAGCTCTTGCAGAACAGCATCTGCTCTCAGCATTCGCCCTGAGCTCTTGCAGAACAGCATTCGCCCTGCTTTCGCCCTCAGCTCTTGCAGAACAGAATTCGCCCTGCATTCGCCCTCACCTCTTGCAGAACAACATTTTCCCTCAGCATTCGCCCTCAGCGTTCACCCTCAGCTCTTGCAGAATAGCATTCGCCCTCATCTCTTGCAAAATGGTAAGTTCTTACTACAGGCCCTTCCTCCTATAGTAGGGTTGACTCTATTTGGGTTTTTTTGTTCAATTCCATTGGATTGTGTTAGGCTGTAGGGTTCTCTCTAGATTTCAAGAATCAAGATTCAATACCCTCTATTATCTTCATCACCCAATACAAGATTTAAATTTTTCCCAAAGAAACGCTTATTAATTTGGCAGCCATTATTTCTCCCTGCTTTAAAAATCCTACATTTAAATGAAAACAAGCATTGCATTTCAACTAAAAAAATCTATTAGTGTTCAAATGTACGTGTGTGCATCACTTGTGTAGGGTATTCCTTTTCCACTTTCACATTATCCAAGAATGTGTGCAGTATAGTTCATATTTTTTGTGATTTAGATTATCTTGAAAAAGGAAAAGTAAATTATTTCCCATGGAAAAAGAAGGTTTTCCCTTTTTATAGGTTGTTTGGACTTACGTGGAAAAATTTATGGTATTCCTTTCATATTATGTAGTTTAAATTTGAATTAATAGATTATTCTACATGAAAATATAATTACCTATGTGATGTCCTTCATCACTAATTAAAATTATAGGGTTTCAATTTCCTAGACTCTAAGTCATCTGATGCTAAATTCTAGGTTCTCATTGGTGGATCACTCTTCCATTGATTTCCTTTCCCTCTGGATCTTGTCATTCTTTAAAAGTCATCAATGATACATATATTATTTCAGGTATCCCAAAAGGCTTTACAGTAGAACATATTGTGAAGTTTTTTTGACACTTGAGGATTATTTTTATAACTGCAACGCGGTCTACGCTATCGAGTTATATACCAAGAAACTTGTCATTAATAACCACACTATGAGGTAGGTTCAACCAGTTTGAACTTGTTGGGACATAGCATATGAAGTTGTGTGATGAGTCCATATCACAGGTCTATTATGGTGACAAAAGTGAAGACACGTAATGATAGTTATTATGTTAAAATTACTAGAAACATTTTCGAAATTATCCATGCTATCAAGATGTCAAAATTCCAGGCATTAGGTGTCAATACTCGTAGCTAATAGATAATAATAATAATATATAAAAATCACAACTTTATTCTTGAAATATGATTGTTACACATTGGTAACCTAGTTCATGAGTTACTATCACCCAAAGATTGCAAAACAAACTTAAAATATAAATTAAACCAACATGAGAATCCATCTAAGGGTTTCTCGACAAAATCATGCCATAACCTAGCATTTTGAAACCCAAATTTGAATCCATCATAAGTAATACAATGCAAACTCAGATGGATTTTCAATGCATGTTTGCATGCTACACTTATTCTCTGTCTAGATATCATTTTTAAATGGAACCATTAGTCAAGCCCACAGTCCTTTTTATGTGAAAAATTTCAGCTCTATTTGAGCTCTTTTTTGCTCCACCACCTCCATAAACCAGTGTTACATGGGGTCTCGCCCCCTCACCTAGGGGTCTAGATTCCTGCCCCCTCGCGCTCCGAGGTCTTGGGGACTTAGACGCTTCTCTCACGCCCTCACGCCCGCACACCCCCTTTTCATCCTCCCCTCACGCCCCTTCTCACACCCCCTTCATGCTCTCTTCACGTCCCCTCACCGCCCCTTTTAGTTTATGGTTTCGTGTTAAAAGTTGATATGCCACTTAGCATATTTGAGAATCCAAGTGATTCTGATTCAGATGGTGACATGGTTGATCTTGATATATTCGTGCAGAAGTTGGATGCAGAGACTAGTGGGGCATTAAATTGAGCATTTATGCTCATTTATCATTATGATGATATCATTTGATATTCATATTTTATGTTTTATGTTTTATGTTTCAGACATAACTTATTTGCGTTTAAGTTTTATGTTTCAGACTTGAGTTGTAAACTTCAGTTTAAACTCTATTTTGAATCTTGATATAATACGTCATATGATATCTTAAACTTTATTTTCATTGTACATTGTTAGTAGTTACATTAATGATTATATAGTTACAAACTTACAAACTTACATGCATGATTGTATGATGTATGTTTTAACTTTTAACTTTAAAATTTGTTTCAATTATATGATTCATCATTCATCGATTTGTAATTTTATCATTTATGATTTATCTTTCATGATGCAAGTGTATGATGACTGTATATACATTCCTTGCAAAAATATAGTTACATTATAAATATTAAATTTTATAATTTTTATGACCCCGACGTCCCCCCATGTTTCCTGAAAATTGGTAGGGAGTTTTTGCATAGGCCGCTCCCACGCTCCCTCGCCCCCTCGCTCCCACCTCCAGGGGACTTGGTGGAACATTGCCATAAACATATGCAAAAATATATCATGATCTTGGAATTCCATTACATATGTATGTGCCAATGTTCCATAATCATGCCCCATCATCAATTTAAGAAATTTCCATTGAATATCAAATTATGGAGGAGGGGGACTTTTTGCTGCAACATTTGGCTCAAAATCAGGGACCATCTCCGTATGAGGTGAATGAGAACTATAGATATTTGAAGAAGTAGATTAGTGCCTTTTCCTTTGGCCATGGAGTCATATACAATCATCCATCACAAAAATTTGTCTTTGTTCATTCTCACCTTGAAATTTGCAAAAATTCATGCCCTAATTGAAACGACACTAAATTTGAAAGATATAATAAAAATGCAAGCTAGAAGTGCCCTATTAATACAAAGGGAAAACCTTCCTACCTACCATAACTGAGATAAATTTTGATTGAATAGGAAACATGCGCATGAAGAGAAAAAGTGCAGAATTAATGGAAAATACATACATGCCACTTATAAAAACTACACCGAAAGGTCAAAAAATACTTAAGGCCTTAACCTAATTTGAATCCAAAAATGACAAAATAGGATTAGTGAAAACATGAGAGTGGTGTGGGTGAACAACATAAATAAAAAATGAAGATACCTTTCCCCAAGATGCCTTTGTCACCGTTGTATGAAAACATGTTTTCCTTTCCCTTTATACATGCAAGTGAATGCATTATAGGTATGGTGTTTTCCCAGAATAGGAGAAGCCTACTTAAATATATCATTCGTGGATTGAATGTTTGGGTGCCTTAATGTGCAATGACATGTTTCCAGGACTGAATTCAATGCAAGGTGTTGTAGCCTAATTCGACTAGCTAAAAGTCCAGATGTTACTATTGCAACTCCTGGCCATCCCATTCATCATTTTTCTGAGACCAATTGCAAAAATACTTGCCCAAGTTGAGTGTTAACTAGCAGACCTTGCTTTTTAGTGCAATTCTACCTCGATTTCTTGTTGAATTTGAAAAGGCAGGGGGTTCGACTCAAGAATCAAGCCATCTGTTATAGCAACAACTTCCCTCAACCTTGGGGAGTATGCATTTGCCTATGGAGAATACAATCAAAACTACTAAGATTCCTGTATCTTGCTTTACTCGATTCATAGCACCTGAAGCAGCACTGGGGCATATGACAAGAATTTCATCTTAGTTTAAAAAGACCCGAAAAGTTAGTGGGCCAAGGGCCCTACAACCAAGCCAGTGGGGCATGCTTTGCCCATGTGATACCCCTGAAGGAGAAGCCTGTGGACTTGTTAAAAACCTTGCATTGATGACTCATGTTACAACTGATGAAGAAGAGAGTCCTTTTATTTCACTGTGCAACTTTTTAGGAGTAGAAGATTTGAGCTTGCTTTCTGGTGAAGAGCTCCATTTACCTTAGTTATTTTTAATGGGCTTATTATTGGTGTACATCGACGACCACAGCGATTTTCAAATGCTCTAAGGAAGCTACGACGTGCTGGTAAAATTGGAGAGTTTGTGAGTGTATTTGTGAATGTAAAACAGCCTTGTGTATACGTTGCTTCAAATGGTGGCCGTGTTTGTCGACCGTTGGTGATTGCTGATAATGGTGTTTCTAGAATAAAGGAAAAACACTAGCGATGGCAGAACATAGTCGCATCTGCAATGCGACAGACCATGAGGCATCAAAACATGAATGTGGTATTGTCTGTAGTCTTATTGCTCCAGTTTCCAGGTGAAAATATCACGATAAATAATGCCTTCAGGGAAATCGGAGATTGTTGTAATATCAGTACGCCAGAAGATGTTAAAAATGTTGTGTAAACAGGGTTGATTGAAAGAGGCTCCACAGATTTTGCATAATAACATGGAGCACTATTCGGAATTGTCTGTATATGTTTCTCTCTTGCAGGGCTGCGTCAAAAATAAAGCCATACCACACGGCAAAATATTGCATGCCTATATCATTCAGACTGGATTATTTGAATGCCAAGGGACGTTTCTGTCAAACAATCTTCTCACTTTGTATGCAAAGTGTGGGAGTCTCGCGGATGCTCGCAGAGTTTTGAGCCAAATGACTGATCGCGATTTGGTTTCATGGACTGCTATGATTACTGCTTATGCCAGGTATGGCTATGGTGAGGAAGCCCTGGCACTTTTTAACGAAATGCAGAGATCTGGCATCGAACTTGATCATTTCACATTTTCCTGCCTTCTCCCTGTGTGTACCGACTTTGCAGTTCTCAAGCGGGTGCATGAAGAAATAATTAGAAGCGGATTTCATTCGGATGCGTTTGTAGGAAACGCGCTCGTTGATATGTATGCGAAATGTAGGCACGTGAAGGATAGGTTTATACCTTTCGTTGGTGCTGAAGTCAATGAAGAAAATCTGCAGCCTGCAGCAGTCTAATGGTTTGTATCAGATTTTGTTTATGGACTTGATGGAGGTGCATATAAGACTTCCAATGTTTTGTTTTCAGGCATGTTGGAATGAATAAACTGCGTCTCAAGAACTCCTGTGATTCTATAAAAGGAAAAGGTGCTAAGATCTCCAGGTGGAATGAGGAGATGTTTCAGAAATGATTCTGGTGGCTCACAATTGCATAAAGGAGCAAACGTAGATAATATTGAAGTTGAATCGAGAGCTTGGATCAGCCAACTCAGATCTAACGGTTTACGGGGGGCTCAAAGTAAACAAATTTTATAGGAGATGGAACCCCCGCAAATGGTTTAATAGAAACCACTATTCACAAAATCAACGGATGTGATGTATTACGGCACCTCCGATTCATTTCGTACAAACCGTTGTCATTACCCCCCGTAGGTGGTTATTGGTTTTCAAAAACCATGGGTGATTGTGTCGATAAATACATATGGGCAATGGGACCCACAATGCATCATTCATTCGTTTAGACTTTCGGTTCTATGTGGGTTTTATATTATATATTATATATATAATATCAAAACAAACATTTTGTAATTTTAATTAGTTCCAAATTTTTCCAAGAATCAGTTTTAAAACTGACCATAACAGTTAGTTAGAAGAAATAGCAGATATAAAATCAGAGATAAGGGGAGAAGCAGGGGTTCCTGGTTTTTTAACCTGAAAGCTATATTTTATACTGGAGAATGTTGAATTAAGAGAAGTTTTGCAAGTTTCCATCATCCTATCTATGCTGAGATGTTTTCTAGTTTTCATTATGTGTCCATCTCTATGAATAAAATAGAGTAATTTGAGTTGTAGGTCTCTTTATACTAGTGTATTAAGGAGTTAAATACACCTTAATGGGCGCTCCTCTATTTTAACCTTTTCTGATATCTTTCTTCAGGATTTTACAATGATAGTTTCTGTTTCAAACAGCGTATCAAATCAAAATCTTTTTCTTTCTTGTTTCTTCCATCCATCCACTCCAGCATAGGAAGAATATGGCATTGCATAACATGACATGAGTTTGATATTTGAAGAATATGTAATTATTGTTTGAAGGTTTAAAAGACAGAGACACATATATAAATTAATTTGTGACAGAATCAGATAATGTCTTGAGCACGGATTCCTTTACACGGCAAGGAATTGTTTCTTAAGGAACAACATTAATTGGCGTCGTTGCCGGGGATCGAAGAAGCGAAGTTCATTTCCCTGGGTTTTCTTTCTACTTCCTTTGGTTGTTTAGTGAGGAGGAAGTTTTTGGCTGTGTTTACTTTTTTAGAATTCTCATTTTCAAAAATCCAAACGCGAGGTCAAATACCTTGTAGCAGAGGGTTTCATAATCCCTTGTTTTTTATGGTGAACAAGATTCAGATTTAAAGATTGATTGTTTATTATTCACCCGGCGACTCCGCGGATGAGGGTTTCATTAGATGAAGAATTTTCCTGGCAAGAAGATGAGAAAGTATCATGGAAAAAACATGTATCAAAATTTCCGTTTTTTAAAGGAGGTTCTATTTTTTACTGTCAGTTTAGTGGTTTATTTTCCCTTTTATCTTAAAAGGATTGTTTCCTGCTTTATTTTCTCAGAAGATTATAAGGCCCAAAATGTAAATTCATTATTGGAAAAAGATGATTTTTCTTTGGCTTGTATTATAAATCTTGACACAAGTGTATCTCCTAAACATGAAAGGAGGGATGATTGTTGTATTACAATCCCGGAAGATAATCAGTCACGGTCTGGGCGTAAAGGTGATGATTCATCATCTTTGGATGATAATATTTTGCCTCATAATAAATTGACTGTTTCTCAGTTCAAAAACAGAGAAATCTTTAAACCCCTGAAACTGCCCGCTATTCTCCATCAATATCCTTCAAATGGATTTGAGTCTTTGCCAAGTTTCTCTGGGAAGGAGAAGGACATTTCAGCTAAACTACATATCTTGGAGTTTGAGTACTTTTTGGACAAATTTCAAATCATTTATGAAGATGTAGCTTTAAGGATGTTTTGTCATTCTTTAAAGAAGGATGCTCAGCAATGGTTCCAGTGTTTGGAAGCAGGTTCAATTAATTCCTGGTAAGATCTTCAAGATATATTCCTTACATATTGGGGCGAGAGTAAGTCATATGAAGAGCACCTTTTGGAATTATATTCTATCCGAAGGCAAAGTAATGATTCGATTTCTGAGTTTAATAGGGGGTTTCAAAAAAATTATTTCAGCATGCCAGAAGAAATTAGACCTCCAGAAGCAGCAGCTATGGTCTATTATTTGAAAGCTCTTTCTATCGCCTTAGCTTTTTATCTCAGGGAGAGAAATCCTAGTAATCTGAAGCTGATGTTTCTCCATGCGCAAGAAATCGAAGATAATGCGTGGGCTTGTAGGAATTTTTCCTGCGATGTAGAAAGTCCAAGTTTTGTAAAAAATAAGAGGGCTTGTGAAGGAAACATTGGCATTTCCTTACAAAAGAACGTAAATTCAAAGATGAATAAATATTTCCAAAAAGTATTAAAAGATTCTTGTATTGCTGAAAGACAAGAATCTAATCATTCTGAAGATCCTATCCAAAACTTCGAAGCAACAGCTGAACTATACTATGAAAACATGGAAACTCATTGCAATAATTTTGTGAGTAGTAAGGAAAATAGTGCAGTCTCAGAGACAGGTTTGCAAGAAGAGGAAGATTTTCGTCATAAATTGATGTTAAGAGAAGAACATCAGCATTATGGAGAGCAAACCTTGGATGTCTGTTTTCAGCCTAAATGCCTACCTACAGGAAGTGGCAGTCAACTTCCTAACACACAGTTCCTAATTGAAAAGTCAAACAATGGAAGAAGGCACCATGTTCAAAGAAGTCTGCCTCAGCAAACTGTTCAAAAAGAAAAGAAGGTGGCCAAAACTTTATTTTATGAGTTATATGATCTGGTTGCTGAATATATGGCAAATTTCTTCGGTCAGCAACAAGCTTAAATTCCAGGGTATGTACAAAATTTTGTAAATGAAAATTTTTCATGGTACATTCTTCTTTTGATTTTTAAATTTCAGCAGTATGAAGGTATTAAATCTGACAGGAAGATGTTGGATTGGTTCCATTTGAAGGTCGACTTCACTTGATTAAGTTCAACCATGCTTATATATATAGGAGTTGTACATAAATAAGCTCAGGAGTTGAGCATTTCCAGTTGCAGTATTTCTAGTTTAAGATTTTCAATTCAAAATAAAGATCCAAGAAGAAAGAGGTTTTAGAAAAGTTTGAAATTTTCAGAGATTTTGGGATTGAGTGAAAATTCAGTTCGACTCGACTCCATGCCCAATAAAGGCTACTGATCTACAAGTTCTTAGCACTTTGCTACCAAAGTACTGTCCCCAATTGGAGCCAAATGTTGTAGCCTAATTTGACTAGCTAAAAGTCTGGATGTTATTATTGCAACTCCTGGCCATCCCATTCATCATTTTGCCGAGACCAATTGCAAAAATACTTGCCCAAGTTGAGTGTTAACTAGAAGAACTTTCTTTTTAGTGCAATTCTACCTCGATTTCTCGTTGAATTTTCAAAGGCAGGGGGTTCGACTCAAGAATCAAGCCATATGTTATAGGAACAACTTCCCTCAACCTTTGGGAGTATGCATTTGCCTATGGAGAATACAATCAAAACTACTAAGATTCCTGTATCTTGCTTTACTCGAGTCATAGCACCTGAAGCAGCACTGGGGCATATGACAAGAATTTCATCTCAGTTTAAAAAGACCCGAAAAGTTAGTGGGCCAAGGGCCCTACAACCAAGCCAGTGGGGCATGCTTTGCCCATGTGATACCCCTGAAGGAGAAGCCTGTGGACTTGTTAAAAACCTTGCATTGATGACTCATGTTACAACTGATGAAGAAGAGAGTCCTCTTATTTCACTGTGCAACTTTTTAGGAGTAGAAGATTTGAGCTTGCTTTCTGGTGAAGAGCTCCATTTACCTTAGTTATTTTTAATGGGCTTATTCTTGGTGTACATCGACGGCCACAACGATTTGCAAATGCTCTAAGGAAGCTACGACGTGCTGGTAAAATTGGAGAGTTTGTGAGTGTATTTGTGAATGTAAAACAGCCTTGTGTATACGTTGCTTCAGATGGTGGCCATGTTTGTCGACCGTTGGTGATTGCTGATAATGGTGTTTCTAGAATAAAGGAACAACACTAGCGATGGCAGAACATAGTCGCATCTGCAATGCGACAGACCATGAGGCATCAAAACATGAATGTGGTATTCTCTGTAGTCTTATTGCTCTAGTTTCCAGGTAAAAATATCACGATAAATAATGCTTTCAGGGAAATCAGAGATTGTTGTAATATCAGTACGCCAGAAGATGTTAAAAATTTTGTGTAAACTGGGTTGATTGAAAGAGGCTCTGTAGATTTTGCATAATAACATGGAGCACTGTTCGGAATTGTCTGTATATGTTTCTCTCTTGCAGGGCTGCGTAAAAAATAAAGCCATACCACACAGAAAAATAGTGCATGCCTATATCATTCAGACTGGATTATTTGAATGCCAAGGGACGTTTCTGTCAAACAATATTCTCACTTTGTATGCAAAGTGTGGGAGTCTCGCGGATGCTCGCAGAGTTTTGAGCCAAATGAATAATCACAATGTGGTTTCATGGACTACTATGATTACTGCTTATGCTAGGTATGGCTATGGTGAGGAAGCCCTGGCACTTTTTAACGAAATGCGGAGATCTGGCATCGAACCTGATCATTTCACATTTTCCTGCCTTCTCCCTGTGTGTACCGACTTTGCAGTTCTCAAGCGGGTTCATGAAGAAATAATTAGAAGTGGATTTCATTCGGATCCGTTTGTAGGAAACACGCTCGTTGATATGTATGTGAAATGTAGGCACGTGAAGGATAGGTTTATACCTTTCGTTGGTGCTGAAGTCAATGAATAAAATCTGCAGCCTGCAGCAGTCTAATGGTTTGTATCAGATTTTTTTTATGGACTTGATGGAGGTGCATATAAGACTTCCAATGTTTTGTTTTCAGGCATGTTGGAATGAATAAACTGTGTTGCAAGCACTCCTGTGATTCTATAAAAGGACAAGGTGCTAAGATCTCCAGGCGGAATGAGGAGATGTTTCAGAAATGATTCTGGTGGCTCACAATTGCATAAAGGAGCAAACGTAGATAATATTGAAGCTGAATCGACAGCTTGGATCAGCCAACTCAGATTTAACGATTTGCGGGGGGCTCAAAGTAAACGAATTTTATAGGAGATGGCACCCCCGCAAATGGTTTAATAGAAACAACTATTCACAAAATCGATGGCTGTGATGTATTACGGCACCTCCGATTCATTTCGCACAAACCGCTGTCATTACCCCCCGTAGGTGGTTATTGGTTTTCAAAAACCATGGGTGATTGTGTCGATAAATACATATGGGCAATGGGACCCACAATGCATCATTCATCCGTTTAGACTTTCAGTTCTATGTGGGTTTTATATTATATATTATATATATAATATTAAAACAAACATTTTGTAATTTTAATTTGTTCCAAAGTTTTCCAAGAATCAGTTTTAAAACTAATCATAACAGTTAGTTAGAAGAAATAGCAGATATAAAATCAGAGATAAGGGGAGAAGCAGGGGTTCCTGGTTTTTGAACCTGAAAGCTATATTTTATACTGGAGAATGTTGAATTAAGAGAAGTTTTGCAAGTTTCCATCATCCTATCTATGCTGAGATGTTTTCTAGTTTTCATTATGTGTCAATATCTATGAATAAAATAGAGTAATTTGAGCTGCAGGTCTCTTTATACTAGTGTATTAAGGAGTTAAATACACCTTAATGGGCGCTCCTCTATTTTAAAATAGGCGCTCCTTCATTTTAACTGTTCTTTCCTTATAATTCTTCTAAAGTTTGAGATGATAGATTCTGTAAAACAGCATATCATTTTGGGCTTTTCCTTTTAATTCTTCTTCTGAACATTTCATTCTATATCAGCAGATAATAGCATTGTGGGACTTTTATAGCATTTTATTTTAAAGATTCAATGATTAAACTATGGAGATGATTAAACAAGGATCCATATCTCTGTGACATAATCAGATAATGTCTTAAGCACGGATTCCTTTTCACAGCCAAGGAATTGTTTCTTAAGGTACAACATTAATTGGCGTCGTTGCCGGGGATTGAAGAAGCGAGTTCATTTCCCTGGGTTTTCTTTCTATTTCCTCTGATTGTTCAGCAAGGAGGAATTACTCAGCTGTGTTTACTTTTACGGAATTCTTATTTTCACAAAGCCAAACGCAAGGTCATATACCTTGCAGCAGAAGGTTTCATAATACATTACTCTTGATGGTGAACAAGATTCAGATCTGAAGTTTGGTTGTTTATTATTCACCTGGCGACTCCACTGATGAAAGTTTCATTAGATGAAGAATTTTTCTAGCAAGAAGATGAGAAAGTATCATGGAAAAAACATGTATCAGAATTTCCGTTTTTTAAAGGAGGTTCTATTGTTTACTGTCAGTTTAGTGGTCTATTTTCCCTTTTATATTAAAAGGATTTTTTCCTGCTTTATTTTCTCAGAAGATTATAAGGCCCAAAATGTAAATTCATTATTGGAAAAAGATGATTTTTCTTCTGCTTGTATTATAAATCTTGACACAAGTATATCTCCTAAACATGAAAGGAGGGATGATTATTGTATTACAATCCCGGAAGATTATCAGTCACAGTCTGGGCATAAAGGTGATGATTCATCATCTTTGGATGATAATATTTTGCCTCATAAGAAATTGATTGTTTTTCAGTTCAAAAACAGAGAAATCTTTAAACCCCTAAAGCTGCCCGCTATTCTCCATCAATATCCTTCGAACGGATTCAAGTCCTTGCCAAGTTTCTTTAGGAAGGAGAAGGACATTTCAGCTAAACTACATATCTTGGAATTTGAGTACTTTCTGGACAAATTTCAAATCATTTATGAAGACATAGCTTTAAGGATGTTTTGCCATTCTTTAAAGCGGGATGCTTAGCAGTGGTTCCAGTGTTTGGAAGCAGGTTCAATTAATTCCTGGCAAGATCTTCAAGATGTATTTCTTACCTATTGGGGCGAGAGTAAGTCATATGAAGGTCACCTTTTGGAATTATATTCTATCCGAAGGCAAAGCAATGAATCAATTTCTGAGTTTAATAAGAGGTTCCAAAAAAATTATTTCAGCATGCCAAAAGAAATTCGACCTCCAGAAGCAGCAGCTATGGTCTATTATTTGAAAGCTCTTTCTATTGCCTTGGCTTTTTATCTCAAGGAGAGAAAGCCTAGCACTCTGAAGCTGATGTTTCTCCATGCGCAAGAAATCGAAGATAATGCGTGGGCTTGTAGAAATTTTTCCTGCAATGTAGAAAGCCCAAGTTTTGTTAAAGATAGGAGGGCTTGTGAAGGAAACATTGGAATTTATTTATAAGAGAATGTAAGTTCAGAGGCGAATAAAGATTTCCAAAAAGTGTCAAAAGGTTCCTGTATTGTTGAAGAACAAGAATCTAATCCTTTTGAAGATTCTAGTCAAACCTGAAGGTAAATGTGCCTAAACTACACTATGAAAGCATGGAAGATCATTGCAATAATTTTGTGAGTAGTGAGGAAAATAGTGCAGTTTCTCAGACATGTTTCCAAGAAGAGGAAGATTTTCGTCATCAATTGAGGTTAAACGAAGAACATCAGCATTACGGAGAGCAAACCTTGGATGTTTATTTTCAGCCTAAATGCCTGCCTACAGAAAATGGCAGCCAAGTTCCTAACACACAGTTCCTAATTGAAAAGTCAAACAATGAAGGAAACTGCCATGTTCAAAGAAGTCTACATCAGCAAAATGTTAAAAAAAAGAAGGTGGCCAAAACTTTATTTCATGAGTTTTATGATCCAGTTGCTGAATATATGGCAAATTTCTTTGGTCAGCAACAAGCTTTAATGCAAGGGTATGTACAAAGTTTTGTATATGAAAATTTTCATGGTACATTCCTGTTTTGATCTTTAAATTTCAGCAGTACGAAGGTATTAAATCTAACAAGTAGATGCTGGATTGGTTCCATTGGAAGGTTGACTCCACTTGATTAAGTTCAACCATGCTTATATATATAGGAGTTGTACATAAATAAGCTCAGAAGTTGAGCATTCCTAGTTGCAGTATTTCTAGTTTATCATTTTCAGTTCAAGAATAAAGATCCTAGAAGAAGAGAGGTTTCAGAAAAGTTTGAAATTTTCAGAGATTTTGGGATTGAGAGAAAATTCAGTTTGACTCGACTCCATGCCCAATAAAGGCTACTGATCTACAAGTTCTCAGCACTTTGTTACCAAAATACTGTCCCCAATTGGAGCCAGATGTTGTAACACAATCATGATCGTCAGAAGATCTCCGAGCCAAGAAGAAAAGAATATCATGCACGCAGCAGTGATAATGCTGATCGCAGTATTGACCATTCTCAGAGAAGGAGAAGTATTCAAACCTATACATCAGAAGAAATTGAATATGGACCAGGGAGATTGGATCATGGTCGTCTTTCACTAAATGATGTTCCAGCGAACCGTTTGGGTTTAAATCGTCCCATTCTGGATTCACTATCTCGTATTGAATATCATCATGATGAGGAACCTACAAGGGATGGTTATGGTGATGGTGATGGCACACTTTCTAAGGATGGTGCTGGTCGCAAGCCAATACAAAATCTGGAGTCAATAAAGCAGGTGGTTGGTTCTGATTCTGATGCAGAAGAGATTGTGGATTCATAAAATGAATTTCAAATTCAAAGACATGCCATATCTTTTGGATCTGCATTTGTTTCTCTCAAAACCTATTCAACCGGCTCCAACCGAAGAAGCGGTTGCAAGTGATAGGGAGAATGTATCGACTAAGATAAATGAAGCAATGGAAAAAGGGGAGTCCGTGTATGGACATTTTCCACAGTCAGTTCTGGATATTGCTTCTGAAAAAATTCGAGAGCTCGTTGACGGAAGTACAGAGGTGATTGGTTTGCAGAAGGAATGTACCAAGGAATTTCATTTGTATTCCAAGACAGAGCTAACTCCTTCAACGGAATCTGTAAAAAGAGCAAATGGATTTCCTCGAGAAGGGCTGCATCCAATTTTTAAAAATGAAATTGGCACTAACGAGACAACAGCTTTGGCTTTTTCCGAGCGATTAAAAGAATTCAGGCCAAAGCAGACAGTTCTGTAGACTTAAGGGGAAGCAACAAAAGCAAAGCATCTTCTTGTACCTGTTAGCCAGGGTGTTGATGTAATGAAAAAAAGAGAGCTGAGTAGTTGCTATTTCTACTGAAAGTTCGCAGCTGGTGAATGTTTTTCCTCTTCTGGTGGCGGAGGTCACGTGCGGTTATTTTCAGTGGATTGGCTGAGAATGGGCCATTACTGAAGTCGTAGTGCTGGTAAAATTAGTTTGAAGGTTTTTCGTGGACAGGAAAAGAGTAGGAGACGATGGTGAGGATAACGGCAGACTTAATTTAACGTTGTCCGCAATATTTCAATCCAGTACGCGAGTGGGAGCTTGACCTTCGTGGCAATAAAGTTGCAGTTATCGAGAATATGGGAGCGAGGACCAATTTGACAGTATAGATCTTTCAGACAATGAAATTGTTAAGCTGGGAAAACTTTCCTTATCTGAAGCATCTGACCACATTGTTAATGAATAACAATCGTATCGCCTGCATCAACCCCAATCTTGGAGAATTTTTGCCAAAAATCCAGACACTGGTTCTTACAAATAACCGCCTTGTGAACTTGGTAGATCTTGATCCACTCGCAGCTCTTGTGAATTTGCAGACACTTAGCCTGCTGGATAATATAGTTACAAAGAAACCAAACTGTCGCCTATATGTGATTAACAAGTTGAAGAAGCTGCAATTGCCAACTCTCAAAATCTTGAAGAAGTTGCAAGACTTGAAAGGGCTTTAAAGTCTGGTCAGCTACCTGTGGATCTAAAGATCCTTGAGGATGATGTGAAAATGGATCCGACCAAAAATGAACTTGATGGAACCAGAATAATATTTCTGAGAAGATAACTGAAGATAACGAGAATCCGGTTGATGCTACTGAGAAAGCAGTTGAGAACGCTGAGAATCAAATGGAGAACACTGAAAATTCATTGGAAGGTGCTAAGATCTCAAAGCGGAATGATGAGATGGTTCAGAAATGGTTCTGGATTTGTTTTGTAGCTCACAATTGCATAGGCAAGAAAACGCATATAATATTGCAGTTGAATTGACGACTTGGATCATCCAAAGTTTGAGATGATAGATTTTGTACAATAGCATATCATTTTGGGCTTTTCCTTTTAATTCTTCTTCTAAGCATTTCATTCTATATCAGAAGATAATAGCATTGTGGGACTTTTATAGCATTTGATTTTAAAGATTCAATGATTAAACTCTGGAGATGATTAAACAAGGATCCATATCTCTGTGACATAATCAGATAATGTCTTAAGCACGGATTCCTTTTCACAGCCAAGGAATTGTTTCTTAAGGTACAACACTCCTCATCCCTATCACCTTCACCCTCCTGCTGTAATATTTTCTTCAACTATTGGTACCTCTCATCATGTTTCTTTGCCTACAATATATGCTCCTGCAAATTTGTCCCATAAGAGCTCACAACTGAAATATGATTTACCTGCACTTTCCTATTGAGAGCATCTGCATCCTAATTCTCCTTGCCTTTAATATACCTGATCTCAAAATCAAACTCACTTGGAATAACCAACCATATAGATTATATGGAATTCATATTAGGTTGGTCAAAAAATCACCTCAGTCCACTATGATCACTCATCAATATAAACCTCTTGTCAAGGAGATAATGTCTCCACATCTTCAATGCATGAAAAATCATTGCCAACTCAAGATCACAAGTCACATAGTTCTTCTCATGCTCATTCACCTTCCTTGACTCATAGTATACCACCTATCCTTCCTACATCAGGACTCCACCAAGTCCTTTCTGGAAAGAATTTGTACAAACTACAACCTCCTTATCAAGATATACAATCTTCAAGACTGGAGCATTTGTAAGAAAATGCTTCAACTGCTCAAAACTAGTTGCACACTCCTCATTCAATTCAATTTTTTTCCCTTTCCTCTACAAAGATGTGATAAGATAGCCAATCCTTGAGAAGTTCCAAATTAACTGCCTATAATATCTTGTTATTCCCATGAAGGATCTAACCTCATCCACATTCCTAGGAGTTGGCCACTCCATGATAATTGTAGAAATTTGAATAATTTGCTGAATTATTCACCGAGATTATCCTGATTACACGCTATTTAAGCTTCATTCATAATACATAACCTCTTGTACAATTTATCATCAATATGCGGAAATAGAAACAGTCGCATGCGCACATTAAAACATAATCAAGTACACATATCAACACAGTATGTAATGGGGAAAGCTGATAGCTGAAAACCCCCAACTATCCGGATATTATAATGATAGAGAACATGTAACAATCATAGTACAATACTCCTCACAAGTACTCAGTACTATCTCCAAAAGTTACACACAAAACTAGCTCAGATTTGAACAAGTCACAGGTTCAAATCTCCTCCACAAGTCTGCCTGCCTCTACTGCACAATCCAAGATGAGAATGAATGAGATCCAAGTTCGAATCCCCTTGGCTTGTACTACGCAATCCTCATTGGAAATCTCAATCAATGTGTGTGCAAATCTCATGCACAGTTATAGTCACAACTGATAGTAGACTCACCCTTTCACCCACCTCTAACACTGGTCTCCACTGAACTATCCATGCATTGCAGTTAACTGATGTATTCTTTAGTTGATTTATGAGTTAATAATTAGTGAATTAATTAATAATTAATTCACACCAATCATCACTAGTGTATTTATCAGTTAGACTAAATACAACTAGTTCAACTAAGTTAAACCGAACACAACTCCATCAACTGTCTCATCAACTCCACCAAACTCTGCCACATGAGTTCTAACTAAAGTCAACCATGCAATAGCTCAACTAACCCTTAGGAAAAGCGTATTTCCTTCTATCAGCTGCATGTGCCACATCCAAGCATCAAACTGAAGTGCTCCAAGAGGACAAGATAATGTTTATAGTCTAAATATTATTCAGGGTTAATAATATTTGACTGTTCTATTTTTAGCCCGACAGTCTAAAAATAGAAACCGCCCAATGTCTAAAAATAGAGGTCCATCTATTTTTACCAACTCGACCAATCATCCATAAATAGCATCCTGCAACTCATAGACTATGATCCATATGTCTAAAAATAGACATAGTCTAAAAATAGACTTTGCGCCAAAAATAGCCTGCGGGCCCACTTAGTGAAGGCGATTTCATTTCACTAAGCTCCATCATCTTGTTGCATTTTCAACACTCCCTCTCAACAAGATATGGATTATCTGCAACCCCTATCCTGCCTCTGTGGTATTCGAATTTTCTCCTGGTGAGCGCCTTCGTCAAGATATCAGCATCCTGATCCTCCGTGGGAATATATGAAAGCAACATGATTCTCCGCTGCACACAATCTCTGATATGATGGTACCTGATGTCGATGTGTTTGGATCTATCATGAAATACTGGATTAGCCGAGAGTTTAATGCAACTCTGGTTATCACAATAAATCACAGTAGGCTCCAAGTGTGACCCGAACAACCCGATCAGGATCTTCCTCATCCATATGGCCTCGCATGCAGCCAAGCTTGCTGCCATATACTCAGCCTCTGCTGAACTGAGTGCCACGGATTCGTTTCCCCGTCGTACTAAGAACCGTGTCGACCCGACATCAAGATCCTCTCCATGCTCTTCTTCTCGTTGGGCTCCCCGCCCAATCGCATCCGTGAAGCCACATAGTCAGCCATCCTCCGTCCATTCACAAACCATATCCCGATGTGCCTCTAAGATAACGCAATACATGCTTGCCGCTTCCGTAAGAGCTGGTAGGTTTAACCATATTAGAAATGGTTAATATAGCATATATCTAGTCGTGTATTGGAATGTATACATAAGCGACCCCACCAACTGTCGATAAACAGTGGCATCCACTACCTCCGCTGAAGTAGCATCCTCCTTCCTCCAACCTACAGGATGAGGAGTATCAACAAGCTTGCAGCCATGCATGTTGAACTTCTCCAATATTTCCCGAGCATACTTACCCTGAGAAACAAATATTCCATCACTGCGCTGCCAAATTTCCAATCCTAGGAAATAATGAAGGAGGCCCAAGTCCTCCATCTCAAAATCTCTAGCAAGATCCTCCTTGCATGAAAGTATCAATAGCTCATCACCCGTCATAATCAAATGATCTACATAAAGTAAAATGATCGCTAACTCCTTCCACCACAACTGCATGTGTTAGATCCGCCTCACTCTGAGAATCCAAGTCCGGTGAAATAATCCACATCTATCCGTGTGTACCAAGCACGAGGTGCTTGCTTCAACCCATACAAGGTTTTCTTGAGTCCGCACACATGCGACTCACTCGTCGAAGATCTCGAAACCTTCTGCTGCTCTATGTACACCTCCTCCTCAATGACTCCGTTGAGGAACGCAACTTTCACATCCATACAACTTTCACATCCATCTGATGGATGTGCCACCCCATCTGCGCTGAGAGAGCTAGGATCGTCTGTATGGAAGAGTACCTTGCGACAGGTGCAAAAGTCTCCTCATAATTGATCCCCTCTATCTGTGAGAAGCCTCTGCAACAAATCTTGCCTCCTGTACTTCTCCACACTCCCGCCGCCAATATGTCAGCACTTCTAGATCCATATTCCATCTCGAACCCACCACTGATTTCCCCTCCGGTCTTGGGACTATCTCCCATGCACTATTTCCGACAATCGAATCATACTCTTCCACCATGGCATCTACCCAAGAGGGGTCCTCCACAACTTCCTCGAAAGAGGGTGGCTCTATCATGACACATTTTCTCACAAGAGCCATGTATCTAGTGTACCGGTCCGATGACTTTCTCTGTCTGCGCTGTGCTGTAGGTGGTCCTACAACCTTCTCTGCATCTTGAGCGCTGCGTCGTAGTGCGCTTCCGCCCTCTGATGGTTGGCGCTGTATGAGTGGTCTCTTCCACTCCATAAACCTCATCTTGTGGCTGATCCATATCCTGAGACTCATCCTTAGGAATTAATAGCTCCTCCTCTACATGCAAGTGTAGCTCCCTCTCAAGCAAACACTTCATGGCTTTCTCCTCCTGAAATTTGATATCCCGTCGCACAAAAGTCTTGCGACTGTCTGGAAAATACACACGATAGTTGTGGGGCGTATCAGTTTACCCCACAAATATTCCAACCTCTGCAGTCGGCTCCAACTTCTTCCTGCATCCTTTCACATGAGCCTACACGTGTGAGTCAAAAATCCTCAAATGGGAAATATCAAAGCCTCTTACTCGTAAAACGCTCCTGGTACTCATGCTGGTATCTTGTGAGGACAACGGTTCTGCACATATACTGCAGTATTGCATGCCTCTGCCCACAAGTGAAGGGGTAGGCCCTGATCATGCAACATCGCCCGTGCAGCACCCACGATCGTTCTATTCTTCCGCTCAGCAACCCCATTCTGCTGTGGGTTATGGGGTGCGATGAGCTCTCTCCAAATCCCTTCTGCACTGCAAAAGTCCTTGAATTCAGCAGGGATGAATTCACCACCATTGTCGCTCCTAAGAGCTTCACATGCTTCCCTGATTCCTTCTCAACCAGCGCCTTGAACTCACAGAACTTTGAGTATGTCTCGCTCTTCTTCTGCATGAAGAAGATCCAGCACTT